>VDFB02353493.1:267399257-267746747 GCA_007258455.2 Sequoia sempervirens
GGTCTTTTGACATGGAATGAAATGTGCCATCTTCGAAAACCTATCAACCACCACAAAGACTGAATCATTCCCTCATTGTGTCCTTGGCAAACCAAGAACAAAGTCCATACTTATATCCTCCCATGGTCTCTCTGGTATAGGTAAGGGTTGATATAAGCTTGTATTCTGGCTCAATCCTTTAGCCATTTGACATACCCTACAGCTTTGTACAAACTTCTTCACATCCTGTGACAACTGAGGCCAATAATAATGCTCACTGATAATGGCAATGGTCTTATCCCAACCAAAATGTCCTGCCATTCCTCCATTATGCTTCTCCTTTATCAGGTTCTCCCTCATGGAACTCCTTGAGATACACAATTGACTTCCCTTAAATAACATGTCATCCTGGATTATGAAGTCCAGCCACCTTGTCCTGTCTACTGTAACAAGTTCCTTGCAAGCTTTCCAAGACTCTGCAAAATCAGGATCTTCTGCATACAGTGTCTTGAGTTCATTGAATCCAACCACTTCAATCTGCATCATTGTCATCAATGTATGCATCCTACTTAAGGCATCTACAACCCTATTTGACTTCCCACTCCTATGTTTCAAAACAAAGGTATAACTCTGCAAAAACTCTACCCATTTCATATGCCTTTGATTTAATTTTCCGTGACTATTTAGGTACTGCAAGGCTTGATGATCAGTATATAGGACAAATTCCTTCAGCAACAAATAATGTCTCCATTTCTTTAATGCTTGAACTATTGCATAAAATTCCTGATCATATACAAAATACTTTCTCTTGGCATCACTTAATTTTTCACTCAAATAGGCAATGGGCTTACCTTCTTGGCTCAACACTGCTCCAATGGCACAACCACTGGCATCACAATCCACCTAAAACACCTTGTTGAAATCTGAGAGGGCTAGAACAAGTTGCTCTGTTACCTTATGCTTCAACAGTTCAAAACTCTTTTCCGCTCCAGTGCTCCACTTGAATTCTTTTCTATCCCCTCTCATTGTTTTAGTCAGGAGTCCACAAATACTACTAAAGTTTCTAATGAAATTTCTATAAAAACTAGCCAAACCATGGAAAGATCTCACCTCGGTAGCAGTTCTTGGGGTAGGACATTCTGGAATAGCCTTCACCTTCTCTGGGTCCATCTTGAAACCTTCTACTAAGACAACAAACCCTAAGTACACTAACTCCCTCTTCACAAAACTGCACTTCTTCAGATTAATCAACAGTTCCTCTTCTCTTAACATTTCAAAGGCTCTCTGAATATGCATCAGATGCTCATCCAATGTCTTACTAAAAATAAAAATATCATCTAAATACACAATAACAAAACTTCCCATTAATTCTTTTAGTACCTCGTTCATGAGCTGCATGAATGTGCTCGGTACATTGGTTAGCCCAAAAGGCATGACTAACCACTCGTCAGGGCCCTCTTTGGTCTTGAAGGTAGTCTTCCATTCATCTCCCTCTCGAATCCAAATGGGTGATATCCACTCTTCAGATCAATCTTTGTGAAGTACTGAGCTCCACTCAAACAGTCCATCGGTCATCCATCCTTGGCGGGAAATTTGTACTTGATTGTTATCTTGTTTATGGCTCGGAATCTGTACACATCCTCCACTCCCCATCCTTCTTTGGTGCTAGTATTGCAGGTACTGCACATGGACTCAAACTCTCCCGTATCAAACCCTTTCTCAACAACTCTTGAACTTGTTTGTTCAACTCCTCATTTTCTGCTAGAGTCATTCTATGAGCTGCCTTATTTGGCAAACTGGCTCTAGGAATCAAGTCAATCTAATGACTGATCTTCCTTATTGGTGGTAAACCCTCAGGTACATTATCAGAAAAATATCCTGAAACTCATCCAAAATCTCAGAAACTTCTTCTGGAACCTTCTCACTATCCTCTTACTCACTCTAGGAATCAATGCATAACAAACACGCTCATGCTTCATACCTTCTAAAAAATTTCTTCCATCTACATAACAAATTCTAGCACTACTGCATACCTTTTCTTCGGTCTCCTTCAGGGGTTTCAACTTGTGATGAACCCCATCCTTTGTCAAGGAATAAGTGTTTTCATGGCCATCATGTATAGCTCGCCTATCGAACTGCCACGACCTCTCCAACAACATGTGACATGCATCCATGGGGATGATATCACAGAGTACCTCATCATGGTAGCTCCCGATCTTGAACTTTACTAGGCACTGCTCATTGACCAAAACTTTGTGGTCTTTCTGCAACCATGCAATCCATATGGATGCGGGTGCCTTTCCCTCTTTACTTCAACTTTGTGACCATCTCTTTTGACACCAAATTATCGGTGCTCCCACTATCAATAATGACATCACAACATTTTCCTTCACACTTGCACCTTGTGCGAAACAGATTCTTCCTCTGTTCTGGTTCCTTTTCCTCAGTCACCAGGGCTCTCCTAATCACTAGGGCTTCTCCCCTTTCAACATCATCTGAATGTTCAGATTGGGCCTCCTCATCTGCATGCGCAACCCTTCCATGACCTTCTAGCCTTTTATCTGCCCTTGGTGTTGTGGACATTCATAGGCGTGATGCCCTTCTTCACCACACTGGAAACACGTTCCTTTGAAACCACCTCTTCCAAATCCTTGTCAATATCTCCCTCGTCCTCTACCTCTTTGATCACCACTATTTTGATCACGAGGGCGGTAGAAGTTTTCATTCCTTTGGCTTCAACTGGTACCCACATCTTCACTTTTTTTTTCATCATCATTTTGGCTTCCTGAAGGTCTTCCACTGCCCCTTCCACTTTGGCCTCCTCGTCCTTTTTTCTTGCCATCAAATCTTTTGTTCAGCTTCTCTTCCACCTTCAAAGAAAACTGATACACATCCTTAATGGTGGTCATTCTAACTAGGCTTAACTCCTCCTGAATACTCGGTCGTAACCCATTAAGATATCATGCTACCTTCTCCTTATTGGCCTCTGTGTGGCCTGTTCTGATGATTATCTTGTGAAAATATTCATTATATTCTTTCATAGATCTACTTCCTTGCTTCAACCCTTGCAATTTCTTCAATAGATCTAACTCGTAGTCCACTGGTATGAACTGCTTCTTCAATTTCTCTACCATGCGATCCCATCTGGTGATATTTCCTTTTCCTCTTTGATTTCTTTCCAATTGGACCTCTTTCCACCAAATACTGGCATGGCCCTTCAGCTTCATTTTCATAAACTTAACCCGATGTGGGTCCTCTATTTCCTCATACTCAAAATATTCTTCTAGCTCGTTGATCCAGTCGATCAACTGTTCCGGGTTCAGACTTCCAGAATAACTGGGGACTTCTGCTCTAAATCTTTTTCCAATCTTCGAAATGGCCCTTATTAGCCGCATTTGGTCTTGATCAATTGCTTCTTCTTCCTCTTCTACATTTGAACCTTCTTCCTCTCCTTCATCCTCACTTTCCTCCTTCAGGTTTAACCCTCTTCTCAACTTCTCTTGTAATGCATCAATCTGTCTTTGGAGGGCTACTAGTGTATCTCTTCCACCAGCATTTTTGCCGCCTCGACCACCTCTGGCACCACCACGCCTACCAAGCATCACTCTTTGAGGCATCTTTCTTGACCTCGACCCACAACCACGGTCCTGGTGCGAACTGCCTCACGATCGACAATTTGTCCACACGCTCAAGAAAACTTGCTCTGATACCACTTGATGAGGGCGCAGCCCGAGACTTAGAAAATAACCCACAAATAAGAGAATAATTTTATTATTCAGAAAATGGAGCTTCTTACATGCAGAGGATCTCAAATCCCCAAGTTCTACAACACATGCAAGTTACAGAAAACTTCTGAGAATCACCCTTTCGCAATATGCGAGCTTCTCCCCAAAAAGTTACCCAAAAATTAAAAACCTGCCCATAAATAGAGCTCCTCTTTAGTTTGGAGCCAAAACAACATTCAAATTTGAGTTTAGGCGGTTTGGCGCCGAAAATTTACAACATGAAGTTCAAATTTCAAAAGAGCATTTGCAATGATATCTTCTAGAAAGTGCGCCAACTTCCCGGGGCCATAACTTTTGATCTGGGACTTTGATTCACGAACCGTTTGAACCGTTGGAAAGGTCATGAAGTCAATAACGCGCTTGAAATCCGCTATGCTGATTTTGGCAAGTTTCGGGGCCAATCCGGGAACTCTAAGTGCCTCAAATCTAACTCAGAAGATTTTCAGGTGCAAATATGGGAAACTAAAACTGCAATATCTTTCCACCCAGATACAAAAAATAAAAACCATAAATTGGGAATTTCATTATGATGAAAAGGGTATCCAAAAAATTAAAAACATCTAAAAACTGAGAAACAAGTGAAATTTAACTATTTTTGGGTGATGCAAGATTGCCCTTACACCACTAGATGCTCCTGCATCAATGAGAGTTTTTAGAGATTGATGGTGCCAAATGTGAAAGAAAAGAATAAGGAATTAGCGCCACCTTTGTGTTTGATTTTTTGTAGATGTCTTCTCATTGAAACAATTCAAATTCTCCATGTGCATTTTTATTAAGTTTTTGAATTGCTATCATCTAAATAAGTCGATCTGTAGGAGATTTTGGTGAGTTTGAGCTTATTCGATCACCACCTTATCGCTGAGTTTCTTTGCATGGATTTTGTTGTCATTTTGCATGCCTAGAATATAGGCTTTGAAGTTGCTTGGTTTCTCTATAAATAGATGAACCATTTCATTGTGAGGGACACATTATTTCCCAAAAGATATACATCTTTTACAATTCATTATTCCTGAGTTATAACCAGCCATACTTAACCTTATTTTATGAGCGAGATAGAGAGAGTTATATTGTGAGTAAGTGGTAACATTGTTGTTTGAGAGAAATAAGCCATCCATAAGTGAGATAGAGTTGTTTGTGGGAAGCTTATTGGGTAAAATCACAAAGTTGTGTCACACTTTATAAAGGAAATGACCAACATTGATCCAACTTTTAAACTTGAATCACTATTAAAGTGGCATATATGTTTTTTATTTTGAAATGATGTAAACTAGTAAAATATGTATTTTTTAGTATATTTTATGTTTGTATTTTCTAAAAAAATAAAAAAATTATTTTAAACTAATTTTTAATAAATTAACACTATAATTTAGTTGTTAATAAATTGCTGAAAAATGAAGTTGCATGGGACGTCAAACTTTTTATAGTAATTTTTTTTTTCTTTCAAATTTTTTGTGTGTATTTATAACATGAAACTTTAGTGCATGGATATATTTTTTTCCAATTTTGATAAATCTATATTTTTAAATAAATATTAAAATGTGCGTGAATCAAAAAATAGTTGTTTCCATTGGATGTCAACTTTCATATTAAATATTTATCTAAAATGGAAAAACATTATACCATCTTGAAATAGATTATTTTATCTAGTGGATTGTATTTTTTTTTTTAATAAGTTTTAGTATTTTTCCTTGGCATGGTGATGAACCTAATATTTTGTGTTGATAACCTACTTTTAGTAATAAAATAAAATAAAATATAAATAATAATTGAACTATTAAAATAAATATATTTTTGAAAACTACACTTATGGATGTACAAAAGGGTATTTTTATATTTTTTAAAAAATATTATTTACATAAGTAGGAGTTATTGAAACTGTAAGTTTTTCAAATAATTTTATTTTTTTGGTAAATTGGACTCAAAGTGGTGCTCCATATATTTTTAGCCAACAATTTTAGTTGAAAAAGTTGTGGAAGTATCTAACTTAGCTAGAATGAATCTTACTAGATCATATGTTTGACCAAAATTGATTTTTAGTTAGAAATACTTAAATTTCGTTGTGCTGATAAGTTGGCTAAAAGTGTGACACAACTTTGTGCTTTTACCCTATTATCAAGCTAATTAATGTTGGAGGGGTCGTGTTGCTATCTTATTTTGGATAAGCGATAACAAGCATGAGGATTCCTTCTTCTTTGTTATTTTACTTTGACTAATGTGTCTTGCATGCATGGTTGAGATGTCTTTTCCAATATATGCATTAGTGAATGTAGATTATTATGAGAAGGAAGTTGAAGCTATTTTTTTGTTTTCATATTGTGTTTTTATGTACTCCATATTAGGAGATGGGTATTATCATAGGTATTATATACTAGGTATGATTGAACATGAAAAGCACATATGGTGCATTTAGGTAAGTTATTGATTTAACTAGGAAAGCTTGTGTTTACTCCTAGGAGAGATGATCTAGTATGGGAGGGAATTTTTTTACTTGCTTGTAAGTAGGGTTATCTAAGTATTTAGGTTATCTTTGGAATTAAGGACTATCCATTGAATGGAAATATCTAGCTTGTGAACTTGCTAGTTAAGTAGGTTTATTCATAGTATATTAATATGGTTGTAGGTTAATTGGGATGATGGACTATCCATTGATGGAAATTCCTATGCATAGCTTAAGATAGCCTTAAATCAAATCGTCCCTAAGTAGTGTATGTGATAGATCACCCTCAGTAGAATATACTGAATGGAACACTTTTACCAAAGTAGTGTGATGATATTTGGATCCACTGTCAGTTTACCATGATCCAGTATTACATGCTAGACAAAGATTGTGGGATTACAAGTTCTACTTATGTAGGATACAACACTATACTCAGTCGGTTGTCATTATCATTTACTCTACCAATCTCTTCGTTGAAAGGAAGGGCCATCTATCGAATGATAGATGTGTAGGGGACCACATTATGAGTCTGTGGTTGAAAGAAAAGTGGTTGAATGATACTTCTCCTCCACAACAGGTGATAGAAGAACCAATATTTGAAAGGAAGGATAATGGACTGTTGTACAACTATTTGTTCTAAAAATATCTTTGAGCTATGTATGTAAATGTATGTTTCCTACTTTGATGGATTATATGAAATGAATAGGAACTCATGTTGAAATATGTTATTCATCTTGATTGGAAATTATCAATAAAGAAAATAATTTTTTTTATTGCATTGGCATTGTTACTTAGTTTATTTAATTGTTTGGTGTAAATTTGAAATTTTTAATACATTGAAGGGTTGGCATGTTACACAAACACTTATGCAAAAAACCTTAGAAACTTGAGAACATGAAATAAAATTGGAAAAAGAGAATGAAATAGAAGGTTACTTGGAAGAATGGAGAGGTCAAAACAAGATATATAAACCTTGAAAAAGATTGTGTCAGATTGTAGTGGGACTGATACACAAGGTTAGGCTATTTAGTCCCACTCTAGAGTTCGATTGATATTTTGTAGCCTCTAGTGATCTTCTGTAGCTTTCATGTTGTTCGATATTCAAGCCGAAAAAGTCTAAATTCTTATCTATAGGTGAGTTTTTGTGAAGATAACTTCTTGACAAGTTTGAAATTTTTTTTAACTTTTTCTTCAAAGGATTTTCAAGCTCCAACTCACGTAGATTTGCAAACACACATCAAGAGGGAAAAATGTTTTTTTGTTAGGGAATAGGGTTTGCCTTAGTCAAACCCCATTTTGGTAATTAAACCTTGAAATGAAATAGAATGAAATGAAGGAATGATGAATGAAAAAATGCAATATTGCAACTCATCAAACCCTTGAAACAAAGGTTGTAAACTTGTGTGAAATGGCTAGCATAAATGTGGATCTTGAATCTTGATTGAATGCTTGAATGCTTTATCTTAAATGCTTGCTTGAATCATGAAACATACATCACAAATGTTAGCTCAAAAACACACATGATGCATGAAGACTTTGACATGAAGATATATGCAGGATTATCATGAAAAAAATAGGCCCTTAAGTGGCAAAAAAATCATAAAAATTAGAGTTAGGCAACTTGATGTAAAAAATTGAATAAGTTATATATATATTATTTCAAAAATATGTAAGAATATAATCTATGGAAAATTGAATGTAGTTTTTAAACTACTAGGTTTATTTAAAAAAAAAAATCTATTTGGTGAAAATTTGAAATTTCAATGTAGTTGTACTTAAATTTTAGGGAAAAAATAAGAAGTAGGTGCCTGTTTGACCACCCTAACCACAATGAAATGATAATATTTTTTTATAAGATTTTAGATATAAGTAGAGGAATCATGTCTTGATGTGATGCATATTTTTTTGTATTTTTTTTCCAAGTATATAATTAATTATTAATTTTTTATTAAAATTTTAAAATATATAAAAAACTCGTATGTTTGACCACCTTAACTTGGTCAAAACTTCATGAAATTCATTTTTTATTTTTTTAATCTTATAGTATGCGAAGCATAGAATGTGAAGCATGTTTTGGATTCAAAAAATTTGATACCATTTGAAAGCTATAGATGCTTTTCAATCAGCCTATCAATCAGAACTTTAGTCATAATTCAAATAGAAAATGAATAATAATTATTTATTAAATTCAAAGTAAAGCATAATTTATAAAGATGATAATATCCTTTAAAAACCCTTTTCGTTTCATCAATTTTGGGTAAAAAAAAGTTGCCAGCCACATACCCTACACATACCCATCATATTGCCACGTTTTGGCCCATTATGATCCTGCACATACCCATGATGCTTGAATCTTGAATATAGCTCCAAATGCTTGATTATTTTCTCTTGAGTGCTCCCTTGATCTCATAAACCTACTCTCATGAATGCTCTCTTGATGACTTGAAAACTTGCTAGATTGCTTGTTAGGAGAAATTATGTGAAATAACCTTGTATGTATACTTGTTTATGCCAAATTTCTTGAAATTACAACACTAAAAGCCAACATCAGATCTAGGATAATAAAATCATGCCAAGAATTTGTTATAAAATCTAGGTTGTTGGAAAAACAAAGATAGACAACTAAGAGGGGGTGTGAATCAGTTGTCCCAGAAAATTAAACCTTTTCTAACTTAACTTATCCTTAATCACAGATGAGATGAATGAAAAATTAACCATAAGCAATTAACACATTAGAGAGACAAAGAACACTAAGATTTTTTTTACGTGGAAACCCTGTTAGGGGAAAAACCACAGTGTATGTTAGTCCACAATATTATACTCTGCTAAAATTATAATGAAAACAATAAGGGGAATGCACATGCATTCAATCACACTACCTAGAGCTCAGTGCTCAATTACAAAAGAGGACTCACTGTCCAACAATAGGGTTTGCATTAAAAATATAGAGGGTATCAATTGAGAAAATAACTTCTTCACAAGCCTGATTATAGTTCCAATTAAGCTCAACACTTCTTCACACTTTGCACAATCGTCCTCATACTCTGCTTAGTAAAGATATTCACACATACGCACATCAAAGCACATGAAGCACACTTTCCTTCGATCACACAATTGATCTTATAGATCTACTATAGGAGATTCCATTACAACTTAGTTGACTAAGAAAATAAAATGTATTTGCAATGCCGGCCCAGATTTACAATTAAATTTTTAATGTGTATCCGCTAGGGTCAGACATAACATAGTGGAGACCCAGATTAATATCTCCAACACAAAAATACTTAAATTAATTTCACCTCAAGGATCCACAACATGCTACCATCAACATGTCAGCCAGAAACATGAAAAACTGAACATGCGTGCAAAGATCTTCAACCACGAGCTCACTGATTAATGTGGACATACCACAAGGATAGAGAATGAACTAGAGACATATGAGAACACCAAGAAACAACATAAAATCATCCACAACAATTGAGATAACTAGAATCACACAATTTTTATTTAGGAACACTAACAGAGACCACATAAACACTATCAGACCAAAATACACTGAAAAATTCATGTGGACATCTAAAACTTCTGGTAGATGATCTATACACACTCAACAATAAACCCTTTAATCCACACTAGCTAATATTTTATGTACAGAAAAAAATGCCTTCATGACCGGCACAGTTCCACTAGGAACCTGGAACACTTTTCCTTATAATTTTCTCAATATCTTCAACATATACAACAATAGATACACCAAATACTAATAGTGTTGACATTAATGAAAACCACATATCAGCAACACATCCACAATATCCAACAATCTCCCAACATAGGTCTAGGTTAAAGCATGACTCATACGCCAATTTGAGCATATGAGTGCCAGTGGCTTAAACCTAGGACATAGATTTCTAGAAGTGCATTGTTTAATGTAACATTTAAAATAAGGCCCCAAGACATAGGTGGGACCCATACACCTAAGGTGGAATATGATTCCCAAATCCCTAAATCTAGAACACATAACCAAAAACATTGACTTATGATTTTCCATTTGTTAAATGGCAGGATTATCCATAGCAAAATGCATTTAATTAGGCTTGTGGATGCAAAAATAGGAAGAATTAGGCCATAAATAAGCCATGTTTTAATAGGGAGGGCCCAAACAAGTGTGAAAATGTAAAGGGATACATTTTTCTACACTAAATCTCCTAAAAAGAGTGTTGAACTTGGTTTTTGTCCTAGTTTGACACTTGGTGTTATCCCTTTGGCTAGTTGTCCACCTTCTGTATATACTAAACAAGATTGGGATGCAGACGAATTGCTATAGGTTGACTTGCATGTTCCTTACTAGTATTTTTTTCTTTTTTTCTTTTTCATTTTTCTTTCTGTGATTGCATGTGCATAATGTGATCCCCTATACTATTCTATTTCATGCATCTCTCTCTTTTTGTGCATTCCTCTATTTTACATACATTCTTCTATATGTCGTAAACATTTTATCTTTTTCATTTGTCTTGTGTTTTCCTTTTTGGGGATGATGCAAGGTGTTGAGACATTTAGGTATCTTCCATTTTGACCCAAAATATTTTTCTTTGTTTTCATTCTCTGTGTGTCATTCTTCCAGTTCTATGAGTATTTGGGGAATGATGATATTTCTATTGCAAAAATGATGGGGTTTTCATTGATGTCAACAAGAAGTCTGCTGATTGGTGTTGTCATTGATGTCAAATATGGGATGAAGATGTTGAGAATACTAGGAAAATTGTGAATAGAGGAAACTAAATTGTTCACGTGTAGTTGAGACCTTAAGGAAGTGTTGTGAGTACATGGAGCTATTCTTTTGTTGCATAGTTTGAAGATGAGTAGGAATGAAGTAATGAGCTAAGATGATGGTTCTAGTACTTGGTTTCTATGTTCTTTTGAGAAAATTTAATAAACAAAATAAATTGTGTTGTGCAAATGTTCATATTGTGCTTTGATATTGTGCTCCATATTCTTTCTGTGTTGATGCTATGCCTATGCAGATCTTACAAGTTATTCAAAGTTGACAAAGGTTGTTGCATTCAAAATTTGGATTTTTGGATCATTGTACAATGTGAGATATTTTCACCAGTGTGTGAACCAACTGTTTAGTAATGTTTTATGTGGTATGGGATGAATGCATTTGCTCCGTGTTTCTCTACTATTTGGGTTCATATTGTGAAGATTTGGGAAGTTCCTTATAATGCTTTTATCTTTCTATGATGATTTTTTTTCTTGATTTGGTACAATATAGTGTAAGTTTCATTTATCAATATGCAAATAAGGGTTATCAGTTGTCCTGAGTTGAAGTAGTTGTTGATGCGAAGCTTGGTTGAAGTATTTGATGAATCTTAAGTAGTTCATAGATTGTTCTAGATTGCGTTGAAGAAAATTATGCTATCCAAAACTTTTGGCTTGATCTAAGGAAGCATGTACTTAGTGTTCATAGTGTTTTGTACGGGTGTTGGATGACATTCTGTTTAACACTACATGTGAGGCTTGTAGAATCATGTTGAAGTTTGTTGGGATCTATTTGGGTCCTAATTAAGGATTTATGTAGGTCACCTTTCGTTCCTATCCACCGTGGGAATATTTTGGTACCAACTTATTTCAAATTTGAATGTATAATGGCTAGTGGAAGATATTAGAGAAAGTTTTTGAAGTAGAGGTTGATATAAATATGTATGGTGTTGATGCAAGAGGATGTATGAAAGAGTAAGGAGCAAGATAGATTCAATATTTTTGTGAGTGAAGTGTAATGAGATGCAAAATTGAGCATAGTAGTGTGAATTTCATGTTAGGGTTTTGAAGGTAGTGAGCTGAAGGCATTTGATATCTTTCATGTGAGACTGTATAAGTTTGTGAGAAATTGTGGTGGACTCCTTATTGCATTGAGAAGTGTTTCTATATGTAAAATTATTCTTCTATCTTCTTGTATTCTTTCTATGACTGTGAGCCTTTTTGGACAGTGTGTCCTATTCTGGTAGTGAGCCCCTTTGTACCAGTTTTTCTATTACTCGTATTGTGAGGTAATCCTCACCATGGTTTTTCCCTCATTGGAATTTCCACCTAAATCTGGTGTTCTCATGTTTATGGTGTTGTGATTTTAGTTTTTGTTATCTACATTTCATGTTTAATCAATCTAATAGAATAAGGACTTAATGAATGCTTGTGGATCTATTTACTATTGAGGGTTTTTGAAGGTTTGATTTGCTACAATTGATTCACCCCCCTCTCAGTTGTCTTGTTCATTTCAAAAATTGGTATCAGAGTGAGGTTCCTTGAAGAAGGCTTAACTGCTTGAGGTTGATCTAGAATGGTGAACAAGATTTCCTTGGAATATCCTATATTTGATGGATCAGATTATGATTTCTAGAAGACAAATATGGAAGGATATTTTTATGCTTAAGGATATGAGATTGAGACGGCTTATCAGAATGCATATACTCCACCTCCGAATGGTCCAAGTACAAGTGTAGAAATCAAGGCACATGAGATCAATACTAGGGAAATATTTATTATTGTGAATAGTCTTTCAAAAAATAAATTAGCTAAAGTTATGAGTTTGAAGAATGCTAAATTAGTTTGGGATAAGTTAGAAAGAATCTATGAAGAGATCAGAAGGTCAAGCAAGAAAAGTTGCAGAACTTGAAGGAATAATTTGAAATGATGCATATGTCTGAGGATGAAACAATTAATGGCCACATTCAGAGAATTGATGAATTGGTGAGTGATATGAGAGGTCTTGGTGCAATAGTTAACAAATTTAAAGTGGTGAAGAAAATTATCAGATCTCTTCCAGAATGTTATAGTGGAAAAGTATGTACTATTAAGGAAATAGCTGACTTTGATAAATATTCCAAAGATCAGTTGATTGGTACTCTGACTGCATTTGAAATGAGAAAAATGAAGAAAGGTACAAAAGTAGAGACTACTTTCAAGGATGAGAAATAAAAGAAGGTTGAAGATTCGGGTGAAGAATATCTTGATGATCTGGAAGCTAACTTCATAAGGGAGATGAAAAATGGTACTAGTAAGTATCAAGGTAAAATACCTTTGCAGATGTTTTAGTCATGGTGGTATAGGTCATTATGCTTTGACATGTACAAAGAAAGATTTGAACAATAAGAACAAGGAAAATAAAGGAAAGATGATTAAGAAAACTTACTATGTTAAAGAAAATGTTGGTATTTTTGATGATGAATCTGATTATGGAGATTTTGATGATAATGAATGTCTATTTTTGGCTTTAAAAGAAGAATCTAGTTCTACTAACCCTAAAATTTGTGTGAAGGAAAGTATTTCAGAGAAGAGGATAAGGTTGAAGGTACTTTGGTATTTTATTTTCATGTCAAAGAAGATAATAATTATTGGGTTGTGGAAATTAGTTGGTATAATCATATGACCAGAGACAAAAGTAATTTTGTTAAACTTGAAAAATATGATGGGGGATTAGTTAAATTTGGAGATGATTTAGGAGATAAGATTTGTGGAATACGTTCAATTAGTTTTGATGACAATAATAATATTGACAATGTTTACTATGTTAAGGGCTTAAGGCATA
Organism: Sequoia sempervirens; assembly: GCA_007258455.2. Lineage (NCBI taxonomy): Eukaryota > Viridiplantae > Streptophyta > Pinopsida > Cupressales > Cupressaceae > Sequoia > Sequoia sempervirens. Next base: position 267,413,041 of record VDFB02353493.1, read on the forward strand.
ATCTCTTTAGTGTTGGACAAATATGTAGCAAAGGGTACAATATTGAATTTAAGGATGAAGCATGTAAGAATGAACATTGGATGAAAGAAATGAAAGAAAAAATTATACAGATAGAGAAGAATCAAACTTGGGAATTGGTCCCTAGACCGGTAAACAAAAAAAAATGGAACTAAATGGGTATCCAAAAACAAGATGGATGAAAATGGAGAAGTAATTAGGAACAAAGCAAGACTTGTGTTTAAGGGTTACTCACAAGTAGAAGGTATATATTTTGAGGAAACTTTTTCTCATGTGGCTAGGATAGAAGCTATCAAAATGTTTTTGGCATTTGCATCACATAAATATTTTAAGGTCTATTAGATTGATCACTAGTTGTACACAAACAACAATATATGACTAAATAAACTACTAAAAATTGCATATAAATGACTAACTTTAGTCACATGACTATTAGTGGTTTATTTGTAGTCATTTATAACACCACTAAATTTATGACTAAACAATTTTAGTCATTTATTTAGTCATTTATTTTAGTCATTAATTTGGTCATTGATTTGGTCATTGATTTAGTCATTAATTTAGTCATGGTAGTGATTTGTTTAGTCATATATTTAGTCATTAATTTAGTCATATATTTATTTATTAATTTAGTCATATATTTAGTCATTAATTTAGTCATATATTTAGTCATATATTTAATCATTAATTTAGTCATTAATTTAGTCATCTATTTAGTCATTAATTTAGTCATTACTTTAGTCATATATTTAGTCATTACAAATCAAATCTAACTTAATTAATCCTCAAAAACTTATGCATATAAACTTCAAGTATCATAGATATTCAAATGTTAAAAAACACCATGAAATGAAGACTAAAATGCTTGAACAAATATGATTAATTAGACACAAACTCAAACAGATTACAAATCAAGAGGAGCCACAACACAGTATTTATGAGTGGAGAAAAATCCACTCTAAAAATTTACTTCATTAAGCCTCATTGGAAAATCAAAATCTCATTGGTTACATTCAATGTCTCAATGACACTATACAACTTATAGACACTATATAAATAGAATACTCCTATTTTCATATCCTTATGCTATTTTCCCCTTAACTGCAGTCCTTTTGGAAGGGCAACGACCTCCTATAGGGGCTTGACCCATTTAATTCCCTTGCAAATCCACAACTTTCTCGCCGCTATTAGTTTCGAATCCTCCAAAATGTTCCTCACTGGTATTCATGACCTTTCACTTCTCCAATTTGAAGCTACAGCCTGAAAATACGATTTCGAAAATTGGCACATCAAAAACTCAAAAAATTCAAATAATATAGAGGATAAAATTCAAACATTTTCTTTTCCTTTTCCAACTATGGCACCCTAAACTTAGGCTTTAGATATAGTGAATGTATCAAAATTAGATATAAAATCCATCAAAAACATATTTGGAAGTAAATTTTTATCAAATATTGTAGTTGCAAGTTCAACTAATTATAGTAAAGATAAATAGTTTTACCTTTTTGCATCAACTAATGCAATTCTAATAACTTTTAGAGGATCAACAATGCTAGCCTTTATCATATCAACATACTCACCTACAAGTTGCAACACAACATTAAACTTATTAATTAGACTCAACATCTAAGATTTACAAAAAAAAGCTTCTAACATTATCAATTTAGTAAAAAAATCATCAATTTCAAAGATCAAAGTAGCCAATGCTTCACTCTCTACATCCTTTGCTACAATCAAAAGAGGCTTTTGTTTCTGTGATAAATGCAACAAGCAATTATATTATTTGTGAAAACTTATCACTATGTACTTATGAACTCAAGATCATTTAAATTGTCAAACTAATCGACATGACTACCTAATTTCTTTCTATCACATACACTTTGGGTATACAAGATAATTGAGAATCCCAAATATTGAACTAAGAAATTCAACAACACAATGAAATTATATCTTAAGTAAAATGTAAATCAAATCAACATTACATGTTTGAGCTTATCAATTGATCTCAAATTGTATATACACGTTTTTCATATAGCTTAAGGACATCTACAATAGATATGAATAAAATTAATTTGGTGGAAAGACTTTACAAAATTTCAAGCAAATACAGTTTGTAGGTGTCAAGCTAAATTCCACAACCATTGCCAACATCCTCCCTACTTGTGCCAAAATGGGAGCTTTGAAACAAGATATGAATATCCATCAATGCATAGATAATACATCCCTATAAGAAATATTATACTCCCTCAATTAAATATTATTATGTACATATTATTCTATTGGGGGGAATTTACTTTATTGGGGGAACTTTTGTATAGAAAACCTAGATCACCAGCATATCAGCTCATGTGAGAGGTCAATAAACCACTATTAAGCCTACAAATGGCACATGCATGCACAAAATAACAAAGAAAAATGAAGATCATGCATCACACAATAAGTATAAGACAAAAAAATTTCAAAAGAGCTATGTTATCACTAAAAAAAAATAATCCCAAATACTTGCATTAACATCTATTCATTTATCTCCTAGTCCTTACAAAATCTCACTAGACTCAATTTCATGATCTAGACAAATTACTAAGGTTCGTGTAAAAAATCCATTTTTGTAACCAACATACCCAAATAATCACATTCATGAAATCCATTGAAGTCCTTTAATACCATCAGGCTAACAATACTTTGTTGGTGGAACTCCCATCACCAGCCCATTGATAGCCCGATAGGGGCAATTCATATCCTTACATTGGTGTAATATCTTTCCATCGCCATAGCTCTAGTGCATCGGTGGAATGAATGATGAAGCTCCCCTGACAACTCGATATAATCATGAGGTATAAAAGTATAACATTTATTGGTGAAGCTGGGATGCATTGGCGTAACATTGTTTGATGTCTTACCAATACACTGAAAGAAAAACACTTATCGGTGGAGAAGGTGGCCATTAGTGGAAAATGAACCAAGGTTCCAACAATATAGAGATGAATGATTACTACTAGCTGATGTGGTGTGAAAAGAATCATCAAGATATTTAACATAAATGCTCTCCTCGATGACAAGACTAAAGTAGGTGGTATATCAATGAGCCAACACAGAGGTGAATTGCACCATGAATTAATCATACAATTTGCAAAAACTAGAAAGGCTACGCTAAGGGTAGAAGTAGAAAGGAAAGAACTCAGAGCTCTCACACAGTGAAGCTAGGAGAAGAAAAAATTCACATAAGTACTCCACTCTTAGCTAGAAAGTTGCATTTTTTAGAGTTTACAATGGAAGAAACTGTGGAAAAACCTAAGGAAAAGAAACAAAAAATTGAAAAGAGGAATTTAAACCAAGACTTGTTAGATCAGTGTCCGGGGTTAGGGCCAAGACCCAAAAGAAGTGTTCAAGCAAGTAAATTGTTAGATAAACATAGGGGTCTTAGGGATGTTTAGATGTCACACTGGGGCTATGAGCTTTTTATGTATCACTACAGAAAATGATTCAGATTTTAGCCAATCTGTAACCTATGGAGACTGAACTTAAGAAGACTTGTGGTACCAAACATGTTCATCAACATAGAATTTGTGAAAGCTCTGGCCAGTCGGTATAATGCCAAGAAAAGAACTATCCAATCACCAAATGAGGCCGATATGCTTGTTATCTCCCAAGACCTGATCTCTAATGTATTTTAGTTAGAAGGTCCCATGAACATTCCATTCACCATTAGAGACTTTTTGACAAAATACCATTGTATGGGTACTAGTTACAAGAGATGGAAGCTAGCTTTGCAGAGACCTAAGAATGAGCAAGGTCAACTCAGAAAATTGTTGACCAATGAAAACCCTCCATTTCATATAGATTTGTTTGAAGAATACTTCCAATATACCTACTACTCAGCTGGTCAAGTCTTGGGAATTGAGGTTCCACCACTTATGTCTATTGCACTGATGTTCTAGAAACTGATATACAAAGAAAATATGCTAGGTCATTCGACTATGCAAACTATTTGGTGAATTCCCTAAATCAAGGGCTTGAAAGAATAAAAAACAATAGTGATTGCATAGATTTCAAACACTATTCCTTGTTAATGCATTTACTTTTATATCAGGGACATGCTAGAAATGTGTGGGGTAAAGAATTAAGAATCAAAGACACAAATAAAGATGGAAACTTTAAACCTGTATAGATGTGGAATGCACTATGGGATAGTCGATGTGAGAGGTCTCACTATTTATATTTTGAAGAATATTTTGTTAAACCACTAATGAAGTTGCTAGGCTATTAATATGATCACAATTTATCCCCTGAGGTGAAAATATTTTTGAGACCAAAGGAAAAGAACCTGAGAAGCAAGGTGAACCATAATTGGGGAGACTGGTATACCTTCTCCACTTTTACAGTAATAAGGGTTTATGGATTTGAAGGGGTTCCACATTTTCTACCTCGAGTGGTAACTAACAAAGTTGCTTATTTGGAAATAGTACAACAATTAGCAAGGTTTGATACTAAAAATATCAAGAGTCAAAATAAACAATCATTGTTTCCTAGAACTCTTTGTTTTAAAGATTTCAAAGTATGTGCCATTGAAGGATATGAAGAAATTGATGCTAAATTAGCAACCCTCCTCTTGGGTATGAAAGAAAGAAATTTGATGTAGAGGGATTTATTCATCAAGCAAGATTAACTCAGAATTTTTCAGGGTATTAGTGTATTGGTTTGCACTTGATGATGTGATCAGGAACTGAGATGAAGCTTCCACTATTGAGAGAATGGATTCATATAATAAAGTTGTGCTTGCAGAGGAATGGAAGAGAAATAATGTCCCATCATATAGAGAAGCATTTTCTAATATACAAGATCCCTTAGCTAGGATTCAGAAGCTTATTGCTCATATGAATGAAATAGTAAAAGATGTGCCCTCATACATTTTTGATACATCTCATATGAGTTACATAGGAATGTAGGCTGATGATGTGAGCCTTTGGATTACATACCCCCACAACCCACCCCGAATGTATATTTCTCCACTAACAACAGTGAAGAGGAAGGAAGTCATGAGGAGAGTGATGGAGAGGAGCAACCAGTCAAAAAAATATAGGATGGTCATGAATTCATTTTTTATAATGATTTTTTTAAAACTCCCGAGTTCAATTCATTTGTCTATGAGTATAAGGGGAAGAAAATAATACAAAAGGAGCAAGACATTACTCTTGAAAAGGAAGTTGATTCCTTAGAAGAATTGAAAAAGGAAGTTGAAAGGGAAATGCAATCCATCACTCCTGAAAGAGGTAGAGAATTACTTCAAGAGGCTGGGGTACCACTTCTACCAGGATGGGACATGAGCTCAACAATTGTTTTCGATAGTATTAGAAAAAGAGGGTATACAAAAATGAACTTATCAAAGGAAGCTAGTGATAAGATATATTCAGGGTTTGGATACAATCCAGATGAGGATTCCTTTCTTATTTGGTCACTATACCCTCATGAGAAGAGGCCGATGGTGATTGACAATCCTAATCAAGTATTTGGACACCTTTTGGTCAAAAGAGTTGTAGACACTAATCCCTTAGAAACTGCAGAGCTGAATGTCAATGTGGCAAAATTCACTAGAGCACAAATTGAAAAATTGGTCAAAGAGAATGAAAAATTGAAAAAGTAGTTATCACATCAAATGGAGAAGTCATATTCCTCTTTATCTCAAAAATTGTATGCTCCATGGCTCAAAAAGGATAAGAGAGTGCTAGATGCATTAGCTGATGCAACCTATTAGAAAAAAATCCCATTTGAAAGTCCAAGAAAAGTGTAAAACATTGGAAAAGGAGGTGAAAATCATTAAGTACAATGTTGTGTTTGAGATAATCAAAGAGAGGTTCAATAAGATGATAAAGCAAGCTGGTGATTATTGGGGTGTATTCAATCAAATACAATCAACACTTAGAGAGGAGAATGTCTGATTACAAGGAATAATGATTGATAAAAGGAAGGAACTTCTGGGTAAACATATCTTAAAAGACCAAACACTGCAAAGATATAATGACTTGGTGAGATCCCAAAACCAATATCAATAAATACTCAAAGAATACCTTAGTTGTTTTAATTTGGTCTTTGAGAAAGGGATGATTGGAAAGCATAATTTATAGTTTCTAACAATTGCATTGTAGGAGATCAATGATGAGGATATGGTCTTGCAGAATACTCATAAAAAAATTGTGGAATTCATGCACATAGAGTATGATATGAAGGTTCAGTCATATCCAATGTCGACACTCATTGGGAACAAGGGTACATTGATCACCTCTTAGCTTTCAATCTATTTATAAATCGGGTAGTGGATAATCTAGGCACAACTGAGCAACAGTCAGAATTGATCGGCAGTAATGATGTGGACCCTAGCATACAATAAAATATTTGAATAGGTCTTAGATGACCACGGGCTTTTACTCAGAGATTAACAGATTGGTACAGATGATTATGATTGTGTTAGTTTCTTAAATTAAGTTCAAAATCATGTTTTTTTATCAAGAGTAGTGTCTTTTGGTTTGAAGCTTGTTGCCTCTCGTTTATATAAGAGAGACCAGGACCAAAAGAAGGATATAGAAGAATATAGTATGAAAATAGGGATAGATAGACATTAGAAATATTCTATAATTTTTCCATTTCAAAAGACTATGTTGCAAGGTATGTGCAGGATCATCATGGAAAAACTAGGCCCTTAAGTGGCAAAAAAATTAGAAAAATCAGAGTTAGGAAACTTGACGTAAAAATTTGAATAAGTTATTGATATTATTTTTAAAATATGTAAGAATAGAATCTGTAGTAAATTGAATGTAGTTTGTAAACTACTAGGTTTATTTAAAAAAATAAAAATCTATTTGGAAAAAATTTGAAATTTCAATGTAGTAGTACTTAAATTTCAGGGAAAAAATAAGTAGGTATCTGTCTGACCACCCTAACCACAATAAAATGATAATATTTTTTATAAGATTTTAGATATAAGTAGAGGACTCATGTCCCGATGTGATGAATAGTTTTTGTAATTTTTTTCCATGTAAATAATTAATTATGATTTTCTTATTAAATTTTTAAAAATATAAAAACTTGTATGTCCGACCACCTTAACATGGTCAAAACTTCATGAAATTCATATTTTTTTTTAATCCTATAGCATGTGAAGCATAGAATGTGACACATATTTCGGATTCAAAAAATGTGATACTATTTGAAAGCTATAGATGTTTTTCAATCAATCTATCAATCAGGACTTTAGTCGTAATTCAAATAGAAAATTAATAATAATTACTTATTAAATTCAAAGTAAAGCATAATTTATATTGGTGGAAAGCTCAAAATATCCTTTAAAAACCCTTTCCGTTTCATCAATTTTGGGTGAAAAAAAAGTCATCAGCCACATACCCTACACATACCCATCATATCGCCACTTTTTTGCCCATCATGATCTTGCACATACCCTGCAGATATAATTTTGAGGAAATCAATGAAAGATCTCTGATTTTGTGGCTTTATATTGGTATCAATTGTTTGTTGAAAATATTCAATTATCTGATTGTCTCCAATTTAATATTTCCTTATTATTTAAATTGGTATATCAAGTATATATTCAATTTATCAATGCACATTTTCTATTTGATGGAGAAGCATATATTTTCCTTAGACATGCAAAATTTTTCATGTTGCACTATATTTAGCAATTCTACAAAACTTGACAAAAATGACCTGCAACAACTTTTGATAGTTTGCAATTTTATAACTTTTTTGCAACTTTGTCTCTTTTACCCAATTGACTCTGAAATCATTGTAATTCATAGTGAATGGTCTCACAAGACCTAATTAACATAAAATGACCTCCTCAAATGCTAAAATTACCTACTAAGATGCAATGGCCTTCAAATTTGAAAATGGAAGCTTAGGTGCTCCTGCACCAACATGTATGCTAAATGTGGGATCATAGACAAGGGATTTGAAGTGTTTGAAAAAATGCCTCAAGGAAATGTGGTCTCATGGAATACAATAATTGTAGGATGTACATAAATTAGATCTATTGAAAAGGCTCTAGAAACTTTAAATCAAATGCAATTTTTCAGGTTTAATTGCAATTTGTAGGTTGTTCCAAAACAACCTATGGTGAATTTGGGATATGTTTTAGAAGTCATTAAAGGGTATCTGAAAATGGTTTTATATTTTGTCTATAGTGCTTGAGGATTGAAAGAATTGAGAGATTAAAGCCTATTTTTTGTGAAATTTGTCTAAGTGAGGTTGAATGGTGCTCCTGATTCCTATCAGGCTCCATGTTGGAGATGCCCATGCTAACAATAGAGACCTTTTCAGAAGATCAATATATGGATATTGAACCCACCATGCTAGTCTACCAAGATTATGGGACCATTATCCAATACTCAAACAAACAAGATCAAAACACTTAAATGAAATATAACCTTTACCTATAACAAGTCAATGAAAGAATATAATAGAAAGGTGAAGGTGAAGGAAAAGTTGTTGGCCTTCACATAAATTTGATGAACTAATTTTCCATTAAGGCAAGTCAAGAAATCAACCAAGGTAGCAAAGAATTAAAATTACAATGGGGGCAAGGAACCAATGCTTTGGAAAAGGATTTAGCAAACCACATAATAGGTGTGAGCACATTGTACTAGATAAATCTTATACAAAATAAGGTGGGGGCGGTCAGTTCCATTTCCTGTAATGTGGTAAGAGTCATACAGGTAATGCTATGTCAAGCTAGGGAATTCTTCTTGGAGGTTCTATATGATTTTCCTCTTTTCTATAAGAATCTGTTGGTAGTGCCACCTAGATCATAGTTGTTTTGTGGGATTCCAAAACCAGACAATGAGGTGCAGTTGTGGAAATCTCATAGATAGAAGCTACAAGTTACCATGATGATTTTTTTGAGAGAATTTATATCAAAGTCTTGCTTAACGTGGCTTCAGACATGTGTAGATGATATTATCTCTATAGATAGGCTTGGGGGAAAGTATTTTCTTGATCTAGTGAAAGGTGGCATGGAATTTGCAAAGAATGAGACATTGATCAGAGAAACATTGGATAGTTTGGATGCATTTGAAGGGAGCTTGGAGTGGCTAAAAATGGTTTTTGGTTCAATGTTGAGTTTCAATGCCAATGCGTGTGATATTATTTTGAAGCACTCAAAGAGTCTGTGGGATGAACTTTTTGAAAGCCTATTTGTTAGTCAGGAAAAAAAAATAATAGCTATTCGATTTGTAGATCTATGTGAGAGAGTTAAGGTTGGTAAATGCCTTGAAGTTACATCTTTTTCAAGTTACAAAGATGTTGAAACCCATTTGCACCAAATTAATTACTAGTGAGGGTTGGCTTGTCAGGAGAGGGGACCTAAAATGTGTCAATTTACTTGGGTTGATTTTTAGATTTATGATGACAAATGATGAAGACTATTTTGGTTGCTTTAACACTTATTTTGGAACTAAGGTTAGTCAAATAAAAAATACCATAGATGAGGGGTCCAAGAATATTATGGAAGACCTCCTAAGTTTTCTTCATGCACATAAATCTCCTTCAAGGATAAATGATTTAGCACCTCATTTGCAAGAGCAATGCTTCCATTTTATCTCAAAATTGATTGTTGATATTGAAGAACATCTTGCACATCTTTCAGAAGCTCTCTATCAAGAAATGAAAAATGAGGAGATGCTAGAAAAAACTTAACAAGGAGACACTAGAACTGACAGTTATAGTGGAAAGGGAACTTTTCTTAGGAAGGATTTTAGTTGCTCTCCATTTTCATTCAACTTCTCTTCCACTAGTTCTTGGCTCGTCTCAGCTCTAGTTTGTTGACAACAAAGTTTCAGTTTGAGGGAAAGGATCTTCAACTTTCAGGTATTCTAGTACTGATTTTGATTTCCCTCTTCTAGATAGTTCTGGAAGACAAATACTAATGAGAGAGGTTGGTTTGAAGCCTGAATCACAGGATAAAAATAATAGCACCAAATTGAATAAATTGGGAAGAACTATGCAAAATCTTTGTATCAAAGCTCATAGCATGTGGATATTGTGAATAACTGAAGAGATTTTAGGCATTCTCACAAGAGATCTAAGGGAGGATGATTCTTTATCCATGACAACTCCTTTGAAGGCTTGTATTCTCATTTGCATTGCGTATTTTTTTTGTTGTGGCTTATGGAGTTGGTTTCATTTCCATAATTCATCTAATCAATAATATCTTCTTGCAGTTTTCATGAGATTTCTTCTAGTTTTGATTTAAGTCATCATGGTTTATATCTGGATATATTAATAACCAAATGAGAATAAAGATTCTAGAGTAAAGAGCTACATTTGATTCTTTCAGTCACTTCAAACTCTTTATTTCCCAATAAATGGAAAAGACTAACATGTGCCCTTTCAACCCTTCTATTCCATATTAATCATGGAGATGTAATCTGTAAGTATGTAGAAAAGTATCAAAGGGGAGCCAAAAATTTAGAGATTTTCATAGGGCCTATGAATAAGCTCTTGTTGTTTTTATATGAAAATAATAATGTTTTTTTTTTTTAATTTATAATATCTATTGGTGTCATTTGGGAACTCCTATTTTTGGGAATTTAGTAAGAGTTCTCAAATAAAGTAGGATGACATCTACTATACAACTAAACATTTAAATGGAATTTGAAGCATGATTTTATTTAATTTTTAATTTGATTCCTTAAGGAAGCCTCAAAAAATGCCCTTTTCTAATTGTATATCAAACTGCCTACTGCTTCTTTTATTGTACTGCTGCAAGTCACAATTTTAATGTTGTATGCTTGGTTAGTCTCTTGTAGTTTTTTGTTCCATGATTTCAAAGCTAACCATTTATTAGTCTATGATTTGTAGGGTTTGGAAGAAACTAAATTGAAACAAGAGAATGAGGGTGGATGTCAACTATAGTTAAGGTTGGTAAATGCCTTGAAGCCATAGTTACATCTCTGGCAATTTACAAAGATGTTGAAACCCATTTGCACAAATTAACTACTAGTAAGGGCTAGCTTGTCAAGAGAGGGAACCTAAAAAGTGTCAATTTACTTGGGTTGAGTTGTAGATTTATGATAACAATTGATGAAGACTGGTTTGGTCACCTTAATGCTTATTTTGGAATTGAGGTTGGTAAAAAAAAAGATACCATAGATGAGGGGTCCAAGAATATTCTAGAAGACCTCTTAAGTTCTCTTCATGCACATAAATCTCCTTCAAGGATAAATGATTTAGCACCTTATGTGCAAGAGAAATGCTTCCATTTTATCTTAATATTGATTGTTGAGATTGAAGAACATCTTGCACATATTTCAGAAGCTTTCTATCAAGAAATGAAAAATGAGGAGATGCTAGAAAAAATAAACTAGGAGACACTAGAACCGACAGTTATAGTGGAAAGGGAACTTTTCTTAGGAAGGCTTTTAGTTGCTCTCAGTTTTCATTCAACTTCCCTTCCACTAGTTCTTGGCTTGTCTCAGCTCTGTTTTGTCGAGAAAAAAGCTTGAGTTTGAGGGAAAGGGTCTTTGACTTTCAGATATTCTAGTATTGATTTTGATTATCCTCTTCTAGACAGTTCTAGAAGAAAAATACAAATGAGAGGGGTTGGTTTGAAACCTAAATCACAGGATAAAAATAATAGCACCAAATTGAATAAAATTTGAAGAACTATGCACAATATTTGTATCAAAACTCATAGCATGTGGATATTGTGGATAGTTGAAGAGCTTTCAAGCATTCTCAGAAGAGATCTAAGGGAGGATGATTCTCTATCCATGACAACTCCTTTGAAGGCTTGTATTCTCATTTGCATTGCATATTTTGTTTGTTGTGGCTTATGGAGTTGGTTTCATTTCCATGATTCATCTAATCACTGATCTCTTGTATTTTTCATGAGATTCTTCTAGTTTTGATTTAAGTCATCATGGGTTATATTTGGATATATTAATAAATGAATAAGAATAAAGCATCTAGAGTAAAGAGCTACATTTGATTCTTTCAGTCACTTCAAACTTTTTATTTCCCAAAAAATGGAAAATACCAACATGTGACCTTTCAACCCTTCTAGTCCATATTAATCATGGAGATGTAATTTGTAAGTATGCAAAAATGTATCAAAGGGGTGCCAAAAAGTTAGAGATTTTCATAGGGCCTATGAATAAGCTCTTGTTGTTTTTATATGAAAATATTGTTGTTTGTTTTCTATTTATAATATCTATTGGCATCATTTAGGAACTCCTATTTTTTGGAATTCGGTAAGAGTTCTCAAACAAAGTAGGATGAGATCTACTATACAATTGAACTACTATTTCATTGCACTATAAATGTCAAACCCCTACCATCCCTACACTCCTTTCATCATACTCTACATGGTTGATAGAAGAGCCACTTTTCACTTTATTATTTTTCATCCCTTTTCTTTATGTTCTACTCTCTTTTTTACACTCAACTTCAAAAGTGATTTGCATGCCCCCTCAGAAAGTGGAAGCTAATTTTAAGAGTTCAAATTCTGAAATTTGTATAGACAACTCAATCTACATGTCCCTTAATATCATTTTTATAGATAAAAGTAAGTTCTCTTATGAACTATGCAATTTGATAGTGGAAACTTTGAAAAGAAAAGATCACTTTTAACATCTCATAACGGAAAAGAAAAGAATAAACAGACCTCAATTTCAAGTTCTCTATATAAATCCTTAACTTCTGCAACACAAGATGGATCTGGTTTTCCATAATTAGCCTAAAAAAGAACATAATCATTGCTAGTCAACAAGCAGCTAGTAAAATTATTAAAAATAATGGATCATATGGCCTGACCACGTATAGATTTGAAAAGTAAAATTAACTAAAACCATGGAAAGTGACTTACCACAAGATTCTACACAAATTGTATTTGATGCAGAAAAATGCCCAGGTAGAGGTTGCAATCCAAAATAAGGCGTCGCTTTACTTCTCCATTTTGGCGAGCTACCTTGAAAATAATGTTTCGACTGACTACTCCATTTTGGCAGGCTACATTGAAAATAAGGTTTTCACCAAGGTTTTAGAGTATGTTTATTAAAATGAAAATTATGCTTATAAAAAAAAATTTGGTCCTTTTTCCTCTTAGATTATTTGGTTCCTTACTCTTATCTTTTTTTTTTCTCTTCCTTTTTCTTAATTTTTTATTTTTCAAGGTTCTTGGGTTTTAGTTTTTTAGGTTCTCTTATGGTTTTCATTAATTTTTATAATTTGGTGGTTTTTAGACAATTTGGAAGAAACTTTGGTGTTCATATGATGAAACCACAAAACAAAATATTTAATCCACAAAAAATATTTATTAATAATTTTATTTGTAATATTTTATTATTAATTATGGTGGGCTACGATTGAAAATAAGGTCTTGATGAATGTTTTAGAGTATGTTTATTAAAATGAAAATTATGGCCAATATTTTAATAATGAGCACATTTATTTAGTCATTTTTGTTTGTCTGATATTAATCATTTATTTAGTCATTTTTATTTGTTTGATATTAGTCATTTAGTTGTGATTTTTGTAAGGAAAATTAGATGCAGAAAACAATTCTCCTAATGTCAATGCCTCAGGGAAGAATGCAGATACACTTTAAAATTTACAATTATAGTCCAACTAAGATGCACTATGAAGCAGATAATAGAAATAGAGTATTTGACAATCACACATGAACACCAGATATACGTGGGAAAACCCTTACGAGAGAAAAACCCACCACACCAAGAGAAATCACTCTGCATTACAGTAATGAAGATTACATACAAATTTTGGACTTATCTTTCTAGTGTCATTATACAACAGTATTCACCATGAACATTCTTCGAACATAAGCTTTCAAGTTACAACCTTTACAGATTAGAATACATTCACTGATCAACAACAACCTATCGAATCAACCAATGAACCAATCAATAATCTAACTGATCACAAACAACAATCTCTGAGTATATCTATGGTGTTCCCTATCTATCAAACTTCCTCACAGAACCATCGCAATTGATTGTCTTCCAACAGTTCAGATTCAGCTTCTCCTATTGGTCCATGAGACTCCACATACGACGGTCAAACGTTCAACAAAATTGGCATTGTATTGGCATCTCGGTGAGACACTAATAGTGTCTCGCCGATGCCACATAACCTTCATACCGATGTCGTCAAGAGTCACAGTTATCACCAAGACGTTCCATCGAGCTTCATGTGTTACACTGAGTCACCAAGTAGTTTCCCAAACCTATCGCTTTCGCCAGGAGATCATAGCGAGTCACCAAAGGTTATACCGAAGTCACAAGTCATATCGAGCTCCAAAACATAGTCGGCAAGACTTACAACTTTCGCTAAGAGAACATACTGAACTCCAAGACTTACCCCGAAGGCTTCAACATAAAGCATTGTCAGCGAGACATAAACACATCGCCCATACTTCATAACGAAACCTTAGTTATCCTAAAGACCATAAAATGAAACATCCTTTCGGCGAGACATTAGCTTTCACTGAAACTTCTCACCAAGCTGTCATAGGTTATCCCGAAGCCCATGGTCGCCAAGAGTCTCCTCAATACATGATTGAATGGCTTGTTGGCTAGAGGTCTCCCAAGCGCTAAGAGGTCATACCGAACACTCATTGTCATAGCGATAGCTCCAAAGTGAAAGCATTTGGCAAGACAGTAACAAGGTCCCATTGACCTATTCAAAACATGATGCTACCAATCTGCTAGTCGGCCAGACATGAGAGTTGTCACACCGACTTGGCTCTAATGGAGGTTTTAGCCTGTGATTATTGAGATATATTTCCAATAATCTCCCACTTGACGAAGATCACACAGGTACCTCCAGAGCACAACAAAACTTACTAAAAATCATGGGCACTAAGGCCCATTGAATTGGCACACCACCTGAACTTGTCTGTGCTCACTAGCTTCATGAATGCATCTACAACATTCTCCAGAGTATCAACCTTTTCCAAACTGACCTTTCCATCCTCCACCATATCTCGTACAAAGTGGTACTGTACATCAATATGTTTCGTCCTGGCATGGAAAGTAGGATTCTTTGCCAGACAAATTGCACTCTGACTGTCACATAAAATAGTTATTTCCCCTGCATCAAAACCAATGTTAGAACACAAATGTTTCAACCAAACCGCTTATTTACACACATGAGTAGCTACCATGTATTCAACATCCATAGTGGACAAAGCGACTACAGCTTGTCGCTTTCTCATCCAACTCATTGCACCACCATTCATCATGAAAATGTATCCACTGATGGACCTCCTGCTATCAATGTCCCCTGCCCAATCAAAATCCACATAGCCTTGAATACTAAGAGTCCTCTGTGATTTAGCCAAGTTCCCATGGTAACACAAAGCAAAATCTGAAGTTCCCTTCAAATATTTGAAAACTCTTTTTATAGCATCCTAATGCATTCTTCCTGGATTAGCCATAAATTGACTAAGTACTCTCACTACTTGGGCAATGTCTGGCCTTGTACAGACCATTGCATACATGAGACTGCCAACCACAATAGCATAGGGTACACTAGTCATGTCCATCTTAGTAGGAGATTTTGGACAGTCCTCAACAGATAGCTTCGTTCCCTGCATGACTGGAACCACTAGCTGTTTGCAATCATTCATACAAAATCTCTCAAGAACAGTCTTGACATACTTACTCTGACTGAGCCAAATCTTTCTATTCTTTCTATCCCTGGTTATCTCCATCCCCAAAATATACCTTTCTACACCAAGATCCTTCATTTCAAACTTAGTAGACAACTGAGACTTAAGATAAAAAATCATTAGCTTACTATTGCCTATGGACAACATATCATCAACATAGAGAGCAATAACAAGTACTTGACCACTTTAAGCTTTATAATATACACAGTGATCATATTTTTACTTGATCACTTTCAGCTTTATAATATACACAGTGATCATATTTTGATCTCACAAATCCCAAAGACAATACAAAAGTATCAAATTTCTGGTACCACATTCTAGGTGACTGCTTTAACCCATACAGAGACTTCTTTAATTTGCATACCAGTTTTTCTTTACCTTTCTCAACAAAGTGCTCAGGTTGGGACATATAGATTTCTTCATCAAGATCACCATGAAGGAATGTTGTCTTCACATTCATTTGTTCTACCTCAAAGTCATATGCTACTGCAAGTGACAAAAGAAATCTGATAGATGTTAGCTTTGCTATAGGAGAAAATATTTCCCCATAATCGATTCCCTCTACCTGGGAATAACCCTTTGCAACCAGTCTTTCCTTGTACTTTTCTACACTGCCATCCAGACCAATCTTTTTCTTAAATACCCATTTGCAACCCACAGGTTTTCTGCCTTCAGGCAAGGGCACCAAACTCCAAGTTTCATTTTTATCCAGTGATGCCATCTCTTCTTCCATGGCTTTTAACCAAGAGTCTGAATTAGACATTCTAAATGCCTCTTTTACAGTCCTAGGCTCATCAATGCTAGAAATTAAAGCATAGGCACAAGTAGAATCAATCAATGAGAACCCATACTTATCTGGTTGTTTTCTTTCTCGAGTTGACCTCCTCAGTGGCTGAGGCTGAGGTTGTTCTTCTTCTTCCGAACTTTCAGAACTGCTTGAGCTCTTCTCAGATTCAGGTACATTTTGAATTTCCAATTCCTCTTTCTCAGGTGTAGGAGGAATTTCAACTACATCCTTATTGTTTTCAGACTTTGTTTCTGACTACAGATCCAAGGTGGAAGGTTTCAACTCACGAAAGATTACACTTCTGCTGTATACAACCTTCTTTGTATCAAGATTCCAAAGCTTGTATCCTTTTATGACAGCACTATAGCCAATAAAAATACATTTGACAGCCTTGTTCTCCAATTTAGATCTTTTCACATCCGACACATGAGCATATGCCTCATAGCCAAAAACTTGAATATGTCTAAGAGAGGGCTTCTTACCAGACCACGCTTCCAAAGGTGTTTTCTCAACAAGAGCAGAATTTGGAGAACAATTAATTAAATAACATGTAGTAGATACAGCCTCAGCCCAAAATTTATCCTCCAAGCCAGCACTGCTGAGTGTACTTCATGTTCTCTCCATCACTGTCCTATTGAACCTTTCTGCAAATCCATTCTGCTATGGAGTATAAGGTGTAGTATTGTGTCTTTTAATTCCATGGTCTTTACAATATCTTTCAAATTCATCAAAACAAAATTCACCGCCATTATCATTCCTTAAGCATTTTATTTTTCTACCAGTTTAATTTTCAACAAGGTTCTTAAATTCCTTAAATCGACTCAACACTTTTGATTTACTTTTCAAAAAATAAACAAATGCTCTTTTTGAATAATCATCAATGAACGACACATAGTATCTTGACTTAGACAAAGAAGGAACATCCACTAGACCAAATACATGTGAATGAATATAATCTAGAAAACCAGAAGATTTATGAGGATTGGAATAAAAAGAAACACGGTGCTGCTTTCCATATGTATAGTGTTCACATAATTCAAATTCAAGATTACAATCTTCAAGCCCCTCAACCAGGTTTTTGTTCTTCAAGGTTTTTAAACATTTTTCTCCTATGTGGCCTAACCTATGATGCTAGAGCATAGTATTCTCTATAGGAAGTTTTACTTCCATAGAGTTTACATAATTAGGGATATGTCTCTCTTTACCTCCATGAGCAGCTTTCAGTGACTTTACAAAGATACTGTTATATTGAACAGCCTGTGCATCCAGCTTGTACAGGGTACCAATCCAAGCACCTCTAGCCAACACCATTGAACCTCTAGTCATCTTGCAGCCATTTCCAGAGAATGTAACTTGCACTCTGATATCATTCAACATACTTACAAAAAGTAAGTTTCAAGCCAGACCTGGTATATGCATTACATTATTGATTCCCTTTACTCTGCCATCAGGGAATTGTATCCTTACTCTTCCATGGACAACAATATCCAAAGTTGAATCACTCTCCAAGTACACTTTTCCACCATCGTATTCTTCATACTTTGTGAACCACTCTCTATGAGATGTCATGTGGAAATATACTCCAGAATCAATCAACTAGACATCATCTGATGCCTGTGTAGCCAAGGCTGGAATGAAGGCATCACCATCACTATGAGAAGAACCATTATCGAAAGAGCCCTTCTTCTTTTTCTCCTCTTTACAATCCTTTCAGACATGACCAAGTTGCCCACAATTCCAACACTTCACCTTGGACTTCTTGCCAGGAGACTTTGATCTCCTGATTTTGATTTGGACTTCTTGTCCTTCTTCTTTCCTTTCTCCTTTGACGTTCCTCTGATTGCAAGAGCCTCCTTCACCATCTTAGAAGATTTCCTCCTCATTTCTTCTGACAACAAAGAACCAACGATATCTTCCATCTTGAAACTGGATGTTGTACTCCCAATAGCCATCACTAGATGATCACATGAGTCTGGCGAAGAACACAATAGTAGCATACAACGATCCTCTTCTTTAGTCTTCACACCAACATATGTCAATTGAGCAAGTAGCAAGTTAAATGCATTCAAATGATTAGCTATAGACCCTCCTTCCTGCATTCTCAAAGAGTATAGTTTCTTCCTTAGGAATAGTTTATTCACCAAGGACTTCCCTTGATAAATAGACACCAGTCTCTTCCACAAGGAAGATGCAGTCTTCTCTTCATGCACATTGAGAAGAACTGAGTCTGCCAAATAGAGCCTTATCTGCCCCTTAGACTTCCTATTTGCAAGGTCCCAATCTTCTTGCTTCATGCCTGTAGGTTTCACTCCAGCCACAACAATCCAAAGATCACGGTCAACAAAAAGATCCTCCATCTTGAGTTTCCACAACTCAAAGTTACTGCCATTGAATTTCTCTATTTCAATCTTACTAGATGTACTGGCCATCTTAATCTGTAATTAGAAATAACAAACTCTACAAGACTCCCACTGAACAAAATTGACTCAAAAAACCCAACGTACCCACAAGGATAATACAACTGCCCAGGCTCTGATACCACTTGTAAGGAAAATTAGATGCGGAAAAAAATTCTCCTAACATCAATACCTTAGGGAAGAATGCAGATGCACTTTAAAATTTACAATTACAGTCCAACTAAGATACACTATGAAACAAATAACAGAAACAGAGTATTTGACAATCACACATGAACACCAGATATACGTGGGAAAACCCTTACGGGAGAAAAACCCACCACACCAAGAGAAATCACTTTGTATTACAGTAATGAAGATTACATACAAATTCCAGACTTATCTTTTTAGTGTCATTATACAACATCATTCACCATGAACATTCTTCAAACAAAAACTTTCATGTTACAGCCTTTACAGATTAGAATACATTCACTGATCAACAACAACCTATCGAATCAACCAATGAACCAATCGATAATCTAACCGATCACAAACTACAATCTCTGAGTGTATCCATGGTGTTCCCTATCTGTCAAAATTCCTCATAGAACCGTCACAACTGATTGTCTTCCAACAGTTTAGATTCAGTTTCTCCTATTGGTCCACGAGACTCCACATAGGACAGTCAAACGGTCAACATAATTCACATTGTATTAGCATCTCGGTGAGACACTAACAGTGTCTCGTCGATGCCACATAACCTTCATACCGATGTCGTCAAGAGTCACAGTTATCGCCAAGATGTTCCATTGAGCTTCATGTGTTACACCAAGTCACCAAGTAGTCGTCCAGACCTATCGCTTTCACCAGGAGATCATAGCGAGTCACCAAAGGTTATACCGAAGTCACAAGTCATATCGAGCTCCAAAATACAGTCAGCAAGACTTACATCTTTCGCTGAGAGAACATACCGAACTCCAAGACTTACCCCGAAGGCTTCAACATAAAGCACTATCAGTGAGACATAAACAAATTTCCCAGAGTTCATAACGAAACCTTAGTTATCCTGAAGACCATAAAACAAAACATCTTGTCGGCGAGACATTAGCTTTCGCTGAGACTTCTCACCGAGCTGTCATAGGTTATCCCAAAGCCCATGGTCACCAAGAGTCTCCCCGATACACGATTGAATGGCCTATCGGCCAGAGGTCTCTCAAGCGCTAAGAGGTCATATCGAACACTCCTTGTCACAGCGATAGCTCCAAAGTGAAAGCATTCAGTAAGACAGTAACAAAGTCCCAGCAACCTGTTCAAAACATGATGCTACCAATCTGCTAGTCGACCAGACATGAGAGCTGTCACACCGAATTGGCTCCAATGGAGGTTTCAACCTGTGATTATTGAGGCATATTTCCAACAATTTTACCTGATGACCAAATTAGTCACTTATAAATGACCAAATTAGTCATTTATTTTCCAAATATTACTAGTTTTAGTCACATAGTCATTTATTTTCCAAATTCTACTAGTGGATGTAAAGTCTACCCTATTGAATGTATAATTGGAAGAAGAGGTTTACATGGAACAACTGAAAGGTTTTTAGTTGTTAGATCAACCGAACATGGTATGTAAATTGAATAAGGTACTATATGGTTTTATGCAAGCTCATAGAGCTATGCAAGATTGGATAGGTACTTGATACAACAAGGTCTTAGCAAGGGCTCCATAGATAGTAATATTTACTTTAAAATTGAGGAAGACAAGATTCTAATAGTAGTTGTATATGTGGATGATATTATATTTGGTAGAAATGAGGCTATGTGCAAGAATTTTTTTGAAGAAATGGCAAAAGAATTTGAGATATCAATGTTTTGGGAGATGAATTTATTTCTTGGGCTACAAATCAATCAAACTGATAAAGGGATTTTCATTTCACAGTCTAAGTATGTCAAACAAATGTTGAAGAAGTTTGGAATGTGTGAATGCTTTGTCTAGACCTACTCAAACATGGACAAACAAGCAAGCATAAGTTTGTAAACAAGTGTTTACAAACAATCATTCCATATGAAATTCATTCAAACACAAGACCATGAAATCAAAGAAAAATATCAAGTAATCTACTAATGAAATCCTATTCTAATGCTCAAACTAGCATCCCATAGGGGAATTGGTGCTTCTTTGATGTGGAAAGAAGCCCTTTACCAATTCCTTGATAAGCTTGATCATAGATGTGTGATTTTTTATGCAAAATGCCAATAACCTAGCTATGGATGATGAATTCTATGCTAACTTGGATGAAAGTGTGGATGAAATTGTGGATAATGAACTTGCATAAACTTGTGGATTAAATTTTGGATCCTCAATCAATAGAGAAGGCCTCCATTTATAAGGAAGAAGGATTGAAGAGTGAAGAATAGGAAGAATGTGGGATTAAAAAAGGGACCAATGGCATTGTGCCACTTATCAACATGCTAATGAAGGAGAGATGGAGCACATTTTAAATAATGTGCATGTTTAATGCATGTAGGTGAAATTTGAATTTCAAGAGGTGGCTTCTGTAAGAGGGGACGCAAGAGGAATTAATGTAAGTTGGCTCAAGGAGAGGACATGTAAGAGCCTTTAATGCCAAGGTGGAGGATAAAAGTCCTTTAGGAGGGAAAAGTCAAGTGGGTGGAATATTAAAAAGAATATGCCATATTTGAATGAAAATATGATAATTTAAATCAAATAAATTGATTTACATGTGCAACTTGACCAAGGTTGACTTACCCAAGGGTGGAGTCAAAAGCTAGAGGAACGGAGGATTAGTGTTAGGAGTTAATTAATTTAGGATTAACTAGCTTTGATGAAATTAATTTGATTGTGACATTTAATTTAAATATTTTGAGTTTATTTAAATCAAATGAGAGGATACTGGAACATTAGTAATTTAATTAAATAAAATGATTTATTCAATTAAATGAAGAACATTAGGATTTAATTAAATAAAATTGATTTATTTAATTAAATCAAGAGCATTAATTAAATAAAGTTGATTTATTTAATTAAATGAACAATATTAGGATTTAATTAAATAAAGTTGATTTATATAATTAAAGGAATAATATGATGAAATAATCTGATAAAGTGCATTATCTAATTTTACGAGGAATTGAATTAATTAAATAAAGATTATTTAATTAATTAGTTAGTGTAGAAATAATTAAGGAAGAATCGGTGTTAATGAATCAAAATCAAGTGCATGAAGTCAATCAGGATATTCTGAGTGTCTACAAAATGGATTACTCTAAACGGGTATGTACTCCTATGGTGACTAGTTGTAAATTAAGAAAAGATGATGATTCACCTAAGGCTGATCAGAGCAAGTATAGATCTATGATTGGTGGACTACTATATTTGGCTTCTACTAGACTAGATATCATGCATGCAGTTTGTCTTATTGCTAGATTTCAAGAAGATCCTAAAGAAACACATGTTACAACAGTGAAGAGAATATTCAGATATTTAAGAGGCACACCAGATTATGGTTTATGGTATCCTAAGGATATTGATTTCACATTAAATTCTTATACAGATGTAGATTGGGATGGTTGTGTTGATGATAGGAAAAGTACAATTGGTGGTGCATTCTTTGTTTGATGTATATTGGTATCATGGCTAAGTAAGAAACAAGATTCAGTTTCTTTATCCACTATAGAGGCTGAGTATATTGTAGTAGCATTATGCTTTACATAGGTATTAAGGATGGGACAAACATTAAAGGATATCATAATTTTATTTGATGAACCTATATATATCTTTTGTGATAATACAAATTTATGCAATAAAAATTTCAAAAAATCCAGTGATGCATTCAAGGACAAAGCATATATATATAAGATACCACTTTTTGAGAGACTTGGTTATAGAGAATGAAGTAAAGCATATGAGTATGTTCATACAAAGGATCAGATTGTTGACATATTTACTAAGGCTCTTCCTAAGGATACTTTTGAGTATCTTCAGGAGAAGTTAGAGGTTATTTCCCCTCCTTTCTTGATCTAGATGAATATAGAGGTGCATCAGTTTAATGGATCTATGGATCTATCTCTTTTCTAGACTGATGGTGGTGTCTACCTCTCAGGGTGAGTAGGTAGTATCACAGGTTGTCAATATGTTGCTAATTTAGTTGGGTATACTCCTAAGGGGGGGTATTCAGAGTCAAAGAGGGAGAACAATGCAAAACATTTTATCCTTTTCCATTGATGTCAAAGGGGGAGAGAGAATCATGTAAAAAAAGAGAACTTATCTACTCAAGGGGAGAAGAACATCTAAAGAAATAGAGAGAGAGTGTTTAGAATTGTTGTGTGGTCTTTGGTTTATTTTCACATCTTGTGTTGCCATCAATGACAAAGGGGGATATTTTTGCAAGAATGGTGGTGTTTTCATTAATGTCAATGGGAATTCTACTATCTGGTTTTCTCATTGATGTCAAATATGGGATGATGATGTTGAGGATATTAAGAAAATTGTGAAAAGAGGAAAGTAGGTTGTGCATGTGTAGTTGACACCTTAAGGAAGTGTTGTGAGTACATGGAGCTATTATTTTGTTGTAGAGTCTAAAGATGAGTTGGAATGAAGTAATGAGCTGAGATGATGATTCTGGTACTTGATTTCCAAGTTCTTTTGAGAAAAATTAATAAATAGAGTAAACTATGTTGTGCAAACATTCATAGTGTGATCTGGTACTATGATTTGCATTATTTTTATGTTGATGCTATTCTTGTGCGCATCTTACAAGTTATTCAAAGTTGAAAAAGGTTGCCACATTCATAATTTGGGTTTTTGGATCGCTGTATAGTGCGAGATATTTTCACCAATGTGTGAACTAGTTGTTCAGTAATGTTTTATGTGGTATGGGAGAAATGTATTTTCTTTGTGTTTCTTTGCTATTTGGATTCAAGTTGTGCAGATTTTGGAAGTTGCTTATAATGATTTTATCTTTCTATGATCAAGTTTTTACTTCATTTAGTACATTATCTAGTGTAAGTTTCATTTATCAATATGAAAACAAGGGTTATTAGTTGTCCTGAGTTGAAGTAGTTGTTGATGCAAAGCTTGGTTGGATTATTTGATGAATCTTAAGTAGTTCATGGATTGTTCTAGATTGAGTTCAAGAAAATAATGTTGTCTGGAACTTTCAACATGATCTAAGGAAGTGTGTACTTAATGCTTATGGTGTTTTGCATGGGTGTTGGTTGACCTTATGTTTAACACTACATATCAAGCTTGTAGAAGTGTGTTGAAGTGTGTTGGGATATATTTGGATCCTAATTAAGAATTTATGTAGGTTTCCTTTTGTTCCTATCCACCATGGGAATGTTTAGGTGCTGACCTATTTCAATTGTGAATGTATAAAAACTAGTGGCTAACATTGGAGAAAGCTTTTGAAGTAGAGGTTGATACAAATATGTATGGTGTTCATGCAAGAAGATGTATGAAAGAGTAGGAAGCAATATAAATGCAATATTGTTGCGAGTGAAGTTTAATGAGATGAAAAATTGAGCAGAGCAATGTGAATTTCATGTTAGGGTTTCGAAGGAAATGAG
This sequence comes from Sequoia sempervirens, assembly GCA_007258455.2. NCBI lineage: Eukaryota > Viridiplantae > Streptophyta > Pinopsida > Cupressales > Cupressaceae > Sequoia > Sequoia sempervirens. Next base: position 267,437,530 of record VDFB02353493.1, read on the forward strand.
TTGAAGGCATCCAAGATCTTTCATGTGAGACTATGAAAGTGTGTGAACAATTGTGGTGGAATCCATGTTGCATTGAGAAATGTTTCTCTATGTAACATTCTTGTTCTATCTTCTTGTATTCTTTCTATAGAAGTGAGCCCTGGATGTGAGCACTTTTGGATAGTGTCTCATATTCTAGCAGTGAGCCCCTTTGTACTAGTTTTTCTATTACTTATATTGTGAGCTAATCCTTATCGTGGTTTTTCTCTCATTGGTTTTTCCACGTAAATCTAGTGTTTCATGTTTATGGTGTCAAGTGATTTCAATTTTTGTTATCTGCATTTCATGTTTAATCAATCTAACAAAATAAGGACTTAATGAATGCTTTTGGATCTGTATACTTTTGATAGTTTTTAAAGGTTTAATTTGTACTACAACTGATTCACCCCCCTCTCAGTTGTCTTGTTCATTTAAATAGTTTATAATCTCTATAACAACATTGTAGCAAAGATATATTGACCTTGAATCCATAGATACCTTATGTATTTTTGGGGGCAATCACTCCTTCCTTTTTCATGACGTAGGTTCACTTTAGGAACATCTGACTTGAAAAAGGTCTTTCCGAGTAAGATCTCTTGTCTAAGGATTAATCATTAGCTACTTTAAAGAAATTTCTCAAAGCAAAGGTGTAGCAATTTCTTTAAAGTGGGGGCATACATTGACAATATCTTTTGATATTTCTCATGTTTCATGGTATGATTTTCTTACTTCTTGTAATGCACCCTTTTCTTGGTGGTGTCATTGGGTTTGATCTCCTCCGAGAGTGCAATATTTCCTAGCGTTTGAATTTCCTATTTGTGGTGATGTGACACATTTCATTCCCTAAGTAGCGAATATTTTACTCTTGACTTGTCCTCTCTTGGAGACACTAGGCGTGATGTTCCCTAAGAAGAAGACCTTACACGAACTAAGAAAAATTCCTTTGAGCAAAAACCTTTACTAGCATTATTGTTCATAAGTGTTTAGCATAACACAACTTGTTAACCTTGTGAAGCTCAAAATCTAATAAAGGCCACCTAGCATAACACACCTTGCTTTCTTGTGGAGATTTTCCTTGTTCATAGGTTCTTAACATAACACAACTTGTTAAGAACTATGGAGCTTGAAACCCTAAATTCAAGGCCACCTAGCATAACACACCTTTCTTTTTTAGTGAAACCTTGTCTTGTGGCACCTTATTGAAGTTCTTAGGAGGACAACTTTGATATGGTATGGGAGCCTAATATGATTCTCTCATTTTCCACCCTTTTGGTTGACTCACCTAGTGGATATCCTAAAGTTATGCTACCTCGGAGTGAGCAAAAAATAGAAAGCTTAGATGTGTTCTATTTCAATCAAACTGTCTAGGCCCAATCTTCCTAGTCTTTGATATTGTATGATTGAGTATTTTTTTCACTTCTACATACATAAGTGTCTTAAATGTCTACTTTAATGTAAGTTTGACATGGGGTCATCCTCTCACTAAAGTGGGGGATAAATATAGTGTAGGAAAAAGTATCCCTTTTTCACACTTAATTTGGGAAATAATAATAATAAAATAAGCTAAATGATTCCTTAATTTAGTATTGTAATATGTTCTACATAATCACATTAAGTTTAGGGCCTTATTTATTAAAATGGATTTAATTGTGCCTTATTTTTCATGTTGTAAGGTGTACCTTTACACTTTCACACTAATCTAGGGCTTTATTAATTAATTGAGGTTAATTTTCCTTAATTGGCCCCTTTAATTCAAATCCAAGCCTAATTAATTTCAATTTTCAATGGATAGAACCCAACATTCATAAATTCCATAACATAATGTTTAACATTGACAAATGTGTGTCCTATGTAAGTGATCTAGGACCCATTCACCATAGAGAAAATGGGTCCTCACTTAGGCCTAGAACCTAAATTAAAACTATGTTTTTGGCTGTATTTTAATTATTTCAAATATATATTTAGATGTTGTCTTGTGTTATTTGAATATCAGGAATTAATGTTAAGATATGTATAAATAGAGGCCATTTCACTATGTTTCATCCTAAGAATTTTACATTACTTGACGAGATCAAGGTAGAGCAATATCAAGACCATTTTCAAGGAATTGAAGAGAATATGTGTAGAAGATTATTTTAGCAATCAAGATTTTATTATCATGTCAAATATTTCTTGCATCATGCATGTTGTTCGAGCTAATATGCTAATGTACAGTTCAAGATCTATTCAAGTATCCAAAGGAATTGTTTCAAATCAAGTTTCATGATCAAGATTCACATCCATTGAGGCCACTTCATCCTAGTTGTAGGCTTGCATTCCAAGGTTTATTCAAGGGTTTGATGAGTGGTGAAATTGCATTGTTCATTCATCATTTCCTTCATGCTATTTTGTTTCATTTCAAAGTTTCAATACTCAAACAAGGTTTGACCAAGGCAAAACCCCCATCACCAAAAACACAATTTTTCTCTTGTGTTTGTGTTTGTAGGAATTTGGGTGGAAGATCCTTTGAAGAGAAAAATTGAAGAAAATTGCAAAGTTGTCAAATTTGTAAGGAAATTTATCATTTGACGAAAACTCTTCTATAGGATTTATTTTCAGCCATAAGATAGTTAGAATCGAGAATCTAGGAGTGCAAACACAACAAAAGAGAACCTAGAAAGGATTTTTACAAAGCACTAACTAGGACCCATTCACCATAGGGTGAATGAATCCTTACTGAGCTTCAAAAAGTTACTTTTGATGATTGGTACACATCATTCTCCCTTTTCTATATCTACCTTTTAATTGTTTTTTCCAGTAGTTTTGAGTATAGTCTTCTATTTGCATTTCATAGCTTGCATTTTGGAGTTTATTTTATGGTTTTAATCTTTCTCCCCAAAGTGTTACTTGACTCATACCCCCGTCCTTGCATAAAGGATAAATTTGATGATTCAAACCTTTATTTGACTGACCTTTTTGGTTGTTAGTCATCTCATTATTTTGATCTCATTCCTTGAGTGAAATAGAGGAAAATAGGGTTATTTGTTATCATTTTGGTGAACCCCCCCTTTTAGATTTATATAACCCCATTTTCACCTTTTCAAATATATATGCCTATTTTAGGCTCCTTAGAGCCCTTTAAGGGTGTTTTTTCCATGGGGCATAAATTTCACATATGATATTAGATTTTTGACATCTTATTGGTGTTAGAGAGCTCTCTCAAATGAGTATGCAATAGTGTTTTATGCATAAAGTTAAAATTACTTTAAAATGGTTAAAAAATTATACATTGAGCATACAAAATTGAGTTTTAGTTAAATTGAATAGTCAGAAAAGAGAATTTTTAATATATTACACATTTGATCAAATATATTCTCACTTAGATGAGAAGATATAGGTTTTTACTTTTTAGGAAATTATAGGAGCTTAAGATTCATGCTGTGATAATGTTAGAATATAAATAGTTTTCTGGGTTAAAATTATTGGAGTACATGATTTTATGAGACTGATATGATGAAATGATAAGTTATTGTAGAGAAGAGGTTTTGATACTCTCAAGATGATAGGGTCTTAAGGATGAAATAGCTCTCAACTACCTCAATTTAAATGAATCAAGTGAGCTAGAATAGAAGTGAATTAAATTCTAAGCAATGCTTAACAATAGATGTAAATAAAAATGTCAAAAACTTAAGAATACAAGGTGGTAAAAAATGTTTAGCTTATAAAAAATAGAAAGAAATAAATACACAAAATATTCAATACCAGTTAGATGAATTCTTGGCCACAGAGGCTAGTATGTTGTGAAGATGTCTGAGCATCCACACTATCTTCTATACATGAACAAAGCTCAAAAATTTCTAGAATGAATTTATTTTCTCATTGACCTTGTTCATCACCTATACACATGGAGATAGGGAAAATTTTTTAGGGTTGTATAGGGGTTTGCCTTAGTTAAACCCCCACTTTGGTGTTTCCACCTCCATGGAAAAAAAAACAAGATTAGAAGACATAAAAGTAAAATAGAAATGTGATAGAAACAAACCCACTATGGATGAGAACCCCTATTACGATAAAAAGACAGTAGATGAGATCATATAAACATAGAAATATATGATATTGTTTAAATAATAATCAAGAGAGTGTTACAAGTAGTTGTGGCCCCTATTTCAAGATGATAGATGTGACAAGAACATAAGAATAATGAGTCATTGCTGCTGCAAATATCTAAGACATGGAAGCAATTTTGACAAAGTTTTTTTAGAGAGAGATAGAGAGTAGAGAGTCAAAAAGTTGCATGACACTTGTGTAAATGAGGAAGGGACATAAGTTTTATTCTTGAAATGGGTGGGAATAGTTGTTATAGTAATATTTAGGCATTGGGACATGTGTTGTGAATAAAATACATGGGATATTCTCATTTGAATCTCAAATTTGATTGGTACATTTACGTTTTGAACTCTCGTCTAACCAAATTATTTCAAAATTCAAACCTTAGGGTGCTAACACCTCATCATTGTCATCCATGAAATTGGAATCATAAAATCTTGATCATGGATTTTCTCATAAATGTACAAAGCATAATGTGTAAGTGTGAAATTGGCATAGGGTGTGTTTTGTGATACTACATTCCCCCCCACTTTAGTGAGTTGATCACTTAGATGGATCAACTACACTAAAGTAATTGAAAAAATGTAAATATTAAATATAATAAGTGCATTAATTACCTCGAAAAGGATACTATAAGGGACACAAAGGTCGACAAGGCGAATAGAACAATGCCCCCAGTGCTTGGAAAACATCTACAACATCTAATGTGAAAATATAGGTGCTACAAAATAAAAAATACACAAATTTCAAAAATGGAAGAAGCTACTTTAATGAGAAGAATGCTTAAGAAGACATTAGTGAGTCTAAAAAAAAATATTATAAAGGTGTGAATATATGCCTCCTCATTGTTCTGCCCCTAATTATGAGGGTAAAAATAGGAAGGTACTTGAATCATAACTGCCACATTTTTTTAAAAATGGGTAAAAATTTGACTATATACCTACAAAGTCGGCCCCAAAAGGGTAATTTTTACTATTCACTATGAGGATTTTCATGTATAGGTCTATAGAGCTTGAACAAAAATGCCTCACACATGAGATTTATGACTATCGCACATAAAGGAGCTTTGGACTGCCATAGAGGTTGACGAGTTCCTAAATAAGGTATGTGAGAAATTTTTAGATTTGACTTTATTTAATGCCTCTAATTATAGTAGGAAAAATTCTAGTAATGCAGGTGTTTGAATTGTGTGCTAACATCCTAGACCTATATTGACATCCGAGATGCTACACATTCATCCCAAGATCAATTCGATGTCAGTGTCCTTTTAATGCATTATTGTCCTAGGGACACATTGTCATCCAAGAGGGCATGCTAGCATCCTTGAAGTCAAAAGTAAAAATTTGTTTTAAGAATTTGAATTAGAACATGTTTATAGTAGATGTAGATTGAGAAGATGTAGAATTTTGTGTGAAAAATTTATGTTTTCACAAGCCTTATCAAAGGTAAATGAGCATACTATGTAAGAGTTGAAGATATTAGCTCAACACCCAAGACCACTTGCAAAAACAATGAAAAAATTCTACAAGAGGATATGCAAGAATGAGCTTGCTTGATATTAAGACCTATAAAATGATGAGGTATGAAGTATGTTACAAATGAGTACAATCACCTTCCTTATATAGGCAAGGTTCAAATGTAGTAATGAATGTGATGTTGACAAATATCACAATCCTATGACATGAGGCAACTAGAAAACTAATCACCTAGGCAATGATGCATTAGCTAGATAAAATAAGTTCTAGAAAAGCCAACTAAGACTTCTAGAAAGAATCTTATAACTTAAGTAGACTTATGTAAGTGTAATTAAATAATTAATTACACCAACACCACCCATAATTTCAACTTAGGGAGAAGATTATTATGAAAATGATGCAAATATGCAATGATGGGTCTCAGCTATGAGGCCATGTTAGGTACCCATGCACAAATGCAAAAAGAAATCTCTCACAACCAGAGAAAAGGAGAAAACCCAGTGGGACAAAAATCCTCTCCAAAAGAGAGAAAAGAAACAAAAGAAAGAAATCATGTGAGGAAAGATGGAGGACTCCATGATACCCCCCAAGTACACCATCTGCCACATATATATATTACAAAATCTCCCCTATAGAAGGGAAAGAAAGAGACTATGTAGCCCCCCCAGAATATGTGACCAGTTACAAGAATGGTAAATGTCTGGAGACAAAACATGATCCAATGTCGACAAACAACTTGTCATCTTTTCAGAAGAAACAAAATCATGTACAAGTGTAGGAATGCTTCACATTCTAGATAGGAATTGAAGGAAGGAAGCATGAATAGATATGATGATGTTGTCTTTGAAAACTGCTCATGTGTCTCTTTTTACACTAAAGATCAAAATACCACTTTCAAATCAGGTACATGCCCAATCAATGTAGAAGCTAAAAAATTAAGACTATGTGGAAACTGATGCTGAACAAGATCCAAAGAGTAGGATGGTTTGACAACAGTTGTGCAATTTTTTTCATCAAACATGAGAGATATCCCCTCAAGTGCGTCCTCCAAATCTAAAATGTGAGACTCCACAAACAAGGATGCAATGTTTGATAGATAGGAATCCCAATTAGGAAGACAATGAGATACTGATTGTAATGAATTACTGGACATACTCAATGAGTCACCACAATGAAAATTTTCTTGTTGAATAGGAATGATAGGAGCCTCAATCAATGACTCTATGCAAGGAATCACTAAAGGTGAAGGTACATCAACTATCTCTATTGGAGAAGGAGCATTTGAAGAACCCTTGTCAACCTCTTCGAAAGATTCAAAGCACTCCAAACATTCAAACTCCTACATAGTATCACTATCATAGGGTATCCTGTCTGAAGAATGAAGGGGCACATGACATTCTAAAACTAAATCATTTGGGAATGGTGGAATATCATGATCTCCATATATCTCCCAAAGCTTAGTCCAAAGAGTTTAGGACAATCATGATGATCATTATATTTCAAAATGTCATCATCAACACGCATTGCAATGACCCCTAAAACATTAAGTATCTATTGTGACTCCAAGCAAATTTTTGAGTACCTTGACCTGGATGGGGAACAATACCATACAAATGTGGCAACAATTCAAGAGATTGGAGATGATCTATGATTCCATCTCTCGATTTTTTATAGTTTCCCTTTAGCAACTTAATCAGAAAAGGATAATATGCAAACCCCATAGTGAACTATGAAAGATCTCCAAGATAACAAAGGCATTGACCTTCAATATGAATTAGAAACTCTCAAATATGATAATACAATTGAAAATAAACTCCCCCCACAAATATAACTTCTTTAGGATTTAGGATGTCCAAGTTATGAAGCAGAAAACAAATATGCAAAAATTTGAATATCTCACACTTGGGGCTGAAAATGAAAAAGTACATGAACCAAATCAAAGAGCTCCTCAATACATTCCAAATGCAACTTGAATCACCAAAAATGCAGAAACTGGCTTAAAGTTATGAGCTCGGAGGTCCAAAGGGGTGATATGACTTCAGTTGTGAATAAATTGTACCTACAAAAAAATATATAAAAAGGACCTACACCATTGCGAAGTACATAGAGAGAGTTTTCCGCTGATATCTCATTTTCAGAATTTGGAGATAATGGCGAAAAGTTGTGCAAAAATGAAAAAAATGCCTATTCCAGGCACTTTGGGGCCAAATCAGGTACACTGCTGGACTAATTAGGTGCAAAATTTGTGCACCTGGGAGCTAAGTAGAGGTCATCCATGTGATCGAATCCACCAATGGAGCAAAATAATACACTGTCATTGGGCTTTTACAGATGGACTTTACGAAGTTCATTAAATACATGTCAACTATTACAATGATTTAATACAACTTTTTATAATATATAAAATTTACAAAGAAAAAAGCATTCATACCTTGTGCTGACTGGATGACTAGCTATGAAGGACACCTACCATAGTACTATGTGGTGTATCTGGCCATAGAAAAAGGACTTTTTACCCGTTGATGAGACTACAACCGAGTATTGAAGGTTGGCAAAAAAATCCACTTGGCTGCAGGACTTAGGCCAGCGGACAGGTAAGTGACCCGTGAAGAAGAAACGACTGACAATCTCTTCAAACACTGATGGTAAATGAAAGCTGATAGTGGTCACAAGGCAATGACTGACAGTCAAGATCGACGAGCTCTGATTGGTGTAGGTCAATGGGAACTTAAGCCAAGTGGTCGGTGGAAATGAATTCCCCGTTCGGAAACAAAGCACAACACAACCAATTGATGAAATTATGTGCCCTCAAGTCTAAGTACGGGCTCCCAACACAATAAACCTCTATGTACAAAGGATGACAAGTTTCTTTTCAACATTTTTTTCTTCTGAGAGGATGACAAGTTGTTTGTCGACATTGGATCATGTTTTGTCTTTAGACACTTACCATTCTTGCAAGTGATCACATATTTTGGGGGGGCTACATAGTCTCTTTCTTTCCCTTCTAGAAAGAATCTTACATACTCGACCAACTAGTTTTTTCCCAATGGATTACAAGTCATATCCCCTAGGCCTATGCATACCCATTAGTGCAATAGTGGAGGTTCAAAGATTTATTCTTTTGGAGGAAAATCATGGACTAGATTGGGTTTGGTGATGCCATATGGAATCCTTATTTTGGGATGGAAAAATGGCCCACCTACAAGTCTTAGCTGCAACACATATAATACAATAGGTTTCTAGCAGGTTAGAACAATCACATTATTGTACTATATCACTAGAGGAGAGAATCCTCTCCAAAAGGGTATAATTTTTTTAAAATGACACAAAAATTAGACAAAATTTGATGTCTCATGTAATCTCTAATTTTCTGGTAAATTTTGAATTAAAAACATTATTACAAAAAATATTTTTGTACTTTTTTTTCATGCACTAGATATTAAAGTTATCTATTTGGGGAAAGAAATCGGGGAAATTTTTTTTTTGTCCTTTTTGCTAAGTCCCATTGACCTCACCTTTTTAATCGAATTTTTAGAAATTCAAAATTTTCTCTTAAACTTATAAAAAAATATATCAAACCAATTTAATTTTAGAAAACACTACAATCATAAATTTCATCAAGATTTTTTCATTTCACTAATTTGTATCATTTTAAAATTCAAAATATAAATGCCATTTCATGTAGTCAAAGTTAAAACTTTGTATTTGTGTTGGCCATTTCCTTCATAAAATTTTTATACATGTTTTTACTTTTACCCATGAGTAGCACTTAGATGAGTGACCTCATAGAAATTATTTATGTATTTTACCTATGCCAGTATCACCTAGATGAAATAGATACTAAATTGTTCATTCACACTCATGAGAGATGGGTTCTTGTGGACCAGTACTCATGAAATGAGTGTGAATAATATTGACTCAAAAATATATCCTATTAAATCATTAAGATAAAGTAATGAAATAATTTGATACACTATAAAAACCACAACCTTGAAAGTTAATGAATGAAGAATATCTTTAATGAATTGTTCATAAGGTACTACCATTATTGAAGGTTTTGCAAATTTGGTATCAAGATAAGTGGGATTAATCTTGAGGGCACTCCATGGTTAGGAATGCTTGATTCAAATTTTTATTTGGAAGTATGACCTCCTATAAATGATGCAGGAGCATCCAGGGTGTAAGAGCAATCTTGTATCACCCAAAAAAGTGTTGTTTCTTTTCAATAAGGGATAAATTTGGTAGGGTTACTATTTTTGTAAGTTTGTATTTATGCACAGTTAGACAAAAAATATTACACAAACCTCCAGAATGGTAAATTGAAGCCAATGGTGAAGAAATCACTTCAAAACCATTTGTCATTAGAGAGATTAAAATTTTAATTTTTGAAAATCCTAGTAAAATCTTTGGGGTCAATTTTGAGGCACTTAGAGGCTCTGGATGGACCTGAAAATTGGTGGAAAATGAAAGTGGATGGCCTTTTGGCCCTACATTTTGGCACAATATTTGTCGAGCCCTTTCTGAAAAGGTATTATAATAGAAAATCCGATGGTCAGATCAAAAGTTATGACCCCGCAAAGTTGTAATACCAAAATTAATAAAATTTCAAAATATCTTCTTGAGGAAGTTACATTTTCCAAAAGATTCTAGGGCGGTTACACTTTCTAGAAGATTCTAGGGCGGCTGCACCTTCCAAATAAAGGATATAAAGGGGGACTACAGAGGAGAGGCAAGAGCAAAGTAGATGGTGGCTCTAATTTGCAGACTTGCAGATTTATGTAATCAAAAAGCCCATGTGATGGAAAATATAATGTTGTAATTTCATTTTCATTTAAGTGATAATAGAAAATATTTTCTTTCTTCTTGCATTTTTTTTGTGCCATTATCTATTGGTTTTGTGAGGTTTAGATTGTAAGGGGAGTAGCCTTCATCAAGTGGTATTAGAGTGGGTTTTCCTGAGTGTGTAAATAGATCATCGAATGTGAGGCAGTTTGCATAGGGCTTGCGGTTGTGGGTCTATGAGAACAGATGCCTCCATGAAGAAATTGTGGTGGGAGAAATGTTGGGGTAACAAAAGAGGGTTTTAGAGCCCTCTAGAGACAAGTTCAAGCACTACAAGAGGAGTGTAGGGTAGCTAATGTTAGAAGAAGAGATGAAAGTGAGGATGAGGTTGAAGATGAGGAGTCATTCAAAGAGGAAGCACATGATGTAATGGATCTTGGAGAAGTATGACTGATTAGGGCCATTTCCAAGATTGGAAAGAGGCCAAAGAGAGAAGTTTCTATTTTTTCTGGAATCCTAAATCCAAAGGAGCTGATCGATTGGATCAATGACATGGAAGAGTATTTAGAGTATGAGGAAATAGAAGACCCATATAGGGTAAAATTTGCAAAGGCCAAATTGAAAGGCCATGCTAACATATGGTGGAAAGAAGTCCAATTGGAAAGAAATAGAAGAGGAAAAGAGAAAATAACAAGATGGGATCAAATGGTGGAAAATTTGAAAAGATAGTTCATTCCTGGGGACTATGAGTTGGATTTGTTGAAGAAGATGCAAAGGTTGAAACAAGTAGGAAAATATATTAAGGAGTACATAGAAGAATTCTACTGAGTCTTGATTAGAATAGGTCATTCTAAGGCCAACAAGGAGAAAGTCTCCCATTACTTAAATGGATTGAAGCCAAGCATTCAAGAAGAGCTAAGTCTGGTAAGAATGTCTACCATTGAAGATGCATATCAGTTTTCTTTGAAGGTAGAAGAGAAGTTGAATAGGAGGTTTGAAAGTAAGCAAAGAGGTGGAGGTTGCGGTGGAAGGACTAGTGGATGGTCATATGGAGGTCAAAATGAAGACCAAAAGAAGGGCGAAGGATCTAGTAGCAGCCAAAACCAGAAAGGAGATAACGCCTATCATCCTCATAATGGAGACCAAAGAGGAAGAGGAAGATCTAGGCGAGGACCAAGGAGAGGAGGCTTTCATGGAACCTGTTTTCAATGTGGAGAAGAAGGGCATAGGGAATATGAGTGTCCTCAACATCAAGGAAGGACAAATAGAAGACTTGAGGGTAATGCGTGAGTTGCACATGTAGATGAAGATGTTGAGTCTGAGGATGCAAAAAGAGGAGAGGTTCGTGTTACTAGAAGAGCCTTGTTGAATGAAGAGAAAGAGCCAACTCAAAGGAAGAATTTGTTTCACACAAATGTGAGTGTGAAGGTAAAGTTTGCAATGTTATTATTGATGGAGGTAGTACTAATAACCTTGTTTCAGAAGAAATGGTTAGTAAGTTGCAGTTGGAGAGAAGAAGGCATCCAAATCCATACTGAATTACTTGGTTGTAGAAGGACCATAAAGCCTTGGTAAATGAACAATGTCTGGTAAAGTTCAAGATTGGGAATTACCATGATGAGGTATTATGTGATATTATTCCTATGGATGTTTGTCATATGTTGTTAGGAAGACCGTGGCAGTTTGATCAAGGATAAATATATGATGGACATGCCAACACCTATTCTTTGACAAAGGATGGAGTTCGTCATGAGTTGAAGCCCTTGAAGGAGGCAGAGGAAAAGGTATGCGGTAATGCAAGAATTTGTATGGTTGATGGAAGAAAGTTCCTATAAGGTATGAAGCATGAGCATATGTGTTTTTTATTGATCCCTAGAGTTGATAAAGAAGATACTATTGAGGTACTTGTAGAAGTTTCAAATTTGTTGAATGAGTTTCAAGCTATTATTTCTAATAATGTACCTAAAGGTTTTCCTCATATAAGAAAGAATAGTCATTAGATGGACTTCATTCCTAGAGCCAGTTTTTCAAATAAGGTAGGTCATCATATGACTCCAACAGAGAGTGAAGAGTTGAACAAGCAAGTGCAAGAGTTGCTTTGGAAGGGATTGATTAGAGAGAGTTTGAGTCCATGTGCGTTACCTACAGTATTAGCACCAAAGAAGGATGGGGAATGGCAGATGTGTCCTAATTCTAGAGACATCAACAAGATCACCATCAAGTATAGATTTCCATTGCTAAGAATGGATGACATTATGGATTGTTTTAGTGGAGCTGAGTACTTCATGAAGATAGATTTGAAGAGTGGATATCACTAGATTTAGATTGGATAAGGAGATGAATGGAAGAAAACCTTCAAAACCAAGGAGGGCTTGTACGATTGGTTAGTCATACCTTTTGGGGTAACCAATGCGCTAAGCACATTTATGCAACATATGAATGAGGTATTAAAATAATTTTTAGGAAAATTTGTTATTGTTTATTTGGATGATATTATGATTTTTAATAAGATATTGGAGGAGCACCTGATGCATATCTAGAAAGTTTTTGAGAAGCTAAGGGAGGAGAAGTTGATTAATTTGAAGAAGTGTAGTTTTGTAAAAAGGGAGTTGGTGTATCTAGGATTTTTTGTCTCAACAGAAGGTCTTAAAATGGATCCAAAGAAGGTGAGAGCTATCATTGAATGGCCTATCCCAAGGAGTGTTACAAAGGTAAGATCATTTCATGGTCTAGCATGTTTTTACATAAAGTTTATTAAGAGTTTCGGTATATATTTGTGCACCTCTAACTAAAGCAATGAGAGGGGATAGAAAAGAGTTTAAGTGGACTACAGAAGCAATAAAAACTTTTGATATATTGAAGAAGAAAGTTACAAAGCAACCTATTTTGGCACTTTTAGATTTCAATAAGGTCTTTTAGGTAGATTGTGATGCTAGTGGCACTGCCATAGGAGTTGTTTTGAGTCAAGAAGGTAAGCCTATTGCCTATTTTAGTGAGAAGTTAAATGATGCTAAGAAGAAATATTTTGTCTATGATCAAGAGTTCTATGTTATAGTTTAGGATTTGAAGAAATGGAGACACTGTTTGTTGCCAAAATAATTTTTTATATATACTGATCTCCAAGCTTTGTAGTATCTCAATAGTCAAGGAAAGTTGAATCAAAGGCACTTAAAGTGGGTTGAGTTTTTGCAGAGTTATACTTTCTTTTTGAAACATAGGAGTGGAAGATCAAATAGAGTTGTAGATGCCTTAAGTAGAAGGAATTTTTTTTTAATAGAGATTACTATAGAGGTTGTTGGGTTCAATGAACTCAAGAGTTTGTACCCAAAAAATCTAGACTTTGCATAAGCTTGGAAGGCTTGTTTGGAACCTATTACATTGGATAGGACAAGATGGTTGGATTTCTTAATCCAAGATGGAATGTTGTTTAGAGGAAGCCAATTGTGTATTCCAAGGAATTATATGGGAGAGAATCTAACCAAGGAGAATCATAATGGAGGATTGGCTGGGCATTTTGGTTGAGATAAGAACATTGCTCTTTTTAGTATGTCAGATGGTGAAAGGAACAAGTTAGAATACTGGATTGTATCAACCATTACCTGTACTTGAGAGGCCATGGGAGGAAATTAGTATGGATTTTTTCCTTGGATTTCCAAGGACACATAGAGGGCATGATTCCATATGTGTGGTGGTGGATAGATTTTCAAAGATGGCACATTTCATTTTGTGTCATAAGACCAGTGATGTTCATATTGCAGAGTTGTTTTTCAGAGAGGTGGTGAGACTACATGGTCTACTGAAGATTATAGTTTCATATAGAGATACCAAATTTGTTGGTTATTTCTAGAGAACATTATGGAAGAAGTTGAAGATAGATTTGAAGTTCAATTCTGCTCACCATCCACAGACCGATGGACAAATAGAGGTGGTCAATAGGAGTTTGGGTAACCTACTAAGATGCTTAGTAGGAGATAAACCAAAGGGATGGGATTTGATTATACCATAGGAGAAATTTACTTATAACAATTCTGTCAATATGAGCATTGGTAAATCACCATTCCAGATTGTATATGGGTGTAGTTCGAGGAATGCTTCTAAACTGAGAAAGATGGATAAAGGAGAGAAGAGTAGTGCTGAGTCTGAATATTTTGATGAGCACCTGAAGAATCTACATGAAGAGGTGAAGAAGCATATCAATAAGATGAACTCTTAGTATAAGGCTAAGGCAGATCAAAAAAGGAGGTATAAGGAGTTCCAAGTACGAGATGAAGTCATGGTTCATTTGTGAAAGGAAAGGTTTCTAGTTGGTACATACAACAAGTTGAAGATGAAGAAGTTTGGACCATGCAAGATCCTGAAGAAGTATGATTCAAGAAATGCATATGAGGTAGAGTTTCCTGATGGAATTCATATTTCACTTGTGTTTAACATCTCAGATTTAATAGAATATCATGAGGGAGGAATTGATGAATAAATAATAGGCACAGTGGAACATTCCAACACCTACTTCAGAAAAGGAGGAGATAGAAGAAATTTTGGATAGCCATGTTGGAAGAAGCACAAGAAACAAGCAATATGCAGAGTACTTGGTGAAATGGAGAGGAATCCCTATTGAAGATTCATCATGGCTATTTGAGTCTGAGGTTAACTATATCGGTTTCCCTCTAACTCTTGAGAAGTGATAGGGTCAATTTTCAAATTACCATAGGTGTCTAATGCAGGAGCATCCAGGGTGTAAGAGAAATCATGCATCACCCAAAAAATGTTGTTTCTTTTCAATACGGGCTGTAATACCCCTCCATGTCGGTTGTTTTGGACTTGTGTGTGTGTGTGTTTCATTGGTTACTGAGTTATTTGATTGTGTGGAAAATATAATATGTTAGTAATCATGTTTAAATAATTAATTAAATCATAAATGAAATTGCAAGGTTATTTAAAATATGATAAGAAATTAAAATCGGAATCAATTAAGTTAAATCAAATGATTTAGAACAAATGATCAAATCCAACTAATTCGTTAAAAGTAAAAGTGATATTATTAGATAAGTTGATTTAAATTGTTATGAACAAATAATCTTGAAAAGATAATTATTATCATAAGAAATTCAATGGATGCTTATTTAGAATCTTGCAAATGGTTGATTTTAATTATTCTAATGTGGAAGTAATTAACAAATAGTGTATTGTGAAGATAAAGAATATATATTTAAATAAAAAGTTCATTTTTGTGGAGTTAAATTTATTTAGTTTAATCAAAATGCTTGATGAAAGAAAATGAAATATAAATATTTGAAAAGGCAACAAAAGGAATTAAAGGGATTAAATATTATTTGGATTTATTTTCTTGAGTTATGACTTTTGGTTTTCACTGGAGAATATGAAGAATAAACAAATATAAAACTCCATCTTTTGTGGATTTGAAGGTAATTAAATTTCATTTTTGGAGAAGCGACTTTTGGCATTCGCATGAAAAGGAAAATGAAGAGACTTCTTAGGGTAATTTTATTTAGAGGATTTTTGTTTTTGAAAAGGGGGTTGCATTCTCTTTAGATCAGATTGTGGAGAAATCTGGATTTACTTTTCTTTTGTCATAGTATTGCATTACTTTTCTATCATTATTCTGAGAATTCATTAAGGAATAAGTTTGGCGTTGAGGGGAAAATCTTGGAGCTGCTGCTGAAAACATTCTTTGGCGGAGGATTGGATCGGCGAAAGGGATAGAGCTTCTACAGATCTTCTTCAAACCGCAGGACGCCAGGTTCCTTTCTTATTTATTTGCTGTAGCATTAAATAGAATAGCAATTGATTGGATTTGTTTCGTTGTGCATGAAATTTTCATTTGGGGATTGGGATTGCTGTTTGTTAAAACGGAATTTGGTTGGGTTCTTGACTGCCAATTATTAGATTGAAATTTCTGGGAACTTGGGACTGTTGTTTATTTAAATGAAATTATTTGTTGGGTTTATTAAAATGAAGCTTTGGTTGGGATTCTGGAAATAAACTGTATTGCTTGGTTGTTCTCGAAAAATAAATAAATGGAAAAATAATTACCTTATTGTAAATTTCTGGGTTGCTGTATATATATATATATTCTTCAAATACAATTTTCATATAAATATATATATACTGTAACCTGTACTGTTGATTGTTATTCTCTGTTTTTGAATTATTTATAATATAATATATATATGTATATATATTAAATGTATATATATATACACATATATATATAATTAAATAAATAAATGAAAATTTAAATAAGGTTAAAGTTCACCGAATAAATGTATTTGAAATTATTTTTATAAATAAAAAAAAAAAAAAATTATTTATGGGTTGAGTGGTGGGTCGGCCTCGGCCGTACCCACCACCCCACCCAGCCGGCCGTGGTGGTGCGGCAGCCTACGGGCTACCGCAGCAGTCCGAAAGACTGCTGTGACAGTCCGTAGACTGTCCACAGCAGTCCGTCGGACTGCGGTGGCAGTCCGTAGACTGCCACGGCCGGCGGCGAAAATTTCCGTGCCGGGGTATGGTTTAAATGCCCATTCAAATTTATATTTATTAAATTTATAAAATGCGAAATTCCAATCTATGTATTATGCGAAATTCACTTTTATAAATATGATTTATATATGTATTTCGAATTTTGATTTTATAAATATATATATATATATATATATTTATATTTATTTATTTATATATATATTTGTATATGTATATTTATTGATTTATTGATTTATTCAATTATAATTGTATGTCACAATTTTACTGTGATAGTAATTTAATTAATTCTGTTATTTAAGAGGAATATATAAATACTATTTTAAATTTGTTTAATAGATATTCTGTTGATTTAACGGTTAGCAAACAAATGCATCAATATAATCTGTTTTGATTTAAATGATATTTTCTGTAATTTATCTGTTATCTAGAAAATAGATATTTAGATTATGTTTCTTTTCCAATTAAAAATAAAGCAGAAATTTTTACAAGGAAAATATTAGTAAAATAGAAAGAAATCTGTTTTATTGATTTGTTAAATTTCAACTTGGAGAGGATATTGTTAGCAAAAGAAAAAAATCATTTACGAAAGTAAAACAACATTGATTTATTTAATTCTTGTTCTGAGTAAATATTTTGGAATAGAAAATAATTCCTATTAATTTGTTAAATTGTGAAATTTGATAGATTAATATAGTAGAAGGGCAATTCGTGAATATATATATATATATCAGCATTGATTGTTTAATTCTTATTTTTAAATATGTATATGGTGGAAATAGAATATAATTGAATAAGTTATCTTTTTGTTCTTATTTTGTGAAGTTATAATCTGGTAGACTTGTTGGATTCCTAGAAAAGATATATTCTCTTTCTACTTTCCCTCCTCAAAAAGGATTAAAATATATAAATAAGTAGTGGTATTTAGGTGTGTAAATTTATTTAGATAGATTTAAGATTTTAAGGTGGTAAGTTCTAATATGTAGTTTAAGTATTTAGAATATTGTATTATTGTCTTTTTAAAGTATAGACAATTGGTCTTAAATGGTTTTCGCAATTAATTTAAGTATTGGAGGTGAATGTTAAGTTAGTATGATGAAAGGGGAAATTTAAATGTATGGGCATGATTAGAGATTGATTAGGATATTCTCGAATTGGTTAGTTTATTGGTGAAATGTGATTTTAATCTTTTGAAAATTGACTTTCTTTATATTCATTTAATGGTTGATTTGTAAGTCCTCTTTTTGGATAAATCTTTTAGAATACTTGTGATGGTTATCATGAATTGTTTTAGTATGGGGAAGTTGTAAAGTTATTTAGTTCTGGTCATTAATTGATTGGTTAATAAATATTGTTCTCGATTGAATTGTTGGTTGATGTTTATTATATAAGTGTTTTTGTGGAGTTGTGAGTGATTGAGTATTTAAGGTGTTCTTAAATTGGTGCCTTGGATGTCTGGTTGCATGCTTTTACCTTTGTTGTTGAAGGATTGTTCCATGTTGGTGTGAATGCCTTTGGAGGTTAGTTTTGATTCAAGGAATCCTTTGTCTTTTAGATTTGTGTGGCAATGTAATTGGGAATTTGTATTTTGTTGATGAGTTGTGGGAGGTTGATCTTCTTGTATTTCTGATTTATTTTGTATCAAAGTTGTTCATGTGGTTTGGATGGGGTGGTTGATCTTATTTTAATGTATTCACTCATTATTTTTTAATTGAAATTAGATCTGGTGGCCTTGCAATTATTGTTGTCATTGCTATGTTGTTGTTTTTATGAAAGTGATTTGCATACCATCATAAGGGGGTTCTTGTGAGGAGAAAATTGAGGTCTCCCATGGAATACCCAGTTGGTGGCTTTTGGTTTTATTAAGTGATTTTGTTTTGTGTTTCCCTATTGGAGGTGACACCATTGTTGCTTGTGGATGGGTCTCAATGAATCGTTCCCTTTTTGTGGCTTTTCTGATTTACTCTCTTATTTGATGGAATTTTATCCTTGTGTTGGAATTATTGGAGGAATACTTATGTTGCTTCACTTTACCCTCATTTGTGGGTTTTCATTCTTTTGGCTTCCTGAGGCTTGAGATGATTGATAATTGATGTTCTCTCTCTTTATGGGCCCTTGATGTGGCAAGTGTTTTGGTTTCATGATTTTAAAAGGGTTGTACAGAATTTGTTGAGACTTGGAAATTGTATTTATAGCGAGATGGGTAATGCCTCACATGCTTCTCAGTTGTGATATAATATTCTTGTTATGTTGTACAACCCTTGGTTTCTTGGTTTTATGTGGTTGGGTCTCTAGGGAGAGTGGCTCCTCGTGGGGGCCGGCGCCCCACTTAAGGGGAAGAGCACAGGATAACCCACGAGTGAGTTTGTAATTAAGTGAAACCCTAATAATTAACTTAGGAGGGTTGGGTAGTAATATCATTATAAGATTAATAAAATGGATGCCTCGTCTTTATTAGTACTTCACAGGCTAATGGAAGGCTGAGAAGGCCGTGGTTGGCAAGGTCGTGACCTCGTCCTTCCGAGAGGTCTACGGCTCCGCATGAGTCACCCTATGGACCGGCGCCTCCGGTTGGGAGGAAGAGCACATGACAGCCCATGTAGGACTATGCGATGACACTCTCCCCTAGTTGCCCATGTGTTTTACTTTATTGTGTACCTCTAGAAGTAGGTTGTGGGAGTTGGTTTAGATTGTTGATATTTGGATTTATCTTGATTTATGATTATTGTCTTGATGCATCTTTGGTGTACTTTGTGGTCTTGTGTGATCTCATGGATATTTGACTTATGACCTTGTTCTCTTTTGATACGGTGATATAATGTTATTGTGATTCTAATTGCAATTTGGAATTGTATTATGTTTATTAATTCAGTTGATTTGGAAGTGTTTCATGATCATCCTTTGGTTACTTGTTACTGGTCATTGCTTTGATTTATGTGATGTGATGTATGATTTTAAGTTATTTTAATGACTCTTGGTTGTTGTTGATTATGTCATTGTAATCCTTGAGTTTTATGATACTTTTGTATGTTGTTGAGTCTTGTGGTTCCGTGTTTGGATGTTCTTGGTTGAGGACTCTTATTGTCAGCTCCTAGCACGGGGGGTGGGTCTTTGGACTCACATGGTCGGGTGGAACGTGCTAAGCACCCCATTGGGTCCCCAGTCGAGGATCGAGAGGTGCGGATTGGTTGTTGCAGCGACTCCAGAGTTGTATCCATCTTGGAGCCAGTTTTCATCTATGTATTTGTATCATGTTATCTTATGTATGGTTTCCATTTATGGCTGGAAACACTTTTGTATCATTGTACCTCTAGAACATTGTACTGTAATGTAATGTTAACTCGGTGTGAATATTGGCCGTGGCAATTGTAATTCAATGTGTTAAGTTAATTATGCATATGTTGTATTTGTGTACGCAGATGGTTCCTTATCAATGATTTTCATGTATGTGTTATAAATGTTAATGTTTATTTTGTTTTGGATTATATCTTTGGATTTTATTCTTTATTGTTGTTGTGTGGATCTCAGTCTCGTAATGACTCTTCGTGTACCCCAAAGGATGTATGTGTTAATAAATCTTCTTAAATGAAATTCATGTTATGACTTAATGTGTAATACATGTATGTTATGTTTACTTAAAAAAAAAATTGTGCTATAATTATTATGTATTTGTCCTTTGGGGTTCACACGGCGGGGCGTTACACGGGATAAATTTGGTAGGGTTACTATTTTTGTAAGTTTGCATTTATGCATAGTTAGACAAAAAATCTTACACAGACCTCCAGAATGGTAAATTCAAGCCAATGGTGAAGAAATCACCTCAAAACCATTTGTCATTCGAGAGATTAAAATTTTAATTTTTGAAAATCCTAGTAAAGTCTTCATGGTCAATTTTGGGGCACTTAGAGGCTCCGGATGGGCCTAAAAATTGGTGGAAAATGAAAGTGGATGGCCTTTAGGCCCTATGTTTTGGCGCAAAATTTCCCGAGCCCTTTCCAAAAAGGTATTATAATAGAAAATCTGATGGTTGGATCAAAATGTATGACCCCACGAAGTTGTAATACCAAAATTAATATAATTTCAAAATATCTTCTTGAGGAAGTTACACTTTCTAGAATATTCTAGGGTGGTTATACTTTCCAGAAGATTCTAAGGCGGCTACACCTTCCAAATAAAGGATGTAAAGGGGAACTATGGAAGAGAGGCGAGAACAGAGTAGATGTTGGCTCTGATTTGCAAACTTGTAGATTTATGTAATCAGAAAGCCCATGTGATGGAAAATAAAATGTTGTAATTTCATTTTCATTTAAGTGATAATAGAAAATATTTTCTTTCCTTCTTCCATTTTGTTTGTGCCATTATCTATTGTTTTTGTGAGTTTTAGATTGTAAGGGGAGTACCCTCCATCAATAATGTACACCAATGCTTTATCCTAAGTATTATCTAGATGTCATGAGTTCTGAGTGGAGCATTCATGATCATGGTAAATATGTTATTTTCAACCATTATTCATGAGACATAGTTAAATGAATATTGACTCAAGAAACCACAAAATTAAATCAATAAAAATTGTGTGTGTTAAATATGTAAAGTTAGTATCAACACAAACCTTAATGAAACAATTTACATTAAAGATTCAAAGAAAATAAGTCATTCTAATTTGCAACAAACTAAATATTTCATGAATGTCTCATTTTCCTCTATTCTTAATGATTCTTTTAACCTTTTGGCCCTCAGATTTCTATGTGCACAAAGGCTATTAGAATGACACTTAAGAAACGAGATTAGTATTCAACATGCAATCCAACTAAATGCCTACATGAAACTATATGCAAAAAATGATGATGAATGCTATGATGAAGGGATGATGGTGAATATAATAAATAAACAAGTGGAGGTGGATGCTATGGTATTGAACTAGAATAATCTATGCATGATTCTACATATGCTCAAATGCAAACTTAAAATGAACTAATCTAAAATGCAACTATGATGTAAGATTTAAAGAAAAGATGTAAATGCAAAGTAAAAAATCAGAGTTAGGAAACTTCACGTAAAAATTTGAATAAGTTATCTATATTATTTTAAAAATATATAAGAATAGAATTTGTAGAAAATTGAATGTAGTTTCTAAACTACTAGGTTTGTTTAATATAAATAAATCTATTTGGTAAAAATTTGAAATTTCAATGCAGTAGTACTTAAATTTTAGGGAAAAAATAAGAAGTAGGCATCTGTCTGACCACCCTAACCACAATAAAATGATAATATTTTTTATAAGATTTTAGATATAAGTAGAGGACTCATGTCCCGATGTGATGCATATGTTTTGTAATTTTTTTCCAAGTAAATAATTAATTATGAATTTTTTATTACAACTTTTAAAAAATATACAAAAACATATGTCTAGCCACCTTAACTTGGTCAAAACTTCATGAAATTCAATTTTTCTTTTTTAAATCCTATAGTATGTGAAGCATAGAATGTGACACATATTTTTGATTCAAAAACTGTGATATTGTTTGAAAGCTATAGATTTTTTTCAATTAGTCTATCAATCAGGACTTTATTCATAATTTGAATAGAAAATGAATAATAATTACTTATTAAATTCAAAGTAGAGAATAATTTATATTGGTGGAAAGTTGAGAATCTCCTTTAAAAACCTTTTTCGTTTCATCAATTTTGGGTAAAAAAAAAAGTCGTCAACCAGATACCCATCATATTGCCACTTTTTGGCCCATCATGATCCTGCACATACCCTAGCCTTTTCTAAGCATATCTAGTGAGGTGGCAATAATCAATGATCTAGATTCGAACAAGAAGAATGGATGGTGAAGATGAAGAGAATCAAGATGTTGTCCCCTTGAAAAAAGACAATATGCCATTTGGATGGAAGATTCAAGTGTGGGAAGAGAAGACCATGTGCTCCAAAATTGGTGGAAGTGTGTGAGGAATGAGCCATGTTCTTTTTAAAATGAGTTGAAGATAATTCTAATTAAAAATTAGAGTTATTTAATTTTATGTGACCTTGGTAAGGTGGCACAAAAATTTGTAGACATGTGCTCAAATTCCTAATCGATATTAGTGAAGATTAATTAAATAAAACAAGTTTATGGAACCTTGTTTATTTAATTAATTTAGAAGAAGATGATTTTAGATTTGGAGTATTAGAGAAGGGTGAACAATATAAATAAATTGAGAATTTATTTATACGTAGTTGAAATATCAATCAAATAGCTAGTATTTAATTAATTAAAGGTGATGATTGATTTTAGATGTATACATTTTGTCCCTCTTTGAAGTAATGTGTTTACACGTTGCTTCAAAGAAAAATTTGATACCAATGCTCTGAAAAGTTTTTGATTCCCCAAACAATGCCCCAGACATTGATTTTTAGGTACTGATGGATATATGCCACCTTGAGAGATAAATCAATGAATTTTAGAATGTTAGAAAATTTTGATGATTTCAAAATTTTATGATCCAAAATTGATTTATCTCCCAAAAAAGAAAATTGAGCCTGCCAGATTGATTAATTGATTAATTGATGCCTTAATTTGCCTCCTTGTGTTTGATGTTTGATGATCATGTTTAGTCGATTGATTTGATGATGTTGATGTGATAGTTGATGATTGACATCATGATAAGTGAGGATCAATGATAGGATGATGATGATTGAACTCATGATAGGGGAGGGTCAATGATAGGATGTTGATGATTGTCCTCATGATAGGAAAGGATCAATGATAGATTGATGATTGACATCATGATAGGTGAGGATCAATGATAGATTGATGATTGACCTCATGATAGGTGAGGATCAATGATAGATTGATGATTGACCTCATGATAGGTGAGAATCAATGATAGATTTATGATTGAACTCACGATAGGCGAGGATCAATTATTGATGAACCTCATGATAGGAAAGGTTGAATTGATTGATGAACCTCATGATAGGTGAGGTTGATTTGATTGATGAACCTCAAGATAGGTGAGGTTGCATTGATTGATTGATGAACCTCATGATAGGTGAGGTTGATTTGATGTGATGAACCTCATGATAGGTGAGGTTGAATTGATTGATGAACCTCATGATAGGAAAGGTTGGATTGATTGATAAGATTGTTGATTTGTGATATGTTATGAAAATATGAGGATTTCTGCATCTAGTGTAGGTAGATTCAAATTTGATTGGGCGATGTGGTTTGACTTCTCTGATTGATTGATATGCCCCAGTATAGGATTGATTAATTTTTTGAGAGTTGATGATGTACCTCTTGATTTGAGACATTATGATACACTGCCATTTTTTATATTGATGTATCTCTTTACACATTTCGATATCCTTGTACACTTTGACATCATTTTGAATTATATATGACATGTGGTGATGATGATGATTGATCTATGTGTTTGTATGATGTTTGTATGTGATGATGATCATGATGATTATGATGGATACATTTCATTTCTATTTTATGATGATATTATATGTTATGGATGCAAATGATGATGCAATTGATATGTTATGATTCTATGATGCTTTATGAATGATCTCGATATGATGTATGTGATGGATCCTACTATGCCAATGAAATGCGATGTATTTGATGTTTTTATACTTTTTTGATGCAAATAAGTGATGCAATGAATGAATGAATGATGTTGTAATGTTTTCTGATGCAAGTGATATGCAACTAAATGAGAATGTTTTGCAAGTGATGTGTAACTATATGAGAATGATGTGTTTTTGGTTAATCTCAAGTGTACTCAATCCATTGATAATAGAGATAAAATCCTTATGAAATTGTCGTTGCTTTGGAGACTCTATAGATACAAATACAAGCTAAACATGGATGCAATCTACTCTAACCATGCAGATCTCATATGCAAAATTTTTCATTCGTAACAACCGATTTTTCATGCTTTTTATCATCATTAGGCCTTAAAAATGTTGAAAGTGAGTACAAGCATTAATGGTATATTTAGACCATGATGACCTCAGTACTACTTCCATGATATTTGATAGTGAAAGTTAACACAAGAATCTAAGTATAATTAAACCAAGATGACCTGAGTATTGCTTGCATAAATAGACAAGAGTTAACTAGTTTCCTATGCAAATTCAGAATGTTATCATGGTCTAAATATACCATGATTGATTGATATGCCCCAGTATAGGATTGATTAATGTTTTGAGACTTGATGATGTACCTCTTGATTTGAGACATTATGATACACTACCATTTTTTATATTGATGTATCTCTTTATACCTTTGGATATCCTTGTACACTTTGACATCATTTCGAGTTATATATGAAATGCGGAAATGATGATGATTGACCTATGTGTCTATATGATGTTTATATGTGATGATGATCATGATGATTATGATGGATACATTATATTTATATTTTATGATGCTATGTGATGTTCTACATGATGATGATATGATATGTTATGGATGTAAATGATGATGCAACTGATGTGTTATGATTCTATGATTCTTTATGAATGATCTCCATATGATGTATGTGATGGATCCTATTATGCCAATGAAATGTGATGTATTTGATGTTTTTATACTTTTTAGATGCAAATAAGTGATGCAATGAATGAATGGATGATGTTGTAATTTTTTCTGATGCAAGTGATATGCAACTAAATGAGAATTTTTTTTAAGTGATGTGTAACTATATGAGAATTATGTGTTTTTGGCTAATGTCAATTGTACTCAATCCATTGATAATAGAGATAACATCCTTATGAAATTTTTGTTGCTTTGGAAACTCTATAGATACAAATACAAGCTAAACATGGATGCAATCTACTCTAACCATGTAGATCGCATATGCAAATTTTTTCATTTGTAACAACCAATTTGTCGTGCTTTTTATCATCATTGGGCCTTAAAAATGTTGAAAGTGAGTACAAGCATTGATGGTATACCTAAGTACTACTTCCATGATGTTTGATAGTGCAAGTTAACACAAGTACCTAAGTATAATTAAGCTGAGATGACCTGAGTATCACTTGCATAAATAAACAAGAGTTAACTAGTTTTCTATTCAAATTCAAAAGGTCATCATGGTCTAAATATACCATGATTGATTGATATGCCCTAGTATAGGATTGATTAATATTTTGAGACTTGATTATGTACCTCTTGATTTGAGACATTATGATACACTGCCATTTTGGATATTGAAGTATCTCTTTATACCTTTGGATATCCTTGTACACTTTGACATCATTTTGAGTTATATATGAAATGCGACAATGATGATGATTGACCTATGTGTCTATATGATGTTTATATGTGATTATGATCATGATGATTATGATGGATACATTAGATTTCTATTTTATGATGCTATGTGATGTTCTATATGATGATGATATGATATGTTATGGATGCAAATGATGATGCAACTGATGTGTTATGATTCTATGATGCTTTATGAATGATCTCCATATGATGTATGTGATGGATCCTATTATTCCAATGAAATGTGATGTATTTGATGTTTTTATACTTTTCTAATGCAAATAAGTGATGTAATGAATGAATTATGTTTTAATGTTTTCTGATGCAAGTGATATGCAACTAAATGAGATTTTTTTGCAAGTGATGTGTAACTAAATGAGAATGATGTGTTATTGGTTAATGTCAAGTGTACTCAATCCATTGACAATAGAGATAACATCCTTATGAAATTTTTGTTGCTTTGGAAACTCTATAGATACAAATACAAGCTAAACATGGATGCAATCTACTCTAACCATGAAAATATCATATGCAAAAGTTGTCATTCATAACAACCGATTTGTCGTGCTTTTTATCATCATTGGGCCTTAAAAATGTTGAAAGTGAGTACAAGCATTGATGGTATATTTAGACCATGATGACCTAAGTACTACTTCCATGATGTTTGATAGTGCAAGTTAACACAAGCATCTAAGTATAATTAAACTGAGATGACCTGAGTATCGCTTGCATAAATAAACAAGAATTAACTGGTTTCCTATGCAAATTTAGAGTCTCATCATGGTCTAAATATACCATGATTGATTGATATGCCCTAGTATAGGATTGATTAATGTTTTGAGACTTGATGATGTACCTCTTGATTTGAGACATTATGATACAATGCCATTTTTGATATTGATGTATCTCTTTATACCTTTGGATATCCTTGTACACTTTGACATCATTTTGAGTTATATATGACATGCAACGATGATGATGATTGACCTATGTGTTTATACAATGTTTATATGTGATGATGATCATGATGATTGTGATGGATACATTTGATTTCTATTTTATGATGCTATGTGATGTTCTATATGATGATGATATGATATGTTATGGATGCAAATGATGATGCAACTGATGTGTTATGATTCTACGATGCTTTATGAATGATCTCCATATGATGTATGTGATGGATCCTATTATGCCAATGAAATGTGACGTATTTGATGTTTTTATACTTTTCTGATGCAAATAAGTGATGCAATGAATGAATGAATGATGTTGTAATGTTTTATGATGCAAGTGATATGCAACTAAATGAGAATGTTTTGTAAGTGATGTCTAACTATATTAGAATGATGTGTATTTGGTTAATGTTAAGTGTACTCAATCCATTGATAATAGAGATAACATCCTTATGAAATTTTTGTTGCTTTGGAAACTCTAAGATAAAAATACAAGCTAAACATGGATGCAATATACTCTAACCATGCAGATCTCATATGAAAAATTTTTCATTCATAACAACTGATTTGTTATGCTATTTATCATCATTGGGCCTTAAAAATGTTGAAAGTGAGTACAAGCATCGATGGTACATTTAGACCATGATGAACTAAGTACTACTTCCATGATGTTTGATAGTGTAATTTAACACAAGTATCTAAGTATAATTAAACCAAGATGACCTAAGTATCACTAGCATAAATAGACAAGAGTTAACTAGTTTCCTATGCAAATTCAGAATGTCATCAGTGATATAGATTTGTAGCACACATTTCATGAAAATTTGAACATTAATAATGATCAACTCACAGATAGCAGACAAAGAAAAATAATACCCCTTCTTGGATCCTCTAGTTCGATACATCATCGAGGGGATCTAGAGATATGATAACAAAAATCCAAGTACAACAATTGAATATTTGTGATTAACATGGTAAACCCATGATTCAGAAAGAACATCATCAATTTGAAGTTAATTTTTGGTTTGATTTGGGTGTTTGATGCATTGTTGTTTGTGCGATTCATGTTCAATGTTGTGTTTCACTATGATCATTGTTTTGGATTGTGTTTTCCCCACTGCTATTTGTTTGTTGGTTTAAGCCCAAAGTTTATTTCCCCCTAGTGAGTTCATGATTTTTCCCCCAATCCAGGGTGAGACATGACCGTGATGACCAAAACCTAACCTAAAGCTCTATCCTAGGGGCCTTGGGGGATGATCAACAGATTAGCCTTGCCTATGTTGTACACACAGAGACCATGTAGTTCAACTGACAACCCGACCAATTTTTACAAGATGAAGACATGAACGTGAAAATGCTAGTTTATAATGACGAACTCCCAGAAGATTGACCTAAATTTCTTGAGGGACGATCAAAGATCAACCTTGCCTAGATGTTCAAAGCTCAGAGACGAAGTAGTTTGACAAGATGACTATGTTTTTGTATTTTTGACATTTTTGACTTTATTTTGGTTTTTGATATGTTTTGAATGTTTCTGGATTTTTGATTTTCTGAATGATTTTGGATTTTTGATTTTATGAATTTTTTGGGATTTTCAATTTTATGAATGTTTTTGGATTTTCAATTTTATGACCTCAAGAATGTACACAAGTTTGATCCAATGTAGGACATGCCCCCAGTGTGATGCAATAGGAAAAACTAATTTTTAGAATGGGTTGAGTAGTACTAGGGGAGATCATGATACAAACACTGGATCAAGCTATGATGCAGACATGGATGCATGTCAGATGCAAATATGGAAGCATGATGGATGAATGATGTAGACCAAGTGGCATAGCCCAAGCTAGATGGAGAGTGCTTATTTTACACTAAGCTCCTGTTTGTCAAGTTTTCACCAAGGTACTTTCCCAAAGTGTCACCGAAGTGGTTTTCTCTAGAGGATGATTTTTTTTCTTTACTATTTTCAATCCTTTTTTTGATTTGTTTGGATTTTTGGATTTTCTCGGGATATCTAAGATGGAATGATATGATATGATTGTTTGAAGGAAAAATATTCCCCACAATAGAGGTAATGCAACCATGGATAAATGATAGATCAAAATGAAATATTCACTACAAAACATTTTACACAAGCAACATATCTCTTGTCGAAAGATGATAATGGTTGATTGATTAGGATACTAGGAATGATTGATTCCATAAAGCATGATGATGATAAGTAATTAGGATCACTAATTTCCTCTAAGTACGATAAGATTGATGATTGTTGATGATTTATTAACAAAAGATATGATGATTGAATAATCTTTTACAGCTAGGCTCAAATATGTTTTACATGATAAGATTCAAGGTCACAAAGGGACATGATGACATGGATTTTGATAAGCTAGGAGATATGGAATGGAAGAAAGCAAGGATAAAGATAATGAATGGGATGATCAAGATCAACTAGATAAGATATAGACATAATGCCCAAGTATTTTGCCCCTATTTCTCATCAAGACCAAGGGAAGAAAGGATGTATCTAGAAAGAATGATGGAATATGGATAAGATGAAAGATATGGTACAAAAGATATGGGAAAAAGAAAATAGGATAAGATATATGATGTTCAAGGAGATCCTTAATCTTGTCAAGATAAAAGGTGGAAATGTAAGGAATGATAAGATGGACAAAACTTTCCCCCCAAGTGTAGAGTGCAAGATGAATATAGAAAATAGGATATGGATGATAGGGAGATGGAGGAAGGACTTAAGCATCAAGGTTCATGACCAAATATCCCTTTAGTAAACCATGGTGAATGGGAATTAGACTCATAAATGTTGGCCTATTAAATTTATAATGGAAGAACCAAGGACTTATCCAAAGGTTTAGATTAAAGGAGAATAATGGGGGATGAATGTTGGATAATGGATAGGAGGTGGGAAAGTGTGTTGATGGATAGATGGAAAGGATTGCAAGGTCAACATTGGAACACCTTGAAGGGTGGTGGAGTGATGGAGGAAAAATGGATTTGGAAGACGATAGGCTTTTAGATAGAAAATTGGAGGAAGCTTTTGGATTAGAAAATTTGGATTCCCATTTAGATTTTATTGCTTCTATGAGAATGTTTGGAATCCACATGAATTTTGACTTCTATTTTTACTTTGTGGGCCTTTGTGGCCTTTGAGATTTTTATTTTTGCTTTGATGGGCCTTTGTTTCCTTTTGAAACTTTATTTTGATTTATCGACCTTTGTGGTCTTTGAAAATTTACTTTTTTCTTTGATGGGCCTTTGTGGCATTTTTAATTTTTCCTTTGATTTTGGATCAAATTTTCTTTTATTTTTGCATGCCTCTTCGAGGAGACATGTTGATCCTTTGATACATGTGGATTTTGATATAGAATTTTTTGACATTTGGCACCCAAATTGCTTCCAAGAGCAATAGGAGAGGTGGATTGAGATGAATGGTATGGAGGTATTATGGATGAGTGAGTGTAGGTAGAATTTTGAAAGGGCATCAAGGATGTGTGCCTTTTTTGTTCTTGGGGAATAGGATATGGACCTAGGATAGATGAAAGGTTTGATAAAATAGGATGAGGACCTAGGATTGATGGAAGTTTTGGTGGATTAGGAGGAGGACCTAAGATATATGATAGGTTTGATGGGCTAGGACACTTAGAGTATAACCAAGTCCATGGTAATATGGATTTTGTTGGATAGAAAGGGGTTCTAGGATACCTTGTTCATGAAGGTCTAATCCTTTTCCTTTGTAGTTCATACTTTGACACATTCGCTTACCAATGGGATATGTATTGTTTGTGAAACAAGATGCATGTCCATTTTATGAAAGATATGATATGGATGAAAGGATAGGTGTCAGAAGTAAACCAGGTTGGATAAAGGTGGAGGATCCCAATTTGTAGGTGTGGGGTTCATGGATAGCTTGTATAGGTGTGATAGGATATTGACATGAGGATGATAAGGTACTTTGATCTTGACTTGGAAAATGAGTATGAGGTGTAGAAGATGGAGTAGCTTGCTCTTTACTAGATAAAAAATCATCATGAAGTGGTATGAAAGGCATATCTTGATCTTGAGAAGGATGAACATCCTCATGGAACGAAAGGGTATCCTTGCATGGAAGCATATCTTGATTGTGGTGAGGAAGGGAATCATGATATTTTTTAGAAATTATATCTTGATCATCGAATGGTAGGACATCATTAGATAGGATGGAATAATTATCATGCTTCTAGGATGCAATGGAATCTTGGGATGGTATGGATTCATCAGATGTGGTGGAAGAAGAACTTAGAAGGATACTTTTCTCTTGAGATGGAAAGGAATCATTGTGCATGAAAAGTGAAAGGAGGGGACCATCATAAAATTCTTGAGAGATGGGGTCTTGTTCAAAGATTGGAAGAACTTGTGGAATTTTGGTATCATTGGATGAAGTGGAAAGAATGCTTTGATCTTGAGGTGTACAAGATTCTATGACAACATGGTTTATACTAAGAGATTGACATGAATCATTGGATGTAGAAGATATGATAAAAGAAGGTGGTTGGATGGCATCGTTAACTTGGGTGAAAGAATCATGAGGTATATTTTGGCTTGTGGGAGTTAAGATAGATGCATGACATGGTAAGATTGTTCAATATCCTTTGTGTTTGAGGATTGAGATTTGGGCTTACCATTTAAATTTTTCAAGAGTTTAAAGAAATTGAACTTGGATGATGTAGTTGTTGGTGGAGAAGGTGTCATGTCTGTATTTCTGTCAGATGGATACGAATAGATGTTTGACAAAAAATATCTTTCTATGGTTTTTTTCCTTTGAATATCCTAGATTTGTTGTTGAAGGATTTTCATTTGATGAGCTAAAGCATTAAATTGATCCTCATCTATTTCAGCCATGGTGGTTTGAGTTTGAAAAATTTCTTATTCTTTGAGTTTATGCTTTTTGGGGTCTCAATGATTGAATTTTTGATGGTTGGAATTTCAATGTTTGGAGTTCCAATGGTTGAAGTTTCAATGTTTGGCTCTTTGATGTTTTTATTTTCAAGTCCTTTTCCCTTGAGTTTTTATTTTTGCAAACTTGTTTGAACGGGCATACAAGTGTTATAGTTTAGACTAAACTTTGATCTAAGTTTCGGAAAAGTACTAAGGATTACAACTAAGTCAAAGAGAATGAAAAATTATAATGAGACAAAGTTTGATTTGATTATATAGCTTCGTTTCATGATGAGAGGATGATAAATCCTTATGATGAAACTAGGCTTAATAATCAAAGGTGTGATAAATTTGATGATTTTGGTACTTTGAATGTTAGATCTTTGTTTAGGTTGGAGAATTCACTTGTAGAGGTCAATTTTAACAAGTTTAGATTCTAAGGTTCCTAAGGAATGATTTTGGACTTGAAAAAGTTCTAAAATTTTGGGTTCAAACCATGAAATTGGAGGAAAAATTTCTTCCTATATGAGATACTAAAATCTTTGGAAAAGTCGTGGGTTTTGACAATAGTAGAATGAGTACAAGTTGGGATTGTTCTTTTAAGCTCTTTTGTAGGAATTGAATACCAACCTCTCTAAATTTGTAGAGAGTTGAGAGACATTTTTTTATGTTCTTTTGGACTAAGAGGTTTGGAATTTGGTTTCCAAATTTTAATCTATCATAAAATCATTTGGTAACACACATGTTTAGACTCTATTTTAGCTAAGGATTGGTTGAACACTACTAAGGATTGCTGAGATGAAACTGACTATCAAGTAGGAGATGAACCTAGGTCACTGTTTTGTGTTTTACAAACAGTGCCAAAATAGAGACAAAAGGTGCCACAAAATGAGCAAAAGGTGCCACAAAATAGGAAAAGGCACCAAAATAGAGATAAAAGGCACCACAGAAAATGCAGAAGGCACCAAAATAGGTGCAAACTTGGTTTTTTTTGGTTTTTTTGAAAGTTTCTTAAAAATTTCTTAGTTTTCCTAATTTTCCAATGGGAGACTTGGTTGTTTCACTAAATGCAATTATGAATCATGGTTTTCAATTTTGAAATGTGACATTTTATTTGTTTTGAAAACACTTTGATAAAGAAACATCAAGGAATGTACACTCCTAAGGTTGTGAAAGATTGTATTCTTTTGGATTCCACATGGGTTTTACCCTAACCACACTTATTCTTAGTGGACAACTAGATGCTTGACCCCATTGGCTCCCCTCCATGGCACTCACTTCTCGGGGCAGCCAAGCATCAATACCCATGAATCTCCCATGGAATATTTTTCATCTCTACTAAAAATTATGAGAATGTGGATGTCTTCGCAAAAACTATTGCTACACCAAAGAATATATAAAGGCTTTGGCTAAACTACAACAAGGGTTTTAGTAAATACTTTCAGTTTGTGGGGGTTTATCCATGTGACAAGAGACCATTGTTGCCCTTCTTGTTAGAACCAACCTTGTGATACTAGCCTTTGTTCCAGTAGCCACACTTATATACTGGTTGGAAATGCACTTGGCTTTAGCATGTTACTGGTTGGGTCATTCCCTTGGGTGATTACTTTTTCCCACAAGGAAGACCCTCTAAGATAAACAAAATCAAGCAAGTATACCCATAATGCGATCAATATTTATTCCACATGAATAAAGAGAGAACACATGTCATATACTCAACTCACACTCATACACAAAAGTGAATGGGTCTAGATTTTTGGTCACCTAGTTAAGTGGAGAGAATATGCCTACCATCCATCAAGCACAAAATACATGGTGTTCATTAACCTTTAAACTAAGCTATGTTCCTAACTTAACCAAAAGGAAACAAGTAAATCACTTCCAGCCCCTACAATATGTCAGTAGTTTGATAAGAATGTCTTTCATAGTGAATCTGGGAAACCTGCAAAACAACAACACAAAGTATTAGCCCTCAAATTTATTGAAAATAGGGAAATTGCAAAAGGCGCCAAAATAGAGACAAAAGGCACCACAAAATGTGCAAAAGGCACCACAAAATGGGAAAAAGGCACCAAAATAGAGACAAAAGGTAACAAAATAGAGATAAGAGGTGTCAGAATGTGCAAAAGGCACCACATAATGATCAAAAGGAACCAAAAAAAAGACAAAAGGTGCCACAAAATGAGAAAAAGGTGCCAAAACAGAGACCAAAGGCACCACAGAATGTGAAAAAGGTGCCAAAAGAGGTGTAGAAGGTGCCAAAAAGTGCCAAAACGGGTGCAAGAAGCTCCAAAAGTCCCACATCCAAACATGTGAGCATCAATTTTCCAACAAGTTAGTAATAAATAGGGCAAGGCCCCCATAATGGGCACCACTTTTGTGTGTGTGTTAAATGTGTAAAGTTAGTATCAACACAAACCTTAATGAAATGATTTACATTAAAAATTCAAAGGAAATAAGTCATTCTAATTTGCAACAAACTAAATCTTTCAAGAACATCTCATTGTCCTCTATTCTTAATGATTCTTTTAACCTTTGGGCCCTCATATTTCTATGCGCACAAAGGCTATTAGAATGACACTAAAGAAACAAGATTAGTATTCAACATGCAAGACAATTAAATGCTTGTACATGAAACTATATGCAAACAATGATGATGAATGCTATGATGAAGGGATGATGGTGATTATGATAAAAAAACAAGTGGAGGTGGATGCTATGGTATTGAACTAGAATTATCTATGCACGATTGTACATATGCTCAAATTCAAACTTAAAATGAACTAATCTAAAATGCAACTATGATGTAATATTTAAAGCTAAGATGTAAATGCAAAGTAAAACATGATGTAAAGACTAGCTATAAGAATCGAAAATGCTCCAAGCTCCCATAATAAAACCTGCATGATAACTTTACTTCAAATGTGGATGCAAAATACAATGCCCAAGGGTTGTATTTATAGCATTTTCCAAGCATATAGTGAAGTGGAAATAATCAATTGTCTAGATTCAAACAAGAAGAATGGATGGTGAAGATGAAGAGAATCAAGATGTTTTCCCCTTGACCAAAGACAACACACCATTTGGATGGAAGAATCTCTTGACCAATGGGCAACATGCTATTTGGATGGAAGATTCAAGTGTGGGAAGAGAAGAACCATGTGCTCCAAAATTGGTGGAAGTGTGTGAGGAATAAGTCATGTGCTCCAAAATTGGTGGAAGTGTGTGAGAAATGATCCATGTGCTTTTTAAAATGAGTTGAAGATAATTATAATTGAAAATTAAGGTTATTTAATTTTATGTGACCTTGGTGAGGTGGCACAAAAATTTGTAGACATGCTCAAATTCCTAATCGAGATTAGTGAAGATTAATTAAATAAAATAACTTTATGGAACCTTGTTTATTTAATTAATTTAGAAGAAGATTATTTTAGATTTGGATAATTAGATAAGGGTGAACAATATAAATAAATTGATAATTTATTTATACGTAGTTGAAATATCAATCAAATAGCTAGTATTTAATTAATTAAAGGTGATGACCGATTTTAGGTGTATACAAAAATAACATGAACTAATTTTATGGACTATAATTGCACCACCTACTTAAAAATGAATCATAAAGTGAGATATATAATGAATGGTCCATAAAGCACAACACTTAATGAAAGTTTTTCAAATGAGGTAGCAAGATAAATTGACTTGATCTTGTAGAAAAACTATAGTTTTAATCACACTTGATTTATAATAGTACTAGGATCATGGGTGACCTCCCAAGAATTGTTGTTGCATGTATCCTTTGTGACCATAAAATAGAGTCAATAATTAATAAGTTGACAATTAATATTCATGAGAGATGATTTATATGGATTGATTTAGATTCAATAAAAAATCTATTATGTTAAATCATGGAGAAAAAATATAAATTAATTTGATACACTATGAAAACATCCTCTAATTGTAAATTAATGTGCTTATAACCTCTTTAATCAATTGTCATAAGGCACTACAATTATTGAAGGTTTTATTAAATTTGTTAGCAAGCTAGGAGGGTTTTATCTCGAGGGAAATTCTATGGTTAAGGATGATTTAGTCAAAGTAGTGTTAAGATAGGTGACATCCCAAGAAATCTCCATGCTTCATAGGTTCTTGTAATCCACTAATCATGATATGGGTTAGTGAATATTGACTATAAAAATAATATAGTTAAATCTTATAAAAAAATTATAAAATAATTTGACACACTACAAAAACACTAACCAGTTAAAAATGAATGACGTAAAGAGTTCTATAATGAATGTTTCATAAGTACAAATTATTTATAAAAATATGGAAGCCAAATAATGACAAAAAAATTGGAGGAAAAATAAAGGATATTGTGCTCATCTTATGATAAAATGATATAGTTTCAATATAATATGAGTGTGTTAGTGATTGGTTGTGTTTTAAAAATTGAGCATGGTGTTATGTTGATGTAAATAAAATACTTTAGCAGAGTAGTCAATATATGGCATGTTCCTATTATTTTCTTTGTTGAGAGAAAAATGCAAGCAAAAGAAAACTTGTGACCATGGGTAAAAGTACAAAGTTGTATCACACTTTTGGCCAACTTATGAGCACAAATGATATTTATAACTAAAAACCAATTTTGGTCAAACATACGATCTAGTAAGATTCATTATAGATAAGTTAAATATGTTTACAACTTTTCCAATTAAAATTATTGGCTAAATGCATATGTAGCACCACTTTGAGGCCAATTTACTAAAAAAATGAATTTATTTGAAAAATTTAATGTTTCAACAACTCCTACTCATATAAATAACACTTTTTAAAAAATATAAAAAATGCCCTTTTGTAGATCCATAATTGTAGTTTTCAAATATATTTTTATTCTAATAGTTTAATTATTATTTATATTTTAATTTAATTTTTTACTAAAAGTAGGTTATCAACAAAAAAATATTAGGTTGATTACCATGTCAAGAAAAATACTAAAACTTATTAAAAAAAATAAAAAAATATTATATCCTAGATAAAAGAATCTAGATTAAGATAGTATAATTTGTTTTCTATTTTAGATAAATATTTAATATAAAATTTGACGTCGAATGGAAACAATCGTGTCTTAATACACACACATTTAAATATTTATTTAAAAATATAAATTTATTAAAATGAAAAAAAAAAATCCATGCCCTAAAATTTCAAGTTATAAATATACACAAAAAGTTTGAAGGAAAAAGAAAAGTAAATTTACTATATAAAGCTTGACATCTCATGTAATATCATTTTTAGCATTTTATTAGCAACTAAATTATAGTGTTAATTTATAAAAAACTATATTCAAATAATTTTTTAATTTTGTCAAAAAAAAATATAAACATAAAATATACTAAAAAATATGCATTTTATTAGTTTACATCATTTCAAAATTCAAAACATATATGCTACTTTCTTGTGACTCAAGTTCAAAAAGTTAAATCAGTGATGGTTGGTTCCTTTATAAAAGTGTGACACATTTTTTTACTTTTTCCCCCATGCTTTGAGTTGAATTAAAATCATTTCACCCTACTTGATAATGACTTGATGTGCAAGAAGCAAGTTATACAATTTTTATAATTATTATATTTAAGATTATATTATGTGTTCTTGAATGGTTTTGAGTTGTCAAATTTAATTTATAGAATTACATTGCAAATTACCATCCACATCAAAATCCTCCACTTGATGAAATTCATGAATAAAATAAGGGCTAATAAAATAACCTACAATTCCCATTCTTCGTCAACATAGATAGTAAAATATATTAGGAAAAGTTGCAAACAATAAAATTAATCTTAAAGTATTTATATAAATGTTAACAACTCCAATACAGGAAGCTTCAGTTGGGAAGGTTGTTGGGAATAGGTAGGTGATGGAGGAAGCTTCAATATGTAAGGCTACTGATGCGAAAGATGTTGGTTCAAATGATGTTTTGGTTAAAGAGGTAAATTTTTTGGGGCCCGGTGCTAGGATCCGCAACAAGACTAAGTTGCAAGCTGGGGTCCCTATCAAAGAGATTTCTGAAGTTATGGATGTGCATCAGAAGATAATTGAAAGTGACATGGAGGCTGCCAATATTCTGAAGAATATGTAGTTTTTTGTTCTTTTTCCTCATTTTTGGTAGTTGTTTTGCTGATGTTTTGTTGTGTGTTGGATATTTTTTGATCTATGTGGTTATCTTTTGAAACAACTTTCTTTTTTGTAAAGGGTTTTGGGCCCCCTTCAAAACCTACTTTACCTCTAATAAAAAAAAACTCTAATATAATAAGTATACACCACGAAAATCTCAAAATATTATTGAAATCTTTTATATCTCATCTTGATTCTATTATAGTAAAAATAAACACATGTGCAAGCTATGAAGAAATTTGTTGTTAATTTATGCCACAAAATTCTCTTATGAGAAGGTCAAGGACAAAAAAATACAAAAGAAAAATTGTGCACATTGTTTATAGACTGAATAAAAAATACACCATTAGAAAAATGTTATAAAATACTCCAATAGATTGGTGTAACCATGAGAAACTAAAGAAAAAATTCTGGGATAAGCACAAATTTTTTTGACTAGTCATTATAACAATGAAGTGTCTCAATATTCCTTGAGTAAACTCTATTATGTTTCTTTCTCAGTGACATATTTAAGTCTTTTTACATTTGTAATTTCAAGGTAAAGGAAAAGGATCTACATAGAACATAGAGGGGGTACATTATGTATAGGGCTGATTGATGAAACCTCTTGGATATACATTCATTGAGTGTGTCATAATCCCTTTAGTTGTGAAGGAGAGTATAGAGTTTCAAACACTCTAGTCTCTTAGATCACTCACATACTACCTAGTTGAGCATATGATGCATTTATCATATGGTGATGAGGTGATCCTCCAATTAATGAGTTAGTATGACAAGTATGTCATACTTGTGGGGTTACATGTGTTCATGAACTATAGGATTTTTTAATGAGGTGTAGAGATCTAATTGTTTATATTGATGAGGCTACTACTAAGTATGAAGAGTGTACTTCAAATACTAAGAATGTTGTTCTACATACTAAAGAGTATGGATAAAATCTAAGTTACATAGTCATTCTATGTTGGGGAGTATGGTGATGACATACACCTTATATTAGGAATATTTTTATATTGATCCACAACTAATTAGTACAATTATACTAAATTTTAGATGGGTTACCTGACAATAAGTTTTGATGCAAGTAGTCAATGTGACCATCAACTATATATGATGATTCATAGATGCTAGAGTAAAATAAGAAAATCACCTAACTAATTACTTATTAATTAATTAGGTCCCATTTTACTTATTAAATATAAGCTAAACTTAACCAATTTATTTTCTAGTTTTAGGTCATGATTTTTTTCTCTCAAAGCATAGGATGGGGATAATTATCATAATCTAATTTAATTCTCACTTAAGGTTTTATCTAGGAGTTTTCTTTTTCTTTTATAAGGATGAATTATTGTACATTTTATTCATCCATTAATCTAATTATCTAGAATAATTTATAAGCCTAGTATTCAATGGATTTTTGGATCAATACAATTCTCAAGCTTGCATAAAAAATCATTTTTTTTCTCTCTTTGTGATACGTTTTTTGATTGTAGGTGATTTTGGGAGATTTGGGGTTCAAAAATAAACTATAACATCATATTAGAGCACTATATTTATGAATTCCTATATTTCCTTGAAATATTTATCCTTGAGTAAAAATGATGCATTCTAGAATTAAAAACCCTCACCATTATGTCCACAATGCTCAAGAAACCTAAGATTGATTACCAAATTATAAAAATGAGCAAATTTTTTTGGAGGAAAAAAATTAAGGGTTAAATTTTTTTGTATGAAATTTTTTGTACATTTTTATATTTCAATATGCCATTATATAGTTTTCCATTAAGCACTAGCATATGCACACAATAAATTTTGACAATTTTCTAGTTTTTCTTGTGATCATATGAAAGTAGTGGGATTGTTTTTTGGTGATCGTATGATTATGGAATATTTTTTGTAGTCTTACATCATATTTTTAGTCATTGATGTAATTTCTCAACCACTATTTTTTAAACCAGTGAGAATCTTCAAATGAATATTTGCTAGTGGTTGATTTTTTGGTAGCTACTTGGGGACTACCCAACAAATACCCAATCACTAACTCTATATGAGTGATTCCACCTAGTTGTCATTGATCTTTTTTATATCACTAGTTAGTGTGCAACCAGGTCGAAATCAAACAAAAAACTACTCTAATGTTATTTCCATAAGGGAACATTTATTTTGGCATAAATTGGGCATACAAAATTAGATTTTTCCAAACAAGATATCATCATAAAGTTATTTTGCATTATTTTTAGAGGTATAGGTCTTATTATCATATTTTTCTCCTAGTACATTTTATTTTCTACTAAAGTTAGGTCATCATTTTCTAATTTTGAGCTCATAAGATTTTTCTAGTGTATCCATTTTTTACATTTTTTATAGTGTTGAAAAGCTATTTTAGAGATCTTCATATTTATCCTGTAATTTTTTTAGAAGTTTTCTAAAGTATTTTTTATTTAATTTTCATTATTTCATATTCTTCTTAGTTATTTGGACATCTTCACACCTAGAAATCTTCTTCATTGCATGAGATGACTTCATTTTAGTTGCTTTAAATGCATTGATGTTATTGCTTTTTTATTTTTTCAAAAAGGGATAATTATGAGCCTTTGTGAAATTATGGAATCCTAAGATATCTTACCTGGCTTAATCTTTTGTCTTATCTTTATCGAATTATACCTAAAATAGATACACCAAGGAGTAAATTAGGTTGGGGTAACATCATTGGTCATGTTACATAGAATTCATTTGTTCTAGTGTTGATCATGAAACTATGTGTGTTCTATTGGAAATTGATTATCCCCATATGCTTTGGATAAGACTTTGAGAGATTTATGGAGACCTTTATATCTATACAAATTCCTAATATATTCTATTGAATATTGCCTCATTCTTATTGATGATGAAAATAGTTGATGAAGGGTACTCCCCTTACTTATGGAATCTCAACACACTCACAAAGAAAGAACAATTAGATGTAAGAAGAGAAAAAAATATTTTCTTTTAATACTAGAAGAGATTACAAGCTACATGCCATCTTATGGGATTGTTACATGCATCTGCATATTGCAAATCTGAACTCCGCTTTGTTCTATGTTGTATGTTCTTCTAACATTCCATCCTAGTTATATCTTTATCGAACTCTCCAGGTCAGCCTTACTCCTTGTGTCATAGTTTCCATCATCGTCCAATCAACAGTCAAAGTCTCCAAATCATTACATCATAATCAATAGTCCCCATGAGTTGGCCAATGAGATTGTATTTCACAACAACAATGTGAAATAGCCAATATTGCTCTACCATGTGTCCTGATCTAACTCAGCATCCACCACTGTTGACTACTGCCATTAGAATATCACCTATACTGCAACTCCCCTTCCATCGAAACCATCATGTTACAACAATATCACTCATCACTCCATCAGAGAGACAATAAACTGCCTCCCACCTATATAAGGAAGTCTCACCGAAGTCACCTTACACATTGTAGACTTCTATCGATCTAACATGGAGACTCAAGGTTGAGTCCCACTGACGATGCTCACTTCCTTCGATAATACACATACCGCCACTCACCAAGGATATTGCCTCATCGCTAGAACACCGAATGTTGTCCTGTTGATAGGTAATCTTCACATTGATGCACACCATCCCTGCCAACACTGTCAATGTGTCGTTGGGATATGGGGGAAAGTCATGGGGTATGTGCAGGATCATGATGGGCCAAAAAGTGGCAATATGATGGGTATGTGGTTGACAACTTTTTTTTCCCCAAAATTGATGAAAGGAAAAGGGTTTTTAAAGGATATTCTTAGCTTTCCACCAATATAAATTATGTTTTACTTTGAATTTAATAAATAATTATTATTCATTTTCTATTTGAATTACGACTAAAGTCTTGATTGATAGGTTGATTGAAATCATCTATAAATTTCAAACAGTATCACATTTTTTGAATCCGAAACATGCGTCACATTCTATGTTTTGCATACTATAGGATTAAAAAAAATTAAAAAAATTCATGAAGTTTTGACCAAGTTAAGGTGTTCAAACATATGAGTTTTTATATTTTTTAAAAGTTGAAATAAAAAATTCATAATTAATTATTTACATGGAAAAGATTTACAAAAAAATATGCATCACATCAGGACATGAGTCCTCTACTTATATCTAAAATATTATTAAAAAATATTATGATTTTATTGTGGTTAGGGTGGTCAGACAAACACCTACTTATGTTTTCCTTGAAATTTAAGTGCTACTAAGTTGAAATTTCAAATTTTCACCAAATAGATTTAAAGAAAAAAAAAAGCCTT
This sequence comes from Sequoia sempervirens, assembly GCA_007258455.2. NCBI lineage: Eukaryota > Viridiplantae > Streptophyta > Pinopsida > Cupressales > Cupressaceae > Sequoia > Sequoia sempervirens. The sequence goes on from VDFB02353493.1 coordinate 267,480,024, forward strand.
GTAGTTTAGAAACTACATTCAATTTGCTATAGATTCCATTCTTACATATGTTTGAAATAATATAGATAAATTATTCAGATTTTTATGTCAAGTTGCCTAACTTTGATTTTTCAAAAAAAATCGCCACTTAAGGGCCTGTTTTTTCCATGATGATCCTACACATACCCCATGCCGACAAAGAAATGTCTCGCTAATGGAATGCTATGAATTGTACACTCAATATTATCATCAATAAATCATTGGAACATGTAGGAAAGTCACACTAGTATGTCAAGTTTCCACCGATAGAACATGATCAACCCCTTATTTGAAACAAACAAAAAAAGATGATGCAGGATTGCTCTTTTCCTTGGATGCTCCTACATCAGACACCTAGGTAGATTTGAAAAGTGACTCTATCACTCCTCAGGAGTTAGAGAAAAACCACTTGATGGCTAACCTCTTACTCGAACAACCAAGTTGAATCTTCTACTGGCCTTCATTTCCACTTTGCTAGGTACTCATTGTACTACCTATTCTTGGTACTCCTTCCCACATGATTGTCCAAGATCTCCTCAATCTCTTTATTTTCTATTACAGGTGTTGGAACTCTACATTATGCCTCTAAGAATTCAAGCTCCATATCTCCTTCATGATACTCTATTAGGTATGAAATGTTAAATACAGGTGAGACATGAATCCCACTCAACAATTCCACCTCATATGCATTTCTTGAGTCATATTTCTTCAAAACCTTACATGGTCCAAATTTCTTCATCTCCAGCTTATTGTATGTACCAACTAGGAATCTTTCCTTCCTCAAATGAACAATGAATTAATCTCCAACTACAAACTCCTTATGCCTTCTCTTTTGATCTTCCTTAGCCTTATACTATGTATTCATCTTTTGAATATGTTTCCTAACTTCCTTGTGCACATTATTTACATGTTTAGCAAAATCATTGGCTTTAGAACTACTCTTTCCTCTCTTATCCATTTTCCTTAATTCATTAGTAGTTCTAGGGCTACTCCCATACACAATCTAAAACAGTGACTTACTAGTGCTTCTATTGACTAAATTGTTATAGGAAAACTCTGCTTGCAAAAAAACCAAATTTGAACCCTTGGGTTTGTCACTAACCAAGCATCTCAGCAAATTTCCCAAACTCCTATTCACTACCTTTGTTTTTCCATATGTCTGTAGATGATGTGCTGAGCTAAATTTAAAATTTGTTTTTAACTTATTCCAAAACGTCCTCTAGAAATACCCAACAAACTTGGTGTCTTGGTCTAAAACTATGCTCTTGGGTAGACCATGTAGTCTTACTACCTCCTTAAAGAATAATTCTACAATATGAATAGCATCACTGGTCTTATGACATAGAATGAAGTGTTCCATCTTTGAGAATCTTTCGACCACCACAAATATGGAGTCATGACCATGCCATGTCCTTGGAAAACCAAGAACAAAATCCATGTTGATATCCACCCATGGTTTCTCAGGGACCAGTAACAATTGATATAGTCTAGTATTTTGACTAGTGTCCTTCACCATTTGACATGTTTTGCAACCTTGTATAGACTTCTTCACATCCTATTGTAGCTGTGGCCAATAATAATGTTCACCAACAATGGTGATGGTCTTATCCTAACCAAAATGTCCTACCAATCCACCACTATGCTTCTCTTTGATCAAGTTCTCTCTCATGGGACTTTTGGGAATGCACAGCTAATTCCTCCTAAAAAAAATACCCTCTTGAATTGTATAGTCCAACCACCTCATCCTATCCAATGTGATAGGATCCTTGCAAGCTTTCCAAGCTTCTGCAAAAGAAGGATCTTTTGAATATAGACTTTCAAGTTCATTGAACCCAACCACTTCCACCTGTAGTTCTATTAACAAATTATTCCTTCTGCTCAAGGTGTTTGCAACTCAATTCGACCTTCTACTCCTGTGCTTTAACACAAATGTATAGCTCTACAGAAATTTAACCCACTTCAAATGCCTTTGATTTAGTTTTCCTTGACTTTTCAAATATTGTAAATCCTGTTGATCAGTGAACAAAACAAATTCTTTTAGCAACAAATAGTGTCTCCACCTTTTCAAAGCCTAAACTATGGCATATAATTCTTGATCATAAATATAATATTTCTTCTTTGCATCATTCAAATTCTCACTAAAATAGGCAATGGGTCTACCTTCCTAACTAAAAATAGCTCCAATGGAACTGCCACTGGCATCATAGTCTACCTGAAACACTTTATTGAAATCTAGGAGTGCCAAAATAGGTTGCTTCATGACCTTCTTCTTCAGAAAATTGAGGTTTTTTTCTACTCATGTACTCCATCTAAATTATTTTTTATCCCCTCTCATTGGTTTAGTTAGGGGTGCACAAATACTACTAAATCCCTTAATGAATTTTCGATAAAAACTAGCTAGACCATGAAAAGATCTTACCTCCATAGCGGTCCTTGGCATTGGCCACTCCACAATGGCTTTCCCCTTTTCTAGATCCATTTTTAGACCCTCTATTGAGATAAAAAATCCTAGATACACTGGTCAGTTCACATTTCACAAAACTACACTTCTTCAAGTTGATCAACAACTTCTCCTCCCTCAGCTTCTCAAAAAATTCTCGAATATGCATCAAGTTCTCTTCTAACGTCTTACTAAAAATCAAGATGTCATCCAAGTAAACAATGCCAAACTTACCTAGAAATTAGTTTATACCTCATTCATGAGCCTCATAAACATGTTGGGTGCATTGGTCAGCCCAAAAGGCATGACTAACCACTTGTACAAGCCTTCCTTGGTCTTGAAGGCGGTCTTCCATTTGTCTCCTTCTCTAATTTGGATCTGGTGATAACCACTCTTCAGATCAATCTTTGTGAAATATTCAGCCCCATTCAAGCAATCCATAATGTCATCCATCCTTGGAAACGAAAACCAATACTTAATGGAAATCTTATTAATGGCTCTCAAATCAGTACACATTCTCCATTCTCCATCCTTCTTAGGTGCTAGTACTACAGGCACTACATATGGACTCAAACTCTCCATAATCAATCCCTTTCATAGCAACTCTTTCACTTGTCTATTCAACTCTTCACTCTCTATTGGAGTCATTCAATGGGCTACCTTATTTGGAAAAATAGCTCTACCAATCAGATCCATCTAATAACTAATCTTCCTTAAGGGTGGTAATCCTATAGGCACATTATCAGAAATAATACTATGGAATTCATCTAGAAAACCATGCACTTCTATAGGAACTTCACTCCTAACTTCCTTTTCAATTCTTGGAATTAACACAAAACACATGTGTTCATGTCTCATACCTTCCAGGAATTTTCTTTAGTCAACTAAACAAATTTATACATTGTTTCATACCTTTCCATCTACTTCTTTTAGCAACTTCAACTTATGTTGAACTCCATTCTTTGTTAATGAATAAGTATTTTCATTTCCATCATGTATTGCTCGTCGATCAAACTGCCATGGTCGACCCAACAACATGTGACAATCATCCATGGGTATCACATCACACAAAACCTCATCCTGGTAGTTACCAATTTTGAATTTTATCGAGCACTTTTCATTGACCAAGACCCTTTGATCCTTCTACAACCATGCAATCCGATACAGACTCGGGTGCCTTCTCCTCTCTAGCTACAATTTGGTGGCCATGTCTTCCGACACTAGATTGTTAGTGCTACCTCCATCAATGATAACATTGTAAACCTTTCCTTCACATTTACAATGAGTGCAAAAAAATATATTTCATTGGTCGGGTTCCTTCTCTTTATTCACCAAGGCCCTTCTGACAACAAGGGACTCACCCTTTTTTGCATCTTCAAAATATGAGGATTGAGTGTCTTCATCTACATGGGCTACTCGCACCTTACCTTTTGGTATCTTGTTCATCTTCTCTTGGTGTTGCAGGAACTCATAGGCCCTATGTCCCCCTTCACCACATTGGAAACATGTTCCTTTGAAACCTCCCCTTCCAGGTTTGTGTCCAGGCCTTCCTCTACCTCTCTGATCTCTAGTATTTTGATCACGAGGCTAATATGAGTCATCTCTTTTCTGATCTTGACTAGTACTGGATCCATCACTTTTCTTATAATTTCCACCTCAACCTCCATATGGCCATTTACAATTCTTTCCACCTCTACCTCCTCCTCTTTGCTTGTTTTCAAACCTTTTGTTCAATCGATCTTCAACCTTTAGAGAGAACTGATAAGCATCCTTAATGATAGTCATTCTTACCAATGCCAATTTTTCCTATATACTTGGCTTCAACCCATTGATATACCGAGCAACCTTCTCTTTGTTCACCTCTAAGTGTCCTTTCAAATCAGAACCTTGTGAAATTCTTCATTGTATTCTTTCACCATCCTCGTTCCTTGTCTCAGACTCTACATTTTCTTTAGCAGCTCTAATTCGTAATTAACAAGAATGAATTTCTTCTTCAATTTTTCCACCATTCGGTCCTATCTAGAGATTTTATCTTTTCTTTGTCTACCTCTTTCAAGTTGGACCTCTTTCCACCATATATTTGTGTGAACTTTTAACTTGGTCTTTGTAAACTTTACTTAGGAAGGATCTTTAATCTCCTCAAATTCAAAAAAATCTTCCATATCATTGATCCAATCGATCAATTCTTTTGGATTCAAGCTTCCACTAAAAGTTGAAGCTTCCATCTTTGGTTTCTTTCCTAGACTAGATATCGCTCTTAACAAACTTAGATCTCCAGGATCTATCTAATCTTGTTCTTCCTCTTTTGTCTCCTCTTTAGTCTCATCTTCACTATCATCTCGTTCCTAGTATGCTCCTCTTCCTCTTCAAACCATTTCTTGCAAGGCTTGTATCTACCTTCTGAGGGCTCTAATTTCATCTCTAGGAGGATCTCTGCCTCCAGCTCCTCTACCTCTACCATGCTAGGCCATTCTTGGAGGCATTTTGTTCTCAACCCACACTCACAACTCCTACTGCAACTGCCTCACATTTGACACTATGTTATAGACTCAAGAACTCCTGCTCTGATACCACTTGATGAATGGTACCCCCTTTACCTATGAAATATCCATACACTCACAAAGAAAGAACAACCACATGCAAGAACTGAAAAAATATTTCCTTTTAATACAGGAAGAGATTACAAACTACATGCCATTTTATGGGATTCTTACATGCATCTATAGATTGTAGATATGAACTCTCACTTTGTTCTATGTTGTATGTTCTTCTAACATTCCAACCCTATCTCTTGCATAGGCATTCCATCCTATTTATATCTCTATCGAACTATCCAGGTCAACCTTACTCCTTGTGTCGTAGTTGCTATTATCATCCAATCAGTAGTTGAAGTCTCCAAATCATTACATCATAATCAACAATCCCCACAAGCTGGCCAATGAGATTGTATTTCACAACAATGATGTGAAATACCCAATATCACTCTACCATGTGTCGTGATCTAACTCACCATCCACCACCACTAATTATCGCCATCAAAATATCGCACAAACTCCAACTCCCCTTCCATTGAAACCATCATGTTACACTGATATCACTCATCGCTCCATTGAAGAGACCACAAACTGCCTTCCACCAATACAAGGAAGTCTCACTAAAGTCACCTTACACATTGTAGAATTCTATCGGTCTATTGGGAAGATTCAAGGTTGAGTCCCACAGACGATGCTCACTTCCACCGATAATACACATACTGCCACTCACCAAGGATATCGCCCCATTGCTGGAACACCAGGTGTTTTCTTGCCATTATGTAATCTTCACGTCGATGCACACCATCCTTGCCAACATTGTTAATGTGTCATTGGGATGTGGGGGAAAGTCACACTGACAAAGAAATGTCTCATCAATGGAGCGCTATGAACTGCACACTCAATGTTTTCATCAGTAAATCATTGGGATATGTAGGAAAGTCACATTGATATGTCAAAGTTTTGTTGATAAAACATGATCAAACCCTTATTTGAAACAAACACATAAAGATGATGTACTATTGATCTTCGCCATCGATGCTCCTACATCAATAGTATACCCTTTGATGATGGTGGAGCTTGAGTATGTAATAGGTCTTGTATGTTTTGATAGTTTAAAAAATTATCCTTATTTCCACTCTTCTTATCTAGATCAAATATCTACTATTTTTCTTGATGATATTAGTATTGCTACATCCATAACCCCTAGTAATTCAATTAATTAAGCTATTCATCCTCTTAGCTTCTTGGATTAATATCTATTATAAATATCATCCTTGTTTGTGGAGTCTCACATTTTAAATTTGAAAGATTATTTTGAGTATATTCTGCTAGAAACCAAGATCTGAAATGCAAACTAGAAAAACCTTCCATAGAATAGAAAATCAGAAAAAGCAAGAGCTTTGCAAAAGATGTGCAAAATAATATTATTCAGGAATTCATAATTACATGAGAATGATTTTCTTTATAAAAGAAAAGTATGCATAACCCTAATCTTATCTTGAGCAACAAGATAGCTCAATAAGATAAGGATGAGAATAATTAACCTAGGAATTAAATATTACCTAAGTAAAGTTATGCAAGTGTAAATAAATATTAATTACACTAACACCCCCCATAAGTGCAACTTAGGGAGACTAAAAAATCATGCACCTAAAAACTAAGATGAATGCAAGAAAGCATGAATGGGTCCTGGCAACAAGGCCTAATCAGGTACCCAAGTACAAATGCAATAATGAGGTAGAGAAGGAAAACCCAGTGGGACAAAATCCCCCTACAATGACATGATTGCGGCAAAGAAGCACTGGAAGAACACTGTGGAGTAACACTGGAACTGTAATTTGACAAGAAAGGAAAGATATTTCTGTCTACAAGAAACCAAAAATGAAATCATAATAATGTGACAGCAAACCCGATGCCACGAAACACTAGAAAACTCACAAATTGGAATAGCCCTAGAATCCGTGAAGCAACAGTAGATGATATGATGACAGAATCCAAAAGCTGTATATCTCGATGCCGATGCCAAACTGTGACTAAAACTCTTCCATGGGAATAAGTACCATAAAGACTCTGGAACATTAACCATAAAAACATGGCCCTCAAACTGAGAAGGATCTGAACCAATGCGGATCAAGAAACATAAACTCTCAATCTAAAGTGTGAACCGATGTGAATTTGATATGTGTCAAGCTAGAGAAAAAATGTGGCCAAAAGAAACTAAGAAACCAGATAACCCATGTGAGTTTCCATCAAAACAAGATGGAGATCAAAGTGCATGCACACTCTTAATTGAATTATTATGCAAGAAACCCCCCTGATGGAACTTTATCTCAGTTCATTTATTATAATAACCCAATTATTGTAAAATGATAGAATGAAAAAATGCATAAACAAAAAATAAAAATAGACCTTAGATCTATGTAGAGGATTGAACCAGCTTTCCAATGCCGCAAGAATGATGAAAAAAGGATCACCAAGTCTAAAGATATGCCCTCCGAAGAAAAAAAATCATCTGAGTTCAAGGACCTGTAAAATAAATCTAGAGAAAAATTTGGTAAAAACACCTACACCAATGGATCAACGTCGGAATCATCTTTCCAATGATATCTCGTTTGCAAAAAATGGACATCGTATGCAAAAAATACACCCGATTTAGTGAAAGTTTCTCCAAAATGGCTAATAAGGCATCTAGGCAGCCCAGGGGGCTTAAAAAAAAAAGCTCCTAGTCTTGTGCATGACAAGGGGCTGGTGAACTAGGGGCTGGGGCAGAGCCCCTAGTCACCCATGTGACCTGCATGAGTGCTGAGGGGTCGGCCGGGGGCTGGGCGCATAACGCTCGACCCGCCATGGGACCGACTGCTGGCTGGTAGAAGCCCGTGAGGGCTGAGCTCAGCCAACAGATTTTGGGTGGTGCCACTGGCCTAAGCGACCGGCGGGTGGCTATCGAGCGACGGGTGAGTGATGCACCTAATTTGAATGGGACGTGTAAGGAAATTTCAAAAAATCATTTAAATTTTTTTTTTTGAACTTTCTTGCCTCAGAGTGCGTGTTGGGGAGGCCATATGGTCTCCCTGGCAATTTTTTTTTTCCCCAGAAACAAATTTCTCCAAAATCGACGAAATGAAAGGTGATCTTGGAGTTTTTGGCTACTGGGAATGTGATGGGGACCTTCATTTGTGCTGAAACTGCTCTAAAAAATTGGCTACTTCAAGAGGTTGCAAAAAATCTCCCAGCTTGAAACCCTCGTGGATCTGGAAAACGATGGCCAAAATCTGCAAAACAAAAGCCAATCCTAACTTTTTCTAGCGCTCTAAATCCAATGGTGAAGCTCGATCTGATCCAAAATGCGTCATAGATGAAACTAAGGCATGATACCCTCGAGGAAACCCGAATGGACTCTGCAATGATTTTCTCAAAAAGTCTGAGAAGGGGCTACAAATTGAGGCTTTGATATCATGTTAGAAACCAAGATCTGAAATGCAAACCAAAAAAGCCTTCCACAAAAGAGAAAATCAGAAAAAGTAAGAGCTTTTCAAAAGACATGCAAAATAATATTATTCAGGAATTCATAATTACATGAGAATGATTTTCTTTATAAAAGTAAAGTATGCATAACCCTAATCTTATCTTGAGCAACAAGATAGATCAACAAGATAAGTATGAGAATAATTAACCTAGGAATTAAATAGCAAGTGTAATTAAATATTAATTACACTAACATATTCATCTCGTCTTTCATAAGAACCACATCATAACTATTAGCCCATCATCATTATGGATCTTTTTCTACATCAATCTTCACAAGATTCTAAACTAGGATCACCTGATCACTAATGTGGATATTTGAATAGGTTTCAAAGGAATATATTTGGATTTGGATTCCCTATTCATCTAACTTATGGAAATGCATTCTCCAATCACTAGTGGATCTATTTATTCCTAGGGAGGAATGTTTTTGTAGTTAGTGGATCTTATTCTATCTTCAAGTTTTCATCATTGGTACAAGAGCTACTTATTTATGGGGGGATTCATATCTTCAGTTTCTCTTTCCTATTGGGGGGACATTCAATGTACATATATGATAAAAGAAATCCTCATCACGATCATATTGGGCCCTCCTTCTTTCCTTGTTTAACCAATGCACATTTATTTTATTTTATCATTTCTAGAAAGGAGTTTTTTCCATGTGGTTTTCTCATTTTCTCTAGTTATGACATATTTATCTATTTGCACATGAGTACCCCATCATGCCTTGTAGCTATGACCCATCCATCCATTTATTTATCATTAGGTTTTTATCTTCTCTCTAAGTTCTACTTAAGTGGGGATGTTAGAGAACAATAGAAAAAATTCCTAATTAATTAATTAGGCCCCCTTTTTACTTTATTATACTTATGCTAAACTTAGGAAAGTTCTTTTCTATTTTTACTTGTCATGACATTTCTATCTCAAAGTATAGGATGAGAACACTTGTCATGATCTCATTTAATTCTCACCTATGGTTTTATCTAGGGTTTCTTTTTTACTCTTTCATTTTATAAGAATTCATTATTGTATGTTGTATTCATCCATTGATCTAATTATCTTGAATAATTTGGAAGTCTATTCAATTTTTTTTTTGGATCGACACAATTCTCAAGGTTGTATAGAAAATAAAAATTTTAATCTCTTTTTGACATAAATTTTAGTTGCAAGTGATCTCTGAGAGTTGTGAGGTTCAAAAATTAACTCCAACAAGAAGTTTAAATTTCATTCACATTCAAGAGATGGGTCCTTGTGAACCGCAACCTATGAAATTTAGGCTGATAAAGATTTGGCAAAATATATATGCTATTAAATCTTAGATAAAATCCATCACATAATTTGATACAATTTGAAAATATTTTTGAAATTTATAGTAAAATTTATACCCAAAATATAACTTGTTATTAAATAGAATTATATTAACTTAAATATAAATCAAATTACCTAAACCGGTTAAGTCTCGATGAAACTGAAAGAGCTCACAATTCTTTCTTCATTATCCTAACATGAAGGAAAGAGAGCTACAAATATATAGTCTTATAATTTTTAATTTCAAGGAGGATAAGGATAAGGCATAAAACCAAAAAAAAGGGATTTCTTATCCAAGTTTTCAAATCTAGGAGGATAAGAAAAAGGTAGAATACAATGAATATGCAACTCATTAACATACCCTACTTATATAATTAAAAATAAATTATCAAGTTGTAAGGCCCTATCATTAGTGCTTATTTACAAATCTTGTGTTTCTTCTAGTAAGATTCATTATTGTTTATTAGTCGAGTTAGAATTGATGAATTATATGAACTTGATCTAATACAAACCATATCATATATGTTTTTGTCAATGTTCTTATGGTGTATGTTGTGTGGACCATGTAGTTAGAACATGAATAATGTAAATAGATTTAATCAATGTACTAATGTATGGAAGCAAGAATGGGAATAGTTGCTCAATAGAAATTGGATATCTATTAGCTTTTAGTTTGGGGGTAAGAGAGCAAGGGAAGGTCAAGTTTGATTGTGAGTTATGTTGTCCAAATATAGTTACATAGTTTGCATTCTCCTCCTTCATTTACTTTAAGTATTTGAATTATAAAGGGAGTACAAGAATTTTTTTTTACTTAATTTGATTAGAGTCGGCACGACTTGAGATGCATTGCTAAGCCATAGTATAATATAATATTGATCTTATCCTAGTACATACAATTGGCACATGGTCATATTAAATAATCCTTCAAAGATTTTCTAATATTTAATTGTATTGTTTTAGTTAGAGTTTGACCAAATTTTTCCTAAAAGAGAAGAGCCAAAATCAAATATATTTTATTAGCTTGCTTTTAAATGCATTTTTATTGAATGTCACATATCTCATTCACACAAGAACAAAGAGTGTTAAATTAGTTATCTGCCAACCAAGATTCTTGGAGTTTGAACATCAAAAGTGGAGTAAACTATCAGTCGGAAACTTAAGTTTCACTTATTCAAAAACTATTGCATAGATGCGGACCATTGAATAACTATCCTGAAACTGTAAGACATGGCAATGAAAATTGTGGGAATTAGTAATCATAAGCTCCATGCACTAATTCACAAAGTGAATGAAAGACCGACTAACTCCACATCGACCAGTTCAACAAAATCTTCCGCCCACAAACTCAAGGGTGGATCGATAAAAGCGAGGATAGGAGAACGGTGGGGAGAAATTCCAACGCAAGTAAAAACGGATAGGGGAGGCATTCATTCGAAAAGCTGCCTGATCTACTTCTTCGAGATTATTTGCTTAGATTTTTGAGTTGTGACTGAGAATTATCATTGGAAAATTATGAATAATTGGACACTGAAGGACCAGATTAAGAGGGATAGATTTGCACACTCATAGGGGAGATGATTGGAAGCGGTGGAAGGGAACTGGCATAAGACAGGCGTAGGAGGAGGGGCTGGGGGATACCTCTTCGAAGTACAAACATGCATTGGAAGGAGACTTAATAAAAAAGGAGAAACCTCATGCATTGGAGAGAGACAAGAAAACAAAAAAGGAAATGGCTGGAATTTCGACGTAGGAAAAAAGAGAGAGATACAATAGATTGGATGGGGATCGAGAATATTGATCATTCCCTTGCACAGAACAATATGATTCTTAGGCGCAAAATACTCATGGATTCTCTACGCTGGTGAGGGTGGAGGCTGAGTTTTAAACTTGTATTTACGGAAAGAGAGGGGATCTCAATATGTCATTTATTATAGGAGGAGATTTTTTTGACCACTTGGTTCTGGTTCGGTCTGCATAAGAAATGGGGGACGAGCAAGTCATTTTTGGCTGCTATCACCAGAGACATCATTCCAAAGTTTGGAACTGGAAGACCGATGCCAGAAAGAGGCTTAGTTTTCAGTAGAAGAAGCTTGTTGGTGTACACTCAAATGCGAAATATTAAATTGGAGTCTGAGTTGTTGGAAAATGATGCATGAGCAGAAGCTTGCTGGTGTACACTCAAATGCGAAATATTAAATTGGAGTCTGAGTTGTTGGAAAATGATGCATGAGCAGAAGCTTGCTGGTGTACACTCAAATGCGAAATATTAAATTGGAGTCTGAGTTGTTGGAAAATGATGTATGAGCCTCACCGTTTAGTTGAAGATTCCATGCAAAGTTTTTGGTAAATAATTAATTTTAATAACTGTTTGTATCTGCATGTTATTGCATGTTGACTGCAACAGTCATGTGCATAAATGAACTATATTTAGAACTGTAATGAAAAACCTCTATAAAGAAAGGAAAGGTCATATGTAAAAGATTTATTTATTAGAAAGTAAAGAGCTGAGGCTGTATGTGTTTTCTGTAAAAATCTTTTTGCTTCTTCTGTTTTCTGTGTTTTACTGTTTGCTTGGGATTTAGAATCTACATGAGTTGGGCTAGTGCTGGAGTGAGGACTACTATCCCTTTTCTTTCAAATTCATAAAAAAACTACGTTGTAACCAGGTATGTACAGTTTCCTTTCGTTGTCTTTCCTTTAGATGTCAAAAGTTAACAAAGATTTCTTAGTATTCTGTATATCTGAGTTTTACTATTGTTAAAAGTGAACGTCGAGATAAAAAAATTTATTTGTTGTGCACATTTTGACAATGTACATAATCAGCTTTAGTCATGAACAAATTTACTGTACTGTTTAGATCGCCATCCCTTATGAATACAAGTTTGATCAGAGTTATCATATAAAAAAATGTTAATGCTTGAAGGGAATTAGTTAGTGATTGCTTTCAATTTGATAGATATGCAAGCACTACCTGACCGATACAAGTCAAAAATTCTCTTACTATAATCAATAAATGTATCTAAAGTTAGGGATGTAGAAACATGAGTTAGAGTTTACTAGGTAAAAATACTTCAATAGTCATTGTTAAAATTGTGAGCATTGCTAATGTTATGGCTTGTACCCTACCTAGATTTAAGGGGAAGATTATAGGATATAAGTCGTGTAAGGATATTTTATTTCAAGCAAAAAGAGTATTGAAGTGAACTTTGCAAGAAAATGGGCAATTTACTATGTTAAAACTTGACACTAGTAATAACTTTAGTTTAAATTTAAAATTAAGTTATAAATATTATTACATAACATTCTGTATGATATTAATTGAAAATAAGTTATTTAGTATGGATTCTATATTTAGAAATGATAATTAATGAGATGCAATATACAAAAATAATTTCAGGTATATGTATAGGCAACAGGAGGCGATATCTTGAGGGTTTGCTCTGGTGCGCATGTGAATAGTCTGCTCACAGGGTTCTCCATTGGCCTCCTCCACTTTCGCTCATTATTATTCCTGGGTACGGCTTTGTTCCTAGTGATAAACTTCATTGATTTTATTTGCTATGGGTGTGACGGGCAGTTCTCTCTGCTCATTCTGGTTCTTCATTTCCGCATGAGAGGCTTGGTTGGCTTGGATTCTTAAAGATGGGGGGATACGGATCTCCTAGATAGTTCTGGCAAAGAAAAGGAAGCCATTTTGCCTCATAAATCATTTAGAGACATTGTAGCCGGGGAAAGGAGTCAGCTTCCGTAGGGCACCAAGTTTGTGATAGAGGGAGTCGAGGAGCTTGAGGTAGATGGTGAAGAGGAACAAGGTAAGCAATACTTGGTTCCTCCTAAGAAAGTTGTTTTGATTCCAAATCATACCCTAGATGATGCAATTTCTTTGGAAGATGATAGGCTCTCAAAAACTACTATTTTTTTTTGTTGTCGTTGATCCCACTAGGGTTTCGGCAAGAAAGTACGTGGATGAATGGTTTCATAATAGATGGGAAAAGAAGGTAGGGTTCCAATTTTACTATTTCCGCATGGTGCAAAAAGGATTATATGTTGTTTCCTTTAATAATCACAAATCTCGGCAAGAAATAACTAAGAAGCAATTCTGGAATGTGGGGTAGGTCATGTTTTGGGCCTTGGCTTGGCTCCCCGAGGCTCTGGAAGAGGAAGTTCTAGTGCTCTCTAGCCCTAGATGACTAGTTACAAAAGAGTCCCTCCTCGAATCTGGAAATTTGTTCCACTGCTATTGGAACCGAATGGAAATGCATTAAAAATTGATGACAATAAAGCCCCTCTTCCACATTCAGATGCTTAGGCACGACTTTCTTTGTTTCCAGGAGTTGATCTTCCTTAAGAAACTAGAGATAAAATTAAAAAGTGGAACCACAATCTGTGATCTTGAAACCATTGGAGGGCTTAATGCCTGCTATTTATGTCAGCGAGAGGGCCATATCAGGAGGAATTGTCCACTAATAATAACTAAAAACAAAAATAACCCCTCCTTTGGTGGGAACTCTAAGAATAATACACAACACCCATCTATGGATGGGAAAACATGAGAAACTAAAAATAAAACGAAGGGTACTATGGAATGCAGTCTTACTCCCAAAATCCTAAAGGGGAATTCTTTACCCTCAAGCCTTGATGCTAAAAATAAAACAAATTGTGAGTCTCCTATGAGGATGACAGAGGAAACAATTGGAAATAATAAGGAGATATCTCATGTGGAAAACAACTTGGAAACCCTAACGCAAGAAATTAAAAATAATGTGATGGATGAAAATATAGAGATTGAAAAATCAAGTCATAGCAATAATGATCCCATAGCCAATGGTAGACTAAATTCCCAACAACTTCCCTTGCAAAAAATCATACAAACAAAAAATTTGATGGTGAATAATTCCAAACGAGTCAAGGAAATATATTCCTTTAACTTCAAATGCTTTAAATAAAAAGTAGTAACAAGTAATACTGATATGGACCCCATGGATGCGGGGACTGAAGGACTAAGTAGTTGCTAACAAATTTTAAGAGGCCTTTGAAGGGCAGAAACAATGCCCTCAAAGTTTTGATGTGGAAGTGGATGGTCTACAATATAATGGAGAGGATGTGGATCTGGATGATTTGCAAATCGAAGACTCTGATGAGGGTCCAGTACCATCTGGAAATCTCAATACTATCTCTTTGGTAATTGGAAATGAGAAGGTGGATGAAATCCTAGTCCCTAAACTAATAATGACTCCTCTTAATACCTTCTCTACTAAGGAGACCACTAATGGAGAGATTGCACCCATGGAGGTTATAGTTAGAAAAACCTAGAGATATAAAAAGAAAAAGGGATTGGATGGCTCCAAACATTCCCAAGACAAATACTTTAATCTATTGCTAAAGGATAAGAGAAAAAATATCAATGGGATCATCTTGCCTCCCAATGCCAAAAGGATTGAGTTAGATAAAAGACTCCCCAATTGTTTTGACAACTTCAAAAGTGACAAGGGACCCCCTCCTATTGAACAAACCTAATGGATATTAGCTGCATTTCATGGAATGTGAGGGGGCTCGAATGCCTAAATAGGAAACATGTGGTTAGAAGATTCCTCGAGCAAAAGAAAGGGAAATATTTTGTCCTATTGCAAGAAGTCAAAACCACTAGTTTTATTCTTGAGACTAGTTTAAAGGTGATCTTGAAGGAAGCCTCCTAGTTTGCCACCAAAAACGAGAAGGGAAAAGGTGGGGCTGTAATCCTACTAGAAAATAAGTGGGCTAAATTTGTTGCAACTATGGAATTTCACCTTATAACCGGGCTGTATGGGTTACCATCAAGAAAAAGATACCTATTTTGGCATATGCTTTGTGTATGCCCCCAATGAGTATAAGGATTGAATTCTCCTTTATAACTAGCTATATAGTCTACAAGATATCTTGTGGATCATTGGGGGAGGCTTTAACTTTGTTGAGAGAGGGGAAGACAAGTGGGGTGGTTCAATACATGACTGGAAGTGTAATGAGAGGTACTTCTGGCTGGGGATGAAATCTAAATTGAAATAAGAGGACCCCATTAAAGGTCAAAAGAAGGACTGCAATGGAATTTGGTATACCTGGTGTAACTCTCAAGTGGGGGGAGGAGAATATATTGTAGACTTGATAGGTTTTATATTAGTAAATCCTTCTTCTTGATCACATCGGTGCAAGATGGATGCAAAATTGAGGTAACTACCTACTTTCTGTCTTATCACCACCTAGTAAGGGCTAACTTCTACCTTAAGGATGGTGTATCAAAGGCTACTAGTTGTGAAGGTGGATTTTTCCTTAATACTAGCCTCCTAAAGGACAAATATTGTAGAAATTCCATTGAATCACTCAGATTAATAAATAGATGGTTGCACTAGAACCTTTCCCCCATTGAAAGATGGGAGTTAAACACCAAAGGATAGAAAATTATATTCCAAACTATAGGCCTAAAAAGGGCCAAAGATAGAAGAAAGGAAGAGGCTCTCCTCTAAGATGAGCTTCTTCAAGCACAAACTAAGCTTCAAGCCAACCCTATAGATGATTCATTAACACATAAGCTAATAATGGCTAAAAAAAACTTAAGGTGAATGCAGAATAGCAAGATCCAAGGCTTAAGGGTCAAATCCAAAAAGAATTGGCTGGAAAATGGAGACAAAGTCTCCAAGTTCTTTTTAGATACATTAATGAGAAGCATGCTAGGGAGAAAATATATCAAATTATAGTTGTTGGCAACACCATGAGGAACCAAGAGGAGATAAGAGAAAAATTCCTAAAATTCTACAAGGGCCTCTTTGCCTTTGAGGATGGTAGTGATGCAAGCTCCAAAGCTAAGGAATATGTAAAGAAAATCATTCCAAGGAGAATAAAAAAAATATGGATCTTGAGCTAGGTAAAGAAATCTCTAGGAGTGAACTAAAAAATCCATTCTATCACTCAAAGATGATAAATCTCCAAGAGCATATGGCCTCCCAGTAGAATTCTGTAAGTCATTCCTAGATTGGGTATGTGAAGACTTGTACTGGGTCTATAAGGAAGCCATTGACAAGGGCTCCTTGGGAAAAAATATCAATAAGGGGATAATTAGATTGATTCCTAGGGATAGTGATAGGTCCTTAGTCAAAAACTAGTGACCTATTACTCTCCTTAATGTATCCTATAAGATCTTGGCTAAAGTGCTTGCTAAAAGAGTGGCTAGTATCCTTCCCACTATCATAAACTCTACACAAACTAGTTTCATTAAAGGGAGATATATATTGGAAAAGCTCATTACTAGTTGGGAAGCTATGAATTTAGCTAAAAAGATAAAGTAGGAGGTTGCATTGCTTCTCCTTGGCTTTGAAAAAGCATATGATAGGATTGAATGGGACTTTTTGCTCCTAATTTTGGATGCCTTTGGATTCCCTAAACCCTTCTACCATATGGTCAAAACTCTCTTCCAAGATGTTGCTGCTTAGGTAGAGGCTAATGGATTCCTTACTCAAGAAATATCCTTTGAAAGATCAATAATACAAGGGTGTCCTCTTGCATCAGCTTTGTTTGTTATAGCATAAGATGCATTGCACTATGTTCTAAGGGAGAATTCTACAATACCAAGAGTAAAGAGAATCATCTTGCCAGATAATAATGAACTCATCAATCTATAGTTTGTTGATGACACCTCAATTCTTCTAAGATTGGGGGAAGAGAATCTTACAAATCTCATGGGAAAATTGGATTTTTTTTTTGTGCCTCTAGAGAAAATATTTCCCCTTCAAATTCCTTCCTACTAGGTTAGAAAGAGGAACCACTAGATTGGCTAAGCATATTTGGTCTCCAATGGGGGGGGGGGGGGGCAGTTGGAAAGGTATCTTGGCATCCCTTTCGTAGTGGACCCCAATCTAAAATATATGTGGATATGGATAAGAGATAAGATTGAAAAGAAAATTGGAAAATGGAATAGGAAGTTCCTCTCCTTTTCCAGAAGAGTCCAGGTTTGTCAAAAGATACCCTCTTCTTACAACATCTACTTTGCCTCTTTCTGGTTTTTCAACTCCTATTAGATCAATGCTATCCAAAAAAGGATAAGGGAGTTCTTATGGTCGGATGGAAAGGGGAAAAGGAAGAGGCACTCGGTGAAATGGGAATGGTGCACTATAGAAAAATCCAATGGTGGCCTAGGGTTAAAAGACAGAAGGTTATAAGGTATTGCCTTGGTTTCTAAATGGATGGTTGGTGCATTGGATGGTGGGGAGCCATGGAAAGTGTTAATTAGGAAAAATATCAGAAATGTTGTTCCTAAGCATGTGAAAGCTTGGAAAGCTCTTCCTTTTAGTCATATTCTTAGTAGTGTTTGGGCTATGTCACCTATAGAGTCCACTATCTTCAAAACCATTTGGAAGGCTTGGGAAATAATGAAAAATTGCATTATGAACTACCACTCCACCAAAGGAGATAACAAGATCATTTAGACTAGTAGATCAATATGGTGGAACCTAAAACATAAAGATAAACCTCATTCTCTAATTCAAGGCTGCTCATCAAAGAACTAGGCTCACAAAGGAATTAAAACCTTCAAAGAGATTCTAAAAAATGGTAAGCTAAAAGACTAGAATGAACTAAGTGCATAATTTCATATACCACACAACAATTGGAGGACTTACACAGTCTTGAGGGAAGCATGTAATCAAATTAAATTCCCGGTGGAAACTAAAAAGGACAAATCCCAATTCATGGAATTTCAATGGAAAAATGGCAATAATATAATGAAAGCAAAGAAAAAAGAACTATACTCCATGTTAACAGAGAAAACAGATTTGATAGAACACATGAATAAAATCTAGGAAATGAACTTGACTAAGAATCAATGGAAAAAAATCTTTCCGAATAACTGGCATAAAGAAATGGAGGCCAAGAAAACCTACTTCAGATGGCTTCTAATAATACAAAAATTATCATTCAAAAGCAAGTTGATGACATTGATGTGTGCAGTTTATGTAGAGTTCCTTAAACAATTAAACGCATTTTCTTTGACTACATTTTTTCCAAGGAAATATGGAACATGTTTTTCAGCAATCAAAATATATGGGGCAATAATGGGGAACCCTTGCTTGGAAAGATCTTATTTAATCATAATGTAAAAATGGGGAAAATACCTTCTCTATTTTGGCTTTTTCTTTCAAAAACTGACATCTTGTGGGCCCTGTGGAAGGCTCAGAATGAAGATAGGTTTTAAGGAAGGAAGAGGTTGCTTACTGAGTCTAATAAGAGACTCATGTTTTATAATGTTGTTGTGCTAGTTTATATCACTGTAGAGCTTTCAAAGGAAATTTTTTGGAAGTACCTGGAAAACAAAGAAATCAACATTGGTGTTCTCGAGGCAAGATATGGACACATGTGGCATGAACTCCACCCAAGGGTGGAGGTATTTCTAAAGGAACTGTAGGCTTTCCAAGAAGACCTTAAAAAAAAAGAATAGTAGGTTGAATAACACTCAAGGACCCTCTAAAGAAGAATAGGCAGCAGCAACGACATTGGTTTTGCTAAAGAATGCAAAGTAAAATAGTAGCCTCAAATGTCATTGAAGGGCAGTCTAACTCATAGAATTAAGCAACAAAGGGATATTTTTGGTACACCATTTATTATATACTACAATATGTACGTGTATTTGCTATATCTATAATTGTATAGGGGGTATTATTATATACTTGTTAAGGGTTTTTGTACAGACATTACCTAATGTAAATGGGATATCACTCCTAATATGATGTTAAAGGGATCAAGCTAGGTGTATACTATTACAAGGGGTTGGATAGAGTATATGTCTTTGGAGTAACATTCAGAATGTAAACTTTTTGCCTACTTCATCTATACTTAATACAAAAAATTAAATAAAAATCAATGTAGGCATATTCTATGAATAAGTCTAATCTTCGGGTAAAAGAGAAAATGATACATCTAAGATTTATCTTTCATTAATATAGGATTGAATTATAATTTTATTGTTGGTTTCTTACCTCTTTTAATAAGTTTATGTTGTGAACAAAATTGTTCATTATAATAAATAATTACGACTTAGTCGATATAAATTGTTTTTTGGTATGAATTTTATTATTTGAGAGATTTTGTAATATGCTATAATTATTAACTTCCTTTTATGAGTTCTTAAAATTTTAATTGATGATCTATTTTTAAGGGAATAAGTCTTTGTTAATGTATTTTTTATTTATTTTATAAATAGATTAAAGAAGGAATTGGTTATTGATATGTTCACTTAGGATAGATTACCTTTTTATGAAATGTATATATTTAGAAAGAGAGAGAGAGAGAGAGAGAGAGAGAGATAACTACTAGAGAGGATAATTCAGATGGTTTTATTGTTTATTTGAATATTTGATTTTATATATATTCCAACATTTAAAGGGTAATTGAAATCCCTTAATACTACAAGAGAAAATAGAAGTTGTTTAATTATAGATGTGATTTATGAAATGACATCCAATAAGTCACACTATCTCATAATATGTCTTTTCATCATTATTCTTATTTATTGATCAAGATATATATAGTTCAAGATCAATATGTGTGCAGTTCTATCTTTTTGTTCTTAGTTTTTTTGACAAGTATAAGGGTTGAAGTTTGAGTTTTTTTTGTACATGATGGTTATGTGTGTGTCATCTAGTTGTTTTAGAATGTTTTATTAAGAGGTTATTTATGTTAGTCTAGTCATTATCCTTGACCTTGAACTTTTATTTCCCATATCATAGTTGAACTAGTAACATTTGGTATATGATTACACTGTTGTCAAATTAATTGTGAGAGTTGAGCTTATTATCATTCAATTGAGTGAGTGATGGTTGAAGTCTTGTTGTCAAACTATGATTCCTTTGTGTGTCATGTAGGAAAGGAGATCAGAGATGAGACCCTGAAGAATAGGTCCGGCCCCTTAGGTCCTCTCATAATTGGTTGGAAAATAAATTATGCGAGTTAGTTTATGTTTATGGTCAAAATTTTGGTATTTGTGTTATGTACTTAGTTGAGTTTTTGTTCGAAAGTTTTGGGCATTACATTTCATATCAAAGCATGGTTGTAGCACTAGGATCTTTGGTTATTGTTTTTTCCCATGAAGTATTATATGAATTTCCTTTTGTGCTTACCTTCTTGAGATTGATTCTTTAAATGACCTCATGAGGTCCTAAATCTGCTTTCATCATTCTTTTTATATTTGTGGTTGTGAGAATACTATTTGAAAAAGGAAAAATTATGATGTTAGATTTGATTTTTTAGTATGTAACCTCATGTGAATGATGCATTTGATTATGAAGGAGTTTCAAATAACTAAGTGTAGAACACTATAATTCTTATTTCTAAATCTACGTACAAAGCAATCATCTTTCCATGTATTGTCTTATAATAATGATGTTACCCTAAAAAGTAGAAGTTAAATGACATTTTTATGGATATGTATATAACCTATCATTAATATTGAAACACTCTTGTGTTTGTGCTTGGATACATTAAATATATGACCTTCATAATTAAACCATTATAACTTACAATTATGATCAAACATAGATGCTATTAAGGTTTCCTCTAAATTATTGAAAACACTTGATAAATTTCCTTTCAGTTGGTAGGATAATTGTTAGTTAATAAGTAGATTGAAATCTGAACTATTGTTTATAATTAGTGTTGTATTTATGAGATTACTTTTCTAATATTCAAAATATAGAAAAAAAAACCATTTTCTTAAGGATATTTTATGATTGAAAATTCAAATTGGATCAAATTAGCCCGAGACATATTACTTATTCAAATGATTTCTTCTAGTTTATGTGATGGGGAAAATTGAATGTATTGTTCTTGAGGAATTTATTTGTTATATTTCCTTATTAATTAAGAAACATTCTTTGCATATTGTGAAAATTATAGTGAAATTACCCAATATAGATTCATTGGTCATCATACCAAACCTATTTGAATGAAAGAGGAAACAAAGCATGGCTAAACATAGAAAACCAACCTTGACCATTTATGCAATAAAATAGGAAGTGTGATATACCATGTGTTGCTAATTGTAAATTGATGGAGATATACCTAAGTTATAGTTGTGCATTATCTAGCAAATTATTTTACTTATGCAAGTGTGTATATATCAACAAAATTAAGAAGAAAATGACCATTGTTTAAAGTTAATGAAGTGTAAGTGGGTAAAATGTTTTGTGACTACTATGTGGTGGATTTTATAAGAATATTTTGTTGTGAAATGTAAACGTGAACCAACAAATGTGTTGTGCCTCAAGAATGGGATACAGGGTATCTAACTTGGGATAAGGGTGAGAGGACGTCAAGCAAGATCCCCCACATGAACCCTTTGTGATTTTATTGTGTGTAAGCTATGGGTATGTGCAGGATCATCATGGAAAAAGTAGGCCCTTAAGTGGCAAAAAATTCAAAAAAATCAGAGTTAGGCAACTTGACGTAAAAATTTGAATAAGTTATCTATATTATTTCAAAAATATGTAAGAATAGAATCTGTAGCAAATTGAATGTAGTTTTAAACTACTAGGTTTATTTAAAAAAATAAAATTATTTGGTAAAAATTTGAAATTTCAATGTAGTAGTACTTAAATTTCAAGGAGAAAATAAGTAGGTGTCTGTCTAACTACCCTAACCACAATGAAACTATAATTTTTTTTTATAAGATTTTAGATATAAGTAGAGGACTCATGTCCTGATGTGATGCATATTTTTTTGTAATTTTTTTCCAAGTAAATAATTAATTATGAATTTTTTATTACAACTTTTAAAAAATATAAAAAACTTGTATGTCTGACCACCTTAACTTAGTCAAAACTTCATGAAATTCATTTTTTTTAATCTTATAGTATACGAAGCATAGAATGTGACACATGTTTCAAATTCAAAAAATGTGATATCATTTGAAAGATATAGATTTTTTTCAATTAGCCTATTAATCAGGACTTTAGTCGTAATTCAAATAGAAAATCAATAATAATTATTTATTAAATTCAAAGTAAGCATAATTTATATTGGTGAAAAGCTAAGAATATCCTTTAAAAACCCTGTTTGTTTCATCAATTTTGGGTAATAAAAAGTCGTTAGCGACATACCCTACACATACCCATCATATCGCCACTTTTTAGCCTATCATGATCCTGCACATACCCCTATTCAATTATAAAATGTTGTAATAATGTTATGTGTGTATAAATGTGTGTACTAAATGAAATGTGATATCCCCTTTGTGTAAGTCTTCTTCTTATATTAAATTTCTACCCTTAGTGTATGGTTCCCCTACATGATTGAGAGCCTGCTAATGTAATTAGGGGTTGAGAGATGGATGACCTCAATTGAAGTCTTATGAATTTGAATTGATGTTGGTTCCCATAAGTCTCCCGCACACTCTTGGATCACGCTAGTTGATTCATCATACCTTCATGTTTACCGATGGATTGAGGATGGACCTAAGTAACCTTTGGAGATATATTATTGATGATTTAGTTATTACATGAGCTCTATGTGGTTTGAGACCACCGTGGCTAGAGACCACCATTTTTCAACATACTATTATATTTTCTGGTTTCAAACCACTGTGTTTTGAGACCACCATTCCCCTCCTCCACCTTTAGTGATTTATTCAAAGTCAAGTGGTCATTGTGTTGTGAAATTTGTACAATTATTGGACACACATGTTATTTATTGATTTATGAGACTTTTTATTTGACTGATTAAGCCAACATTGCTGAAATTCCTAAAGTTATTTGATTAATTGAATTTTGAAATTATCCTTTTTTCCTCAAAGGCTTATTTAATTTAATTTTTGAATTAAGATTGGGATGTTGAAATGTAGCAACAATTGAATTTTATCTTTTTAATTTATAAATTTCCCTTTTTATGGGGCATTTATTGAAATATTTGGCTTGATCTTATGTTACTCGATTTGAGGCTTTACTTGTTATTTGCAATTTGCTAACATGTGTAGTAATGTGACCTATGTAAAAACTGTCACACTCATGAGAGGTCCCTAACAGGTCATATGGGGGGAGTAGATGGCTTGGGGAATTATTGTAAAAGGAGTTAATGAGGATGGTATGGGACAGTTATAAACCATTTCCCCTATATCTATCCAATTTTTATGTGGAACTATGATACTATGCATTCTCAGGGGATAATTTTGGACACTGGTCATCCTCATCCCCATCTCATTGTGTGAGTTCATGATGTGTTCAATGTGAATCCAATGTTATGTGATGTGTGAATAATGAGTTATTTTGATGAGAATTTAGATGTGTTGAAATTTATATGAGCATTGGAATATGTTGTTGAAAGATAAGAAATTATTGATAAATGAGGTGTCATAATTTTCTTTTTGCAATTATGGGATGTGATACAATATATATATATGGATTTGATTTAATTGGATAAACATAATGTATAGTTAATTAAAGTGATATATCTTTTATAGCATGTAGAAATGTGAATTGGAACCACTATGGTTGTCTAAAACTCTTGTTTCTTAAAAGAAAAATTATGCATGTTGGTCTTGTATTGTGATTGAAAATTTGGGGTTTGTATCTTGTCTTGTGTAACTTTATTTGGAATAACATGTTTGTTAATTTAAGAGCTAAATAACTAAGGTTAAAATCATTGTATTGAAATCTTAAATGAATCAATTTATTGTGTGCATGATTTTTCTCAACCGTGTCAAGATTCATTTGTTGTAGGATAATTTTTATAATATGATGATTGAATTATAGTATAACTTGTCATTAGTATAGTCAATGATAATCACCATTTCATTAATATTATGTGCTACTTATGTGAGCATTTATTCCCAGATCTTAGTAACTTCTAGGAGAAAGTTTAAACTAAGGGTAGGGGAGTGTAAAACCCTCCTTTCTTACATATTTATCCTTGATGTCTATGTATTTATTGTTCTTAGACTTCAAGGTTAGAAAGATACAACTGGATCTACTCTCTTCCCTTAGCCACTTCCAAGAAGAAGTCAAATCTAAGGTGGAGGGGAATGTAAGGCCCTACCATTACTTCTTAGTTACAAATATTGTTTTTCTTTCAATAAGATTCATTATTGTTTATTAGTTGAGTTAGAATTGATGAATTATATGAACTTGATCTAATACAAACCATATGATATATATTTTTTCCAATGTTTTTATGGTGTTTGTTATGTGGACCATGTTGTTAGAACATGAATAATGCAAATATATTTAATCAATGAATTAATGTATGGAAGCAAGAATGGGAATAGTTGCTCAATAGAAACTAGGTATCTATTAGTTTTTATTTTGGGGGTAAGAGGGCAAGGGAAGGGGAAGGCTAATTGTGACTTATGGATTCCAAACATGGTTGCATAGTTTGCATTCTCCTCCTTCATTTAATTTCAATATCTTGAATTATAAAAGGGAGTATGAGAATAAGGTTTTACTTAATTTGATTAGAGGCGGCACAACTTGAGGTGGATTACTAAGCCATAGTATAGTATAATATTGATCTTATCCTGGTACATGCAATTGGCACGTGATCATATTAAATCATCTTTCAAAACTTTTCTAATGTTTAATTGTATTATTTTAGTTAGAGTTTGACCAAATTACTTAATGATCCTAATTTTTCTAAAAAAGAATAGCCAATATCAAATGTATTTAATTAGCTTGATTTTAAATGTATTTTTATTGAATGTCACACATCTCATTCACACAAGAACAAAGAGTATTAAATTAGTTATCATGCCAAACAAGATTCTTGGAGCTTGAACATCTAAAGTGGAGTAAACTATCAGTCACAAACTTAAGTTATTCAAAAACTATTGCATAGATGTGGACCATTGAAAAACTATCCTAAAACTATAAGTCATCGCAATGAAAATTGTGGGAATTAGTAGTCATAAACACCATGCACTAATTCACAAAGGTAATGAAAGATCGACTGACTCTACATGACCATTTCAACAAAATTTCCCAACCCCCTCGTACAAACTCAAGGGTGGATTGATAAAAGCGAGGATAAGAAAATGGTGGGGGAAGATTCCAGTGCAGGTAGAAAGGTATAGGAGAGGCATTCATTCGACAAGTTTCCCAATCTACTTCTTCAGGATTATTTTCTTATATTTTTGAGCTGTGAATAAATGAGAGTTATCATCAGTAAATTGCCAATAATTGGACATTGAAGGAGCAGATTAAGAGGGAGAGCTTTGCATGAGATGATTGGAAGTGATGGAAGAGAAGTGGCGTAAGATAGGTGTAGGAGGAGGGGGTGGGGGATACCTCTTTGAAGCACAAACACACATTGGAAGGGGACTTCATAAAAAAAGAGAAACCTCACACATTGGAAGAATATAAAAAAAGGAAACGACTGGAAGTTCGATGTAGGAAAAGAGAAAGAGATACTATAGATTGGATGGGGGATGATAATATTGATCATTCCCTTATTCAGAATAATATAATTCTTATTTGTAAAATACTCGTGGATTCTCTATGTTGGTGAGGGGTGGAGGCTGAGTTTTAAACTTGTGTTTACCGAAAGAGAGAGGGGGTCTCAATATTGATAGGGGTGGATGGATACAGATCAACACTAATAAGCAAATACAAATTCAGCAATTCATAAATAAACACACACACAAATAAACATGAGCTATTGCTCACAATGCTTGTATTGAATTGCTTGTCCAAAAATGGTTTACATCTGCCTCTTATATAGAGGACTTGGGATACATATAGATAATTCTAGAAACTACAAAATACAATCTAGAAATTACAAAGGACTCTTCTAGAACTTAGGCCAGCCTATCTATCTTCTAGAACAATCTCTAACTTAGCTAGAAACAATCTAACCCTTTCTACAAACTTCTTATTTGATTTGTCTTTTTCCAATATAATATTTGTCTTATTTGTATTCCCAATGAGTGGAAGAAATTATATTCCAACACTCCTCCCTAATTTCTACCGTGAATGTTGAGGCATTCCCCAATCTCTTTTTCCATTGACAATCGTCTTCTTTCTCTTCCTTTCCTTACGGTTGCAACCAACTCTTCAAACTTTCTCGAATCCTTTTATTTTCCATCTTGATGATCTTTATGCCTTGGCGATGCCTTTGTCCTAGTCCAACTGCTGCGACAATCCTTGAACTATTTAACTCTTCAAAACTTGAATCTGGAACTGCTTGGAGTCTTTCCTTCTATATAGATGTCTTGCCTTTCCATGATACTATCATCTTCAAACTTATTATCAATTATGCCTTTTGAAAACCTTGCTTGAATGCCATCAACTTTCACTTGTGAACTTCTATACTTAAACAAGTTCTTGATCATACCTGTAATTTTCTACCAACTCGATCCGTAAACCCATCCACAATCCATTTTCATACAATCTGCCATAGAATCTTTCTTGCACTGCCTGTTCCAACATGTTTTTTTCTGAATGACTCTTCAAACCACAAATACTGCAAGAATGTAAGTCCCAACATCTATCCTTCATATTTCCTTTCCTGTTACAATGACAACATTGCACACATTCCATTTTTTTAACAAATTTGGTTACACCTGTATTATTTCCTTTACTTGTCACATATCCAAGTCCTTCATGCTTTGGCCTCACTATTGGCTTAATTTGTTTTCTCATCCCTTGATCATGCCTTCCTAAACCTTTACCTTTGTATACCATTCTTTCCATGATCTTTAAACCAATATTATTATCATTGCCATTACATCTAACAACATTATCATTTTGACAATTTTTATGACAAATTTCTTCAGCAAAAACACATTTATCAATGCACGAATTCAAATCCTCTATACCACAAGAAACATCACATGTGGATTTCCTTGCCTTCAAACATTCATTCTCTTCATTCAATCTTGATATTTCATTTTTGTATAAACTAATCTCTTCTTCTAATTTCTTCGCCTTTTCTTCTAAATCATCAACCAATTTCATTCTTTGTTCCAATTCCTCATTCTTTTCCTTGATCTCCTCAAACAATTTTATCTTTTCTTCAAGCTCATTATTCTTCTCTTTAAGTTTGGATGATTTCTTCACCTACAAATTATGTATTTGTTCCACAAATTTTAACCTATCCTCTAGCTCTTTGATTGCCTCTGTATAATCACTAATTTCATTTAAAAGATTACATTTTTCTGCCCCCATCTCTTTCCTTAATTTTTCCATTTCCTTTTCTAAAAAATCTTTTTCACATTTTAAACTTGTATTTTATTTCTTCACTTTTATTAATTCTTCTTCTAAATCTTTTGTTTTCTCTTTCTTTACTCTATTAGCTTTTCCCATTGAATCAAACAAATAAACTTACCTCAATTTTGCAATCTTCGCCTGCCTTCACTCTTCCATAATTTCCTTCAACAGTTGCAGCTGTATCTTTCTATCTTTGGATCAATAAATTGCAACTAAAATACAATAATCAGCTTGCTTGACCACACTTCCACAGTTGTACCCTTTATTTTACTTATTTTAGCAATTTCAACAGCACTCATGAATTCCTCTTTTCTCATCAATGGTGATAAAACAACATTCTTATAAAAAAATTCAATCTATCATATTTGCA
The DNA here is from genome assembly GCA_007258455.2 of Sequoia sempervirens. Taxonomy (NCBI): domain Eukaryota; kingdom Viridiplantae; phylum Streptophyta; class Pinopsida; order Cupressales; family Cupressaceae; genus Sequoia; species Sequoia sempervirens. The sequence continues at coordinate 267,508,428 of VDFB02353493.1, forward strand.
AATTCAAACTACTTGTCATACCTTTTATGCACCTATGTCACTTTTATTTCCACACCTTGATGGCTATGATGTGGCATTCTCAATCAGACTTCCTTTGAATTCTGTAAACCCTCGATTACTGATTTAGTTGTGGCCTCTAACAGTAAGCAGTGATCTCTTATTTTAAAATGATCTCAGTTATCCTTATCAACGACTGCTACAAACTTTGAGCTCAGACATTTCACCATCAGCTCTAATAGACAGCTTCCTTTGGTTGCGGCTCTTTGCTTTGGAAAATTCTACCTTGCTAAAACAACAACCAACACATGTCAACGCTTCCTTTATATCTGCTTCAGTCTCTTCTAATCGGCAGCTTCCAAAAGACTGCAACTCTTAATAGCTTCAACCAGCAATTTCCTTAGCATCTGCATGCTCCAACCAATGACCTTTTCTCTCTGAGTTGTGGTATCTTCTGTTTGGAACAATGACAACTCTCTCCACAATATGCTAATTTGTAGCGACTTCAAGCATATCTTATTCAGATAAAAGCAACAAACAAATTTCCTCCAGTGACTATCTTCCATCAACTGCTCCTCCAATCAGTTGAACTACAACTCTGCATCTTCAGACATTGTTTGACTACGGTCCAAACTCCTTTCTTTAGATAGCAACAACTATCTTGGTCTTTAGCAATAAAAAAAAAAAAAATGATCTAAAATTCTTCTCTGGCTGCTTCACACATTCTTTTAAAATCTGCGAATACTTTCAGCCTTCATTGACCTCAGTGATCGATTCGTTTGGCTTCAACAAGCTACAGCTAGCAACTACAATACCATCTTCAGAAGAACAACAGGGACTTCTTCAAACCAGCTTCCTACCACCGTGTCTGCAATAACATATTCTTCTTGTTGATGACTCCACCTCTTGACAACAGCTTCCACTTCTGCAGTCTCCCTGGATCGGTCTACTCTGATACCACTCTAATAGGGTGGATGGATCATGGATCAACACAATGTTTAGAAATATATTCAGAGATAAACACATAACCTCAATAGCAATCTATTCTCATTGATCACAAGATACAAATATTATAAATAATCAGAATGCTACAACATTCATCATCCTTATGATCACATGATCATCTTTCCACCTGATGCCCTAACCCATTACTTGATGCCTCTTTTATAGAGGGCTTAGAATACATATAGATAATTCTAGAAACTACAAAATACAGTCTAGAAATTACAAAGGACTCTTCTAGAACTTAGGCCAGCCTATCTATCTTCTAGAACAATCTCTAACTTAGCTAGAAACAATCTAACCCTTTCTACAAACTTCTTATTTGATTTGTCTTTTTCCAATATAATATTTGTCTTATTTGTATTCCCAATGAGTGGGAGAAATTATATTCCAACAAATATGTCATTTTGAAATGAAGGAGACTTTGTTTGACCACTTGATTGTGGTTCAATCTGCATAAGAAATAGGGGACGAGCAAGTCATTTTTGGAGGCTATCACCAGAAACATCATTCCAAAGTTTGGAACTGGAAGGCCAATGCCAGACGTGGGCTTATTTTTCAGGAGAAGAAGCTTGTTGGTGTACACTCAAATGTGAAATATTAAATTGGAGTCTAAGTTTGGCTAGTGCTGGAGTGAGAACTAGTATCCCTTTTCTTTCAAATTCATCAAAAACAAATTGCATTGGAACTAGGTATGTATAGTTTCATTTTGTTGTCTCATGCTTTCCTTCGAATGGCAAGAGTCAACAAAGATTTATTAGTATTCTTAATATCTGAATTTTGATATTGTTAAAATTGAACATCAAGATTTCTTTTTTAATTTCTTGTGCACATTTTGACAATATACATAATCAGCCTATGCCATCAATAAATTTACTGTATTGTTTAGATTGGCATCCCTTATGAATACAAGTTTGATCAGATTTAACATATCAATAAAATTGTTTTAATGCTTAATGGGAATTAAATAATGATTGCTTTCAATTTCATAGATATGCAAGCACTACCTGACTGATACAAGTCAAAATTCTCTTACTATAATCAATAAATGTATCTAATTTTAGGGATGCAAAACATGAGTTGGAGTTTACTAGGTAAACATACTTCAATAGTCATTTCTAAAATTGTGAGCATTGCTTTAATGTTATGGCTCATACCCTACCTAGATTTAAGCCCAAGATTATAGTCCATATAATTCTTGTAAGGATATTTTATTTCAGGAGAAAAGAGTATCAAAGTGAACTTTGCACAAAAAAGGGAAATATTATGTTAAAAATTGACACTAGTAATAAATTTAGTTTAAATTTAAAATCAAATTATAAATAATATTGTATAACATTGTGTATGACATTATTTGAAAATAAGATTTTGATTATAGGAAAAGTAGGTTTTGAAGGGATCCTGAAACCCTTTACAAAAAAAAGACCACTTCTGTCAAAGATAATCAAAACAAACAAAGTAGCCACCTAATAGCAAAAAGCAACAGAACAACCAACCAAAAAATAGGATACAACCAACAAGCAATTACATTTTTTTTAGAATGTCAATAGCTTCTAGATCATTAGCTATAATCTCACGCATTTCCATATCTTCAACAACCTCCTTCACAAGAATCCCCAAATTCTTCTTTGTTCTATTATGCATACAGGTGCAAGGGCCCTTCTCACTATCACCCCCTTTCAGATATTTGGGGACATCCACCAAAGCAACAACAACAACATCTTTAATCACACCTAAAGACTCCCCTTTCCACAACCTAGCTTTTTCATTGAGAAATTGGAGACCCTTGGCTTCATTATGGAGTCGACTTACTAACTTTCACCAACATTTCCAAGTTCTCATACTCTCTATCCATTTTATCCTCCAAGACTGAGATTCTAAATTTAAAATCCCTTTTTAATTTTAGTATCTCATTTGTCACAGTCTTCAAAACATCAAACAATTGGTTCACCTAGTCTTGAATAGAAGACCCCCAAGGATTAGGTGTAACCCCAACATTGTTAGCCAAAGAACAAACCTTGACATTGGTAAGGTTCAATTTATTAAACATCTATTTGAAAATTGTGAATAAAATTAAAGAACCATCTCTCTCCATCCCTAGCACATTCAAAAATCTCTTCCAGTTAAAATTGAAAGTATCCCCATCATCAACCAAAACCTCAAGAGCATCTTGATTATTCTACACTTCTTGCAACACACCTTTATCTTTATAACCATCATCAAGAACTTTAATTCTATGATTTGACCTCTCCACCTTAGCAGCCTCAAGACTTCACAACTCCTTATCCTTCTCAAGACCTTCATCAACTAACTATGGAGGCTCATCATGAGGAGTTTCATCGAGCTCATCACTAATAAGATCCTCTTGAGATAAACATTTCTTGCTACCAGAATGCACCTTACCCATTACCTTCTTTGGATTATTACCTTCATGTAGCCTCATCTTCCTCTTATGGTATGAGATAGGGGATTTCACCTCCTCATCCATTTCAACATCCTTCACTAATTTATTCTTACTAGAGGTCAAACCATCATCCTTCACCTTTAGCTTCTTAATAGCGGAGGCTGAAAAATTTCCTGAGTTAGCCTTTTGAGTTTTTGCAAAATCTTTAGGAACATCCTCCTCCTGACTACCAGTAATATACCCATCTAACTTAGAAGGCTAATGAGAAGTTTTATCCTTCCTTTTCTTTTTTAGATGAAAATCCTTAAGAGCATCTGAGAGGACCTCCATAGAAGCATTTGACTTATCTTTAGACTCCTTGGAGGTAGAATCCGTATTAGACCCATTATCATACCCAGATTTAGATTGCATAGGGAAGATTTTAGTGATTTTCTTGGGTTCATCCAGGATGGAAAAGGACTTGGCATAATCCATAATAAGAAGAATTAAGCTCTCATGGAGAATAGGGTTATTTAATATGGATTCTATATTTAGAAATGATAATTAATGAGATGCAATATACAAACATAATCTCAATGTAGACATATTCTATCAATAAGTCTAATCTCTGGGTAAAAGGAAAAAAAGATCTAGATCTAAGATTTATCCTTTATTAATACAGGGTTAGATTATAATTTTATTGTTGGTTGGTTACATCTTTTAATAAGTTTATGTTGTGAACAAAATTAAATTTCATAATATATAATTATGACCTACTTGATATAAATTAGTTTTTGGTATATGAATTTTATTATTTGTGATATTTTATGATATGATATAATTATTTACTTCCTTTTATGAGTTATTAAAATTTTAATTGATGATCTATTTGATCTATTTTTAAGGGAATAATTCTTTATAAATGTATTTTTTTTTAATTTTATAAATAGATTAAAGAAGGAACTGGTTATTGATATGTTCACTTAGGATACATTACCCTTTTTATGAAATGTATATATTTACAAAGAGAGAGAGAGAGAGAGAGAGAGAGAGAGAGATAAAACTACTAGAGAGGATAATTGAGATGTTTTTATTGTTTATTTGAATCTTTGATTTTATATATTCCAATATTTAAAGGGTAGTTTAAATCCATTGAGTGCTACAAGAGAAAATAGAAGTTGTTTAATTATAGATGTGATTTAGGAAATTATCATATCCAATAATTCACACTATCTGATAATATGTCTTTTCATCTATATTATTATTTATTGACTAGGATATATATAGTTCAAGATCAATATGTGTCCACTTCTATCTTTTTGTTCTCGATTATTTTGTGAAGTATAAGGGTTTAAGTTTGAGTTTTGGTTGCACATGGTAGTTGTGTTTTTGTCATCTAGTTATTTTAGAAGATTTTCTTAAGAGGTTCTTATGTGAATCTAGTCATTATCCTTGACCTTGAACTTTTGTTTCCCATATCATAGTTAAACCAGTAACATTTGGTATATGATTACACTATTTTCAAATTAATTATGAGAGTTGAGCTTATTATCATTCAACTGAGTGAGTGATGGTCAAAGTCTTGTTGTCAAACTATGATTCCTTTATGTGTCATGTAGGAAAGGCCATCAGAGACAAGCCCATAAGGAATAGGTCTGGCCCCTTAGGTCCTCCTATAATTGGTTGGAAAGGAAATTATGTGAGTTAGTTTATGTTTATGGTTGAAATTTTTGTATTTTTGTTATGTCCTTAGCTGAGTTTGTGTTGGAAAGTTTTAGGCATTACATAGGTGAACTTAAATAGTATGTGTGCCAATAGTGGCATGGTATGATGGTTAAGCTGTTATGATGTTATTTCTATCAAGGTTCAAACCCCACTGGGATGTAATTGTTGAATGTTTATATTAGGGATGAGGTCCCCCTTTTGTGACCTCACAGGTTCATCTAGCTCTGGGTCAAAAGTGTTCACCCCTTAAAATAATAATAACTTAAATAGTATGTGCAATATATACTTAGGATTAAAACATATTCCAAAATAATAAATAGAACACTAATAACCTCCTTTATGTAAAACTTAGGGAGATGATAATGAACTATAGATTTGTGGGTAGGATTTATGGACTACTCTTGCACTCTTAGGATGTTTCACCTAAAAGGAGAGAGATAAACCCCACTCAAAAGTCTAGGTGGTTCACTCAAATTAAGATGTCTATGATGTTATTAAGGCTAAATGAGATTATCTAGATGCAACTAAGCTAAAAATTTGATTGATTATGAATGCAAAACCTAAGAAACAAGTGATGTTTAAAAACACATTGTATTATGTAGAAAACACCTAGAAATGAATGTAAAATTGAACATAAATGAACCAAATTGGAAGTGTGCACCTAGGATATGGATGAAGGCTATAAATGACACTTGAAGTTTTGTTGATGCTAATTTTTAGGCCTGGTGGGACTCATTCACCATTCTGGGCGAATTAGTCCCAGTTCTACAAAACTATTTTGGAACTTGTTTTGGACAAAAGGGTATCTAAAATGTAGAAAACTCAAAATTGACCTAGAAGTGGGACTCATTTGCCACTCATATCGAATGCGTCTACTTTTTAATTTTTGAATATTCAAAAGTGGAATCTAGAACTTTCAATCTGCACTTTGATTCATTACAGGTGTCCTCTTCCAAAACTCTGATTTCTGAACCTGAAAAATGAGTTTTTGTTTATATTTTGACTTGTTGAATGAAGAGAAGACTTGAGAAACCTTGCATCTTGATCTCCAATGATTTCCAAGCTTGCAAGAGTCCTAAATCTACAAACACACAAGGCAAGAGAGAGAAATGTTGAATGTTAGGTTATGGGGGTTTGCCTTGGTCAAATCCCTTTTAGGTAATTAAAATGAATTGATGAAAGAATGGAATGAAACATGCAATAATGGAGTTGAGTACCTTTCCATGATGTTTGATCATGAAATTTCATAGTAAAACATGTTTAATATGCTCTTTAAGGTCTAAAAATTGATATCTTGGTGACTTGAAATGATAAAACCCTAAGTTGCTTGACTTGAGATCGAAGATTAGTGGATGAATGAATTATAAGAGATGTGAATTAGGGTTAAAATATTTATATGGGTATGTGTAGGATCATGATGGGCCAAAACGTGGCAATATGATGGGTATTTGTAGGGTATGTGGCTAACGACTTTTTTTTACCCAAAATTGATGAAATGAAAAGGGTTTTTAAAGGAGATTCTCAACTTTCCACCAATATAAATTATGCTTTACTTTGAATTTAATAAATAATTATTATTCATTTTCTATTTGAATTATGACTAAAGTTTTGATTGATAGGATGATTGAAAAACATATATAGCTTTCAAATGGTAACATCTTTTTGGAATACAAAACATGCATCACATTATATGCTTCGCATACTATAGGATCAAAAAAGAAAAATTGAATTTCATGAAGTTTTGACCAAGTTAAGGTGGTCAGACATACGAGTTTTTATATTTTTTAAAACTTGTAATAAAAAAATCATAATTAATTATTTACTTGGAAAAAAATTACAAACAAATATGCATCACATCTGGAAATGAGTCCTCTACTTATGTCTAAAATATTATAAAAAAATATTATCATTTTATTGTGGTTAGGGTGGTCAGAAAGACACCTTATTTTGTCCTTGAAATTTAAGTACTATTGCATTGAAATTTCAAATTTTCACCAAATACATTTTTCTTTTTTTAAAATAAACCTAGTAGTTTAGAAACTACATTCAATTTTCTAAAGATTCTATTCTTACATATTTTTGAAATAATATAGATAACTTATTCAAACTTTTCCGTCAACTTGCCTAACTCTGATTTTTTTGAATTTTTTGCCACTTAAAGGCCTATTTTTTCCATGATGATACTGCACATACCCATATTTATAGGCACTTCACCTATTTTACCTGTTAATACCTCATCACAGGCCAACATGAAGAAATAATAAACTTAAATTTCACTTTTTTCCCACTCAAAGGTCAAAATTAGGCCAAATATGACTCGTTCGCCACCCATGGTGAACGGGTCCCACTTGGATGGGAATGATTCACCATGCATGGTGAATGGGTCCCACAGGATCAATTTTAGAAACTAGGATGCTAGGAGATAAGGAAATAAGGTTAAAATTGCAACCTTGTCAGTTATTTGATCAATTTAAGCCTCAGGATGCACAATATGGGTTAATAGGGTCCTATTAGTGATGATTTAAAGGTCAATTAGTGCTTGGGACACATAACTCAATGTGAAAGTATGATTAAATACACTTTACAACACTAAAATGAGGTCCAAACAACCTAAGAAGGCACAATAACCAATGTGAATGTGTGAGACACATTACAACACTAGTTTAACATTAGGTTTATTTTACAAGCCTTCTAGATTGATGTGAAGATGTAGTTAAATATGTTTCAAATGTTGAACTAAGGGAAAATGGGTTTATTAAGTGTATAAAAGTGTGAAATTATCTTACAACACTTTACAACACCTTTACAACACATCGTTAAAAACATGTTATTCAATTTACAAAGGTCCAAGACCTAGTGTGGATGCATAAAATGTCTCACAACACCTGAATCAAGGCCTCATTCAGTCCAATTTATCATGAATTATTCCCATGTCAAGCAAGAGCTTCTTTTTTCTACAATACATTTATCCCCCACTTTAGTGAGAGGATGAACTTGCTTCAAACTCACACTAAAGTAGACATTCAAAAGAGATCCGAGTGTACAAATGCATATGACAAAGAATGAAAAAGTTCAAGAAGGCAGTCAAGCCCCCAAGATCTAGGATCCTAAGTAAAACCAACAAGATACATAATCATACAATGGAAAGAACTAAAGAAAAGAAGAATAGGGTGAAAAAGATGCACTCACTTTGGGGCCACAGAACATCTAGTCGTCTATGGGGTGAGATATCCCAAATAAGTGATTTAGTGAGAAAGTCATGCCAGTGTGTCAGCTTCCCACTGTATAATAAGAAATTCATGCTAGCGTGTTGGCTTCCCATTATACAAACCATACCCAAGTTATCCTCCTGATAATTTTGATAAGGCAGCACAATGTAATGCTTTTGTAAATGTCTGTGATCCAGGGGATATTTTTAGTGAAAATTAAAGTGTCTTCAATACTCCATATTTCAGCACCATTAGAAAGATCTCAGCGTCTTGATTTCAATGCAACTTGAACAGAGCGAAAAGGAGTCTGTTTGCACAAGTTATGGCCAGTCAAAGGTTTGGTCAAATAGCGTACCAGGGGCCGACAAGAGGCGGAAAAAATGATTGTTTCAAAAATTGACAGAAGTGGCATCAATTTGAAGAGCTCGTCAAGACGATTCCGACAACGTTCATTTCATCGAAATCCAACATCGTATGCTTGAGATATGGGCAGTCAAAGTTTCTGTTGACTTGAAGGTACAGTGATGATGTCAGCATCCGTACATGATGACATCAACATCTGTGCAAATCAAAGGTGGACCAATTAGAACTTGACACGTGTCATCCATACGGTGACGTGGCAGAGGACGTGTTCGGTGACGTGGCATCTACGTACTCCAGTCAGCATACAGGTGGCATCTAGTCAGCATCTATGTTGGTGTACATGTCAGAAAGATTTTCCAATAAGCGCTTGCCACGTGGCACCCTCCTAGTGCAACATGTGGCTCTTTCATAGCCCTCCATCCTCCAATGATGATTTTTTTTTGTTTAACAAAAGTTTGTTACATGGGTTTGAACCCGTGACCTCTTTGCAATGAGTTGGTCGTTCCACCATTGGGCCGCCATTGTCCACGTGATATATAATGACAAGGGTTTATTTTGTTGAAGCTCTGATGTAGCAATAAAACCAAAAGGTGGTTGGCGGGGTTGGAACCCCCGACCAACCGTTCCCTAAAATACTTTGCTACCGACAGGCCACTGATAGTTGTTCAAACAAATTTGGAGTCTGTTTCATTTTGTTACATATTTTGGCCCGAAGCCTTAACAAAATTGCCTATTCTTGTTGTAAACCCCCTTAACCATTTAAAATAAAGGGGTCTAAAAGACAAATGGAGTCATTGTACGATGATTAGAGGGGGTTAGGCATTTAATATAGTTGTTAAGCCTATTTAGGCTAATTTTATGTATAAAAGAGGGGGGAATGTAGCTCTTAGGAGTTCAGTTAAGTGGTGAAGTAGTGAAATAGGTGATACGAAAGAGGGAACTTGTGGAGATGTTCTTGAGCCATTTTCATACGACAGAGTATTGTTATGCTGCCGAAGTGCTAGAAGGAATGATCTTGGTGCATTTGTAATCTTTTTTGGAGATTAATCGGATCGATCTCTCTATTGGAGCGGACCCGGAGATGTAGTCATGTTTGTGACGAACTCCGTTATCAGATTGTTTGCACTTTTTCTCTCCTTTTCTCTCATGTTTTGATTTTCACCTTAAGTTTTCAGTTTTTATGCATAATTTCTATATTGTATGCATGAATTATATTTCCATTAAGTTGTTATAATTAAGTATTCAGATTCGCAATTAGTCTAGATCTTACACAGACCAAGTGGTATCAGAGCACAGTTTGACTATTATTGCGGTTTATTTTTGAATGCTAACGAGATCTAGGATTCAGAAGGGTGAAGGCAAGCTCAAAGACTTTAATCCTGAGATCGGGAAGTGAAGAACTTTTCCGAAGATGTCCTTGTCTAGAATGGAGGTTCCTGAAGAAATTAGTGAGCATGAGTTTCGAAGAGCATTCCTCAAGATAAAGGCTAAGGTGGACATTCTTTTTCAAGAGAGACAAGAGCGGAAAGAATGTGAAGGAGGTTCGTCGAAGCAAGAAGATCGTAAAGACAAGAAAGGGAAACAACATGGAGATGGTGGCAAGCAACCAGATCACCCCTTTTCTCCTTTTCCTCCCTCTTCTCCCTCTTCTCCATCTTCTCCTCATTCTACTTCTTTTAATCCTTTCAAGAATGGGCATAAGCCTAAAATTAAGTTGGATGTAAAATTTGACTTACCAAAGTATTGTGGTGAACTTAATGCTGAAAAATTGGATGATTGGATTCAGCAAGTAGAAGTCTATTGTAGAGTCCAAAACCTATTAGATGATGTTGATAGGATCCAATTAGCTACTCTTCAGTTAGGAGGTACAACTTTAACTTGGTGGGAGAGTAAGACTAAGGTAGAAATTTCACAGCATGGTAGAGTCAGTTTAACTTGGGCAGAGTTTGTTAATGCTCTTAAGAAGTAGTTTTATCCCCTAGGACATATGCAACAGTTAATGATGGATTGGCAAATGTTTAGGCAAGGGAAAGGTCAAACTGTCCAAGAGTACACCCATGAATTCAGAAAGAAGGCTATTGCATTAAATGTACCTTTGTACACCCAGGATACTTTGTTAAAGTACATAGGAGGTCTTCATTCATATCTTAGACATTCCATTTTGGTTTTGAATCCTTGTAATTTGGATGAAGTGTCTATTCAAGCTACACACTTAGAGTCAAGAGGAAAGGGTTCTTTCATTGATAATGATAACTCTGTTAAGAAATCTTCTAAGGTTGCAGAGATAGGGAAAGGAAAGAAGACAGCTACAGTCAAGAAGGATGACAAGCTTTCTTGCTTTCATTGTGACAAGAAGGGTCATGATGAAGAACATTGTTGGCAGTTGCATCCAGAACTGAGGCCTAAGTGGGCCCAGAAATGTAATCAGAAACAAGAAGGTAAGGAGAAAGCCACAAATGTTGTTTTGGATCTTGGTTCAGATTCAGATGATGAGACTAAGATAACAGTTATGGGTTTGAAAGGTAAAGCTCCTATTTCCAGTGTTTCTGTTCATAGTTGTTCTTCTTCATCTAAAGTTAATGATTTCTCTGAAGATAAAAAAAGGAATGAGTTGTTTCATTTAAGGGTTGTTGCTAAGAACATTAAGATTGATACACTCATAGATAGTGGTTCTCAAGTTAACTTAATTTCTGAAGATGTTGTAAGAAACTTGGGATTGAAAACTACATTGCATAAGAAACCTTATCCACTAGGATGGATTTGTAAGAATGATAAGTTGCAAGTAACAAGACAATGCACTTTAAAATTCGCAATCACAAGTAAGTTTGTGGATGAAGTATAGTTTGATGTGGTTCCACTAGATATCTGTGGGATAGTTCTGGGTAGCCCTTATTTATATGATCGGAAAGCTATTTTCTATAGGGAAAAGAATCATTATCATTTGTTTAAAGATGGAATTCAGTATATTGTACATTCTCACATGATTAAGACTGATCATTCTTTTACAAACACAGGGCAGTTAAAGAGGATGATTAATGCAAGTAAAGATTTAACTCTTATGTCTGTCAGCACAAGTGGTTCTAGACAGAAACTTGGAGTAGCTAACCAGGGTCAGATGTCACAGGATGCACACACAGTACAACATGAGGGAATGGTGATTGAAAGCATTGATGAATCCTTGGGTAAAAATGTTCTTGTTGTGAAGGATCGAATTGTTGTTGATTTGTTCTCTTTCATTTCTACATTGTTGTTCAGCTTGATGCTAGTCAATGTTTGTTGGTTAGTGGCTACGACAGTTGATGTAGATGCTTATGGAAGTGACAAAGTGATGTTCAACAATGTTGTTGTAGTCTTTGTTGTGATTGTGAGCTAGGTATTCAAATGTACAGATGATACAGGACAAGTGGGGTGGCCAAGTCCTCACTTGATGTTTGAATAAATGCCACTTTTGGAGGTCTAAAAGTTCTCCAGTGGGGAGGCCTGATCCAGGGGATATTTTCAGTGAAAATTAAAGTGTCTTTGATACTCCATATTTCAGCACCATCAGAAAGATCTTAGCGTCTTGATTTCAATGCAACTTGAATGGAGTAAAAAGGAGTCCATTTGCACAAGTTAAGGCCAGTCAAAGGTTTGGTCAAATAGCGTACCAAGGGCCGACAGGAGGCAAAAAAATGATTGTTTCAGAAATCGACGAAAGTGGTATCAATTTGAAGAGCTCGTCGAGATGATTCTGGCAACGTTCGTTTCATCAAAATCTAACATCGTATGCTTGAGATATGGGCAATCAAAGTTTCTGTTGACTTGAAGGTACACGATGACATCAGCATCTGTGCAAATCAAAGGTGGACCAATTAGAACTTGACACGTGTCATCCATATGGTGACGTGGCAGAGGACGTGTTCGGTGATGTGGCATCTCCATACTCCAGTCAGCATACAGGTGGCATCTAGTCAGCATCTACGTTGGTGTACATGTCAGAAAGATTTTCCAATAAGCGCTTGCCATGTGGCACCCTCCTGGTGCAACACGTGGCTCTTTCATAGCCCTCCATCCTTCGGCGGTGAGTTTTTTTTGTTTAACAAAAGTTTGTTACACAGGTTTGAACCCGTGACCTCTTTGCAATGAGTTGGTCGTTCCACCGTTGGGCCGCTGGCGTCCACGTGATATATAATGACAAGGGTTTGTGTTGTTGAAGCTCCGATGTAGCAATAAAACCAAAAGGTGGTTGGTGGTGTTGGAACCCCCGACCAACCGTTCCCCAAAATACTTTGCTACTAATAGACCACCGATAGTTGTTTAAACAAATTTGGAGTCTGTTTCATTTTGTTACATATTTTGGCCTGAAGCCTTAACAAAATTGCCTATTCTTGTTGTAAACCCCCTTAACCGTTTAAACTAAAGGGGTCTAAAAGACAAATGGAGTCATTGTACGATGATAAGAGGGGGTTAGGCATTTAATATAGTTGTTAAGCCTATTTAGGCTAATTTTATGTATAAAAGAGGGGGGAATGTAGCTCTTAGGAGTTCAGTTAAGTGGTGAAGTAGTGAAACATGTGATACGAAAGAGGGAACTTGTGGAGATGTTCTTGAGCCATTTTCGTACGACGGAGTATTGTTATAGTACCGAAGTGCTAGAAGGAATGGTCTTGGTGCATTTGTAATCTTTTTTGGAGATTAATCGGATCGGTCTCTCTATTGGAGCGGACCCGAAGACGTAGTCACGTTTGTGACGAACTCCATTTTCAGATTGTTTGCACTTTTTCTCTCCTTTTCTCTCATGTTCTGATTTTCACCTTAAGTTTTCAGTTTTTATGCATAATTTCTATAATGTATGCATGAATTATATTTCCATTAAGTTGTTATAATTAAGTATTCAGATTCACAATTAGTCTAGATCCTATAGAGATCACTTTGAATGTCATGTAAAAATTTTATTAAAGGGGATTTTTCTTTGTTCATGTAAGGTCTTCTTCTTAGGGAGCATTGTGCCTAATTTCTCTAAGAGAGGACAATTCAGGGCATCAAATTGTTATCCATGGGATGCCTCATTTGCATGAGGCCACTTCAGTTGATCGTTATTCCCTCAAGTCAGATCATTATCCATGGGTTGCTTTGTTCGCATCAGGCCACTTTAGTTGATCATACACTGTTGGAAGGAATCAAACCAAATGACAACACCAAGGAGAGGACATGTGACAAGAAAAAGTAAATCACGACATGAAATTCACAAATAGATGGTTTTTATGTATGCCCCCACTTTAAAGCAGTTACTAACACTATTACTGTGAGCAATTGCTTTAAAGTAGAAGAGAGGTATGCGAGCTTATTCGAAAAGCCCTATGCCAAGTCATATGTTTTCAATAAGTTTTGTCATGAAGAAAGGTAGTATGTCACATGCAAGTCAATCTTAAGACATGTTGTCCACATCTAAAGCTTGATCTTATATGTTCATGAAAGGTTAACAATTAGCCGAAAGAGACAGTGACAAGTGACATATGGGGATAATGATTTCTAACCCTTTTCCCCCACTTAGTGTAGGACAAGGGTGAACCTAGAATGGATGATGGTATGCTTCCCCTTGCAATGGATGCAAAACATGTGATAGTGAGTATATTATGATCCTATAACTATTGCATGGAAAGGAGCAGCAACCAATGTTATTTATGTGGATAAGGAAACAAATTTTTTACTTGATACATGTTTAATGATATATCTATCAATTTAGGATGTACCAAGGGTAGAATTTCCTTGGAAGAATATGGAGCGATGGTATGGATGTTGAGTGAAGGTTTGTTGGATGGGTTGATTTCTATGAAAGGAAAATCACAAAGATCAGGATTTCAAAGAACGAAATTGGGTGTATTGTGATCTGGTTTCTTGTGTAATGGTGGGTAAACAATAATAGGATTGGGCATGTGCAAGATCATGATGGGCCAAAAAGTGGCAATATTATGGGTATTTTTAGGGTATGTGGCTAACGAATTTTTTTTTACCCAAAATTGATGAAACGAAAAGGGTTTTTAGAGGAGATTCTCAACTTTCCACCAGTATAAATTATGTTTTACTTTGAATTTAATAAATAATTATTATTCATTTTCTATTAGAATTACGACTAAAGTCCTGATTGGTAGGCTGATTGAAAAACATCTATAACTTTCAAACGGTATCACATTGATTCTGAAGCATGTGTCACATTCTATGCTTCACATACTATAGGATTAAAAAAATGAAAATTAAATTTCATGAAGTTTTGACCAAGTTAAGGTGATCAGACATACATTTTTTTATATTTTTTAAAAGTTGTAATAAAAAATTCATAAGTAATTATTTACTTGGAAAAATATTATAAAAAAATATGCATCACATCCGAACATGAGTCTACTTATAAATAAAATATTATAAAAAAAAAATCATTTTATTATGGTTAGGGTGGTCAGATAGACACCTACTTATTTTTTCCTTGAAATTTAAGTACTACTCCATTGAAATTTCAAATTTTCACTGAATAGATTTTATTTATTTTTAAGTAAACCTAGTTGTTTAGAAACTAAATTCAATTTTCTACATATTCTATTCTTACATATTTTTTAAATAATATAGATAACTTATTCAAATTTTTACGTCAAGTTTCCTAACATTGATTTTTCTAAATTTTTTGCCACTTAAGGGCCTATTTTTTCTATGATGATCGTACACATACTCGATTTTTAGGTGTGTTCAAAATAACTTCAACACACATAGGGGAATGATTAATGGTTGGATTGTGTTGAGTATCAATATAATGCTTTATTTGATTGTATACTTTCTTGAAGGTATCATTTGTATGTGCGATAACATCAACCCTAGGAGGATAGCTAATATGTTCATCAGATGTTATAATTGAATTTGGTAAGATAGCTTCATCACTCATAGGAGAGGAATCAAGAAAAGGATAACTAGGAGTTTCATGGTTACTAATGATTGGAAAATTTTTTTCAAATAGATCTTCCATCACAATGTATTCTAACACTAAACTATCTTCTTCATGTGTAGAGAAGATAGTAGGAGAAGAAAAGGGTGGATTGTCATGATTATCAATACTAGGTAAGGGAGGAGAAATGATTTCAGCTTTTGTGTCATAATGTTGTTACAAGGGGGAGGAGGAGCAAGACTTGCATGATCTTTAATAATTATGTCTTCTTTCATCAAGATACCTGCATCACCAATGGGAGAGATATTAGGAGAAGAATGAGTATCATGATTATCGATGCTTGCATCCTCTTGTGTCAAACCTTTAATGGATGAGCTAGGAGAGATGAAGTATTTAAGAGTTTCATCTAAAATGTCTAAGCCATCACTACAAAAAGTTTTGGGGGATAAGTTATCATCAATTTGTTTAGGCTTCTCATGACAAGCTTTAGAGGATGAAGTGAGCGAGATAAAGTCCTGAAGAACTTCATCTAACTTGTCTACATCACCACTACTAAGAGGTTTAGATGAGATGGTTGCTCGAAATTGAATTATTTTTTTAATTGGACCATTTGATGCTTTTTATTTTTTATTTTTCATTTTCTAATGAATATGAACTAAATGAACTAGGAACTAAGGCTGCAAATGAAAATTGCAAAATTCTAAGTTCCATGAATGTAAAGAAGGCTTATTGCTAATAATTTAAATCTATGAGAAGCTATGTAAATGTAAAATGAAATGTAAAGACATAGAATGAAATTCAACCTTTTAGATTTCAAATAAAGTAATTTACTAATGACACTATGTAATAATCTAAAAGATGAAGGATTGGAAATGCAAATGTGAATTTTAACCATGGATTGAATGAGCTAATCTAAGCTAAATCTAATGAAATGCATGATAGAAAAACTCATCTAACTGATATAGATAACTAATGGCAGCAAACAAAAGCATAAAAATAGGGTTTTTCAGCTTTGTAAAAGGTAGTTTCAAGGGTCAAAAGGGACTGATTCACCCAGGTTGGTGAAGGATTCCCAATATGGAATTTTTTTAGAATTTTTAGAAAATGTTGAGTGATTATTATGCTTTCTGAGTGCTATGATGTAAAACTAAGTTAAAAATGAAAAAAATTAGAAAATTTACATGAATTTAGATGCCAAAAATGCTACCTAAATGCACTTCTTATGAATGCAAAATTTGAAACCAAGCATGTGAAAGAAATCATGCAAACCCTAATGCAAGATAAATGCAAGGCTAGATCTATGATGGACTCCAAAATTAGACAAGAAATTGTTCTAAAAAGTAGGTTCACCAAAATGAACCATAGTTTTTTGGGTAGGATTTATGGACTTCTCTTGCACTCTTAGGATGTTTCACCTAAAAGGAGAGAGATAAACCCCACTCAAAAGTCTAGGTGGTTCACTCAAATTATGCAATTTATGATGTTATTTAGGATAAATGGAATGCTCTAAGTGCAATTAAATGAACTATTTGACTGATTATGAATGCAAAACCTAACAATTATGCAATGTTGGAAAACACAATGTGATATGCAAACATGAACTAAAGTACATGAACAAATGCAAAATTGAAGAGAAGAAGTTTAATTTAGAGTGAACCTAGAGGTTTGATGAAGATTATGGAATATTTTGAATGCTGACAAAGATCACTTAAAATTGCTAGTGGGACTCATTCGCCACTGATGGTGAATCAATTCTACTTCTGATGAAAACTATTTAAAGCTAGTTTCTGACTGTTGGGATGCAGAATTTGAAAAAATATAGATTTCCAACCTTAAGGTGGGACTCATTCACCGCTGATGGTGAATCATTCCTCTCACAAAATTTTGAGAAATTAGGGACCAATCCTATAGCACCAGATCTGAGGTTGTCTGCTTGTCGAGTTGACGAAGTTAATTCTACAGAAAATAGACAAAATGTCTTCTCCAAGCTTGAAATAGGTTGTAGTTGACCTAAAACACTTTGTTTACTTCTTGTCCACTTTTCAACACCTAATAGCTTGTAAAATCTACAAACACACATGCAAAAGGGGAAAAATGGTTAAGGGTTAGGTTATAGGGATTTACCTTGGTCAAATCCCACATTGTTAATCAAACCCTTAATAAAGAAATGAAATGGAAGAGAATGATAAAAAAATAACATGCAAATGCTATCAACTTACCAAACCCTTATTGAAGAAATATGAAGATGAAATAATAGTTGCTCCAAAATACTTGATTAATACTTTATTCAATGATGCAAAGTGCTTGAATGCTTGAATGAATGTGTGAATAAGTGAACTTAATGAATGGGGGTTAAAAATGAGAAGAAAAACACTTATTTATACATACTTGTGCCTTAGTAACCTGAAGATACCTCATCAAAAGCTGACATAAGGAAATTTTAAATAAAAACCCAAAAGAAAATTTGAAATATTTTGAATTTTGAGCCAAGGGGGACTCATTTGCCACCCATGGTGAATGGTTCCCGCCTTGGACTTGAAAGTGGGTGTCAAAATTATCTTGTATTTAATGTTAATTGTTGGGTTTACATTAAAAAAAAAACTTAATTAATCCTTATAAGGGCATAAAAGGGTCAAATAAAGCATAAGAAAAGTGTAAATAGTGAAATTAAGCATAGAAAAGTGTGAAATCTTGTTATAAGACTTTACAACACTTCAAAATAGGGCTTGATAAGTGATGAAAAGGTGATTTTTAGGTAAATTATAATGAATAGAGTCTAGAAAAGTGTAGAAATGTTTTACAACACTTCACAACACGTTCACAAGATGTTATAATTTGAATTTTAAGGGCCTAATGTGAATGTTCAAGCCACACTACAACATTAAATCAAAGAAAAATGGACCAAGCATCATGAAGAAAGGCCTAAAAGATCATGAAAATGACAAGGGGCCATTTTTCTATGGTACAGATAAAATAAGAAAAAATGATTATTGTTGGTAATAAGGACATGCTGGGTACTCATGTACAAATAAACTCTCATAAATGATGAAAAGGAGAAAACATATAGGAAAATATTTTACCCCAAAATAGAGAAAAGGAAGGACTAAGAATCCTCCCAGAAGAAGATAATTCTACACCAAGATTGAAACCATGTCATGCTAATTGAGTTTATGTAGGTAGCAGTTATTGAAGTGGTCAAACTACAAATTCCAAAAGCACCCAATATATAGAGAGAGAGTATGAATCCCCGGTAATGACGTAGCACATGTGCCAAAGAAAGGATATAATATATGAATGTTGGATACAATATAATTGTGGGAAATAAAAAATTTCCCCTTAGGAAGAAACAAATCCAATGGTGAATGTTGAATTATCTCAAACTCAAAGAAATAAGGTGAGGTAGGAAGTCTCATGATGTATCCTATCTCAAAAAATTTCTTAAGTGTCACCATGTGAATATCAAAAGATGTCTCAATGTACGAAGGGAGAAGTAATCCAAACTAATTTGTAAACAATGAAGATGTGATAACAATGATGAAATTACTATTATAAAAAATGAGTTGAATTTCCTCAAGTGTGTCATCTAGAACCAAAATGTGGGACTCCACAATCAAGCAAGAGCTATATATTAGAAATTTGTTCCAATGAGGTGAATCTAGAATAAATAATCCTACTATAAAGAATCATTGGAATCTCTTGAAGAAGCGACTCTGTAAAATATATGGTACACATATATTTTTAAATAGCCCTATAAAATAATTTTCAAAAGAGTAAAATATTATAATTCTTAAATAAATATTGCAGACATGTAAAATTGACCTAACACCTATAACACACCTATGCAACACCATGGAATAACATGGAACACCATCCCACAACATCTCATAATCATCCCGCAACATCTCAAAAACATCTTGGAACATCTCAGAATCATCCCAAAACATCTCAAAATCATCTTGCCACATCTTGGAATAATCCTGCCACATCTCAAAATCATCGTGCCACATCTCGAAATATCCCACAACATCTTAGAAACATCTTGCAACATCTCAAAATCATCCCACAATGTCCCAAGAAATCTTGGAAAACATCCCAAAACATCTCAGAAACTTCACACATCAAA
This sequence comes from Sequoia sempervirens, assembly GCA_007258455.2. Lineage (NCBI taxonomy): Eukaryota > Viridiplantae > Streptophyta > Pinopsida > Cupressales > Cupressaceae > Sequoia > Sequoia sempervirens. Next base: position 267,528,140 of record VDFB02353493.1, read on the forward strand.
AACATCCAAAACCGTAATTTCCTCTATTAATAGAATAATACAACTGATTTAATTAATTCTCTTTTTCATAATTTTTGACAAATTAAATAAATTTCATTTATTTAACAAAGTCCTAAAAAGGGTATGTGCAGGATCATCATGGAAAAAAAAGGCCCTTAAGTGGCAAAAAATTTAGAAAAATCAGAGTTAGGAAACTTGACGTAAAAATTTGAATAAGTTATCTATATTATTTCAAAAATATATAAGAATAGAATCTATAGAAAATTGTATGTAGTTTCTAAACTACTAGGTTTATTTTTTATTTTTTAAATCTATTTGGTGAAAATTTGAAGTTTCAATTCAGAGTACCTAAATTTTAGGGAAAAAATAAGAAGTAGGTGTCCGTTGACCACCCCAACCACAATAAAATGATAATAATTTTTTATAAGATTTTAGATATAAGTAGAGGACTCGTATCATGATGTGATGCATGTTTTTTTGTAATTTTTTTCCAAGTAAATAATTAATTATGAATTTTTTATTACAAGTTTTAAAAAATATAAAAAAACTTGTATGTCTGACCACCTTAACTTGGTCAAAACTTCATGAAATTCAATTTTTTTTTTAATCCTTTATTATGTGAAGCATAGAATGTGACGCATGTTTTAGATTCAAAAAATGTGATACCGTTTGAAAGCTATATATTTTTTTAATTAGCTTATCAATTATGAATTTAGTCGTAATTCAAATAGAAAATGAATAATAATTATTTATTAAATTCAAGGGTATGTGTAGGATCATCATAGAAAAAGTAGGCCCTTAAGTGGCAAAAAAATTAGAAAAATCAGAGTTAGGCAACTTGATGTAAAAAATTGAATAAGTTATCTATATTATTTCAAAAATATTTTAGAATAGAATCTGTAGAAAATTGAATTTAGATTCTAAACTACTAGGTTTCTTTAAAAAAAAAAACTATTTGGTGAAAATTTGAAATTTCAATGCATAGTACTTAAATTTTAGGGAAAAAATAAGAAGTAGGTGTCTGTCTAACCACCCTAACCACAATAAAATGATAATATTTTTTATAATATTTTAGATATAAGTAGAGGACTCATGTCCGATGTGATGCATATTTTTTTGTAATTTTTTTCCAAGCAAATAATTAATTATTAATTTTTTATTAATTTTTTTTTAAAATATAGAAAACGTGTATGTATGACCACCTTAACTTGGTCAAAACTTCATTAAATTCAATTTTTCTTTTTTTTAATCATATAGTATGTGAACCATAGAATGTGACCCATGTTTTGGATTCAAAAAATGTGATACCATTTGAAAGTTATAGATGTTTTTCAATTAGTCTATCAATCAGGACTTTAGTCATAATTAGAATAAAAAATTAATAAAAATTACTTATTAAATTCAAAGTAAAGCATAATTTATATTGGTGGAAAGCTAAGAATCTCCTTTTAAAAACCCTTTTCGTTTCATAAATTTTGGGTAAAAAAAAGGTCATCAGCCACATACCCATCATATTGTCACTTTTTGGCCCATCATGATCCTTCACATACCCTTAAAGTAAAGCATAATTTATATTTGTGGAAAGTTGAGAATCTCCTTTAGAAACCCTTTTTCGTTTTATCAATTTTGGGTAAAAAAAATTCATCAACCACATACCCTACACATACCCATCATATCACCACTTTTTGGCCCATCATGATCCTACACATTCCCAAAACCCTAATTCTACTATTAATTAAAAAAAAAATTATTTAATTAATTCATGTTTCTATCATTTTGACCAATTAAATAAATTATATTTATTTAATGAAGTCCTAATCCCACTTCATTTCATCTTGATTGAATAAATAATGCCAATTATTTAATTACGTCACTAAATCACCTTATTCCTCTAAGTTAATTGAATGATTAAATCATAATAATTTAACTACAACACTTTCCCTCCAAAATTTGAATAATTAAATCAAACTATTCCAATCATTTATCAAAAATAAATCAAACTAATGCAATTTTTTTTGCAAAAGTCAAACTTGATTTGCGTGTTCAACTCCAAAAAGGAATTAATTAATTAAATAAATTAATTCATATTCCTCACCCACTTTTTGATTGAGCAAATTATGATTTTTGAAAGAGTAATCTAATTTGTTGACTAATCAATCTAAATCTTGATTGATCAATCTAATTCCTGACTAGCCAATCTATTCCTCAATCACACAAATTGTGCAATCAACTTTGCACAATCTACTCATGTCTAAATGCTCTCAACACATTTTGATCATCAATCTTGAATCAACATTTTTTAATCCTGATCATTCATTCAAAATATCATTTTCTATATAACAAAACTCTTTCCTCACAAAAAGGATTGGAGAATCAACATAACTCATGAAACGAAGTATTGTCGAGATCACCATTGATAGATATTCAACCTTTATTTGATCTACCAACATGCACCATTCATCAAAGCTTTGCACATGAACTACAGAGGCTTCACGGTGATAAGAATAATCCAACGTCAGGCGAATACACTCTGATACAAGATGGTAACACTCTAATTTTATTTACCTTCAATTTGGTAATCATAGATTTCTTAATGTGTTTTCAATAGCTTAGTTTCATTTTGTATGTGTAGGATTAGATCTTAGATTTGTGTGTTTTATCTTAGCTTAGATCCTAATTTCAATCACATTTAATCTTGTTTGCATCTATGTATTTCCCCCTCACACATTATGGCACACCGGTGAGACCCTTCTCACATACACTAACATTTATATGAGCCATTTTTGAAGTTGCAGGTCTTGGAATCACATTTTAAGAAGTTTTCAATCACTGCCGAGAAAATTTCATAATTTCCTATCAAGAAAACTGTGCACTTGACTCCAGAAGCCGAGCCTCTACCTCAATAATTGTGCACTTGATTGTGTTTTTATGCACTTTCTTTTATTTCCTTGCATTCAAATTATGATAGGGGCACACTTGCTCTGAAATTCGAGCATTTGATTTTGAAAAGAGTGCATTTGACTATGATTTCTAAGCAGTTGTTCTGACAGACCAGTGCATGGAACCTACATTGTTGTAATTGATTTTTTTTCTAACATGGGCCTTTTTTTGAATGTGTAACAAGTGCTAACATATTTGCATGCAAATTTTGAAAGACATCAACTTATTTTATGTTGGGAAGATGAATGGTCAAAGCACTCTAGATCTACAATCTTTTTTTTAATTAAGTTAGGAATGTTTAATTTTGGTGCTTTAAAAAGAACAAGACAAATGCACACATTGTTTTGGTGTTATTAAAATTGAACCAATTCCAAGCTTTCTTAAATAGGAATGTTTAAAAAGAACAAGACAAATGCACACTTCATTTTGGTGTTATAAAAATTGAACCATTTCAAGCTTTTTTAAATTAGGAACTCTGATTTGGTGCTTTAAAAAGAACAACACAAATGAATGTTTCATTTTGGTGATCTTAAAAATAAACCATTTTAAGTTTTTTTCTAACTTAGGAATTGTTGATTTGGTGCATAAAAAAGAACAAAACGTTTCAATTAAGGTGCTCTAAAAATGAACTCTTTCCAAGTTTTCATAATTAGGAACTTTGATGTTGGTGCACAAAAATAACACAAAATGATTTTCATTTTTCTGACACACACTCATTTTACTTTTATTGACTGAGTTAAAACCAAGACTACTTTCTTAGAAACACTCAGATTTGGGCTTAAAAATGAACAAAATATTCTTTATTTCTTGCACCATTGCTATCTTAAGTGATTGATATCTAAAATACTCCATGTATTGATGCAATTAAAAAGAACAAGTTGTTTATTTTATTCACATATTTTTGGGGATAACATTGGTCAAGGTGTTTAAAAAGAATCCAACTACTATGAAGTGTTTGTTGTGAATTTACTATTTGGAAAGGATGGTTGTCTACTCCCCTCACACCTTTTGATGATCTTGGGTGAGCGAAAACATCTTAAGCTTCACACCTTTTTTTTATAGGATACCTTTTTAGAGGGCTTTCCTATTGAGAAACATCCCGCGCTAGAGAACTCATAGGCGGCCCAAGTGGTACTTTCGTTCTAGACCACTATATAAATATTTTGTGGGTGTGAGGAAATTTCATCATCCCCCCTAGTGCTACTAGCCTATGTCGATGTATTCTCCCTCAGTATCCTTGTGATGCATAAAAAACCGTAAGGGCTAGGAGATTCTTAATTAAACAAAAATGTCACATGTGTAGGGGCCCAAAAATAATATCCGCAAAACATTACTAAGAACCAAATTGTTTTAGAAGCCACCTATTATCCAAAAACATTCTTTGAAAGTGGTGCATCATAATTTACTTCCAAATAGTTACTTGTCATGTCCGACTACACGCCTGTGCCATAAGTTGCATGTCAAATCATCCCCTTGAGGCATGAGGTAGGCCTAACTAAAAGAATGGTTTCTATCCACTAGGGTTGTAAATGCTTGTTTATGTTAAACTTTCCAAATACATTCAAAACAATTTGACATCAAAATCTATGCTTGATCTAAAAATAAAACATCCAAACAAGCATTGAACATGATGGTTGAATTGTAAACCCTTTGACTTAGTGTATACTTGTGAAAGAATCCTTGTGTTTGAACTCCTTGAAAGGATTTTTTCTTAAAGGTTTTTGAATATTCTAGATTTTATTTCAAGTTGCATTGATCAAAGTAAACATTTGGGAACTATGGATTAGGTGTCATGATTTCACAACTTGATCTATAGACATGAAGGTCACACAAGTTCATGCTTTTTGAGTCAATCCAAGTGTTGTTTTATCACTTGCCATACTCCAAACACATAGAAGTTAAGAGAAGAACCAAATTTAAACTTGAAAAAATACAAGAAAAGAATGCTCAAAACCATAAACAAAACATATAGAAACCACATTGGCACAAAATTCCATTGAAAGTTATCACAGTTTCTGAGCAATTTCCAAAATTTCATTGTATTTGCACAAAATTTTAGTGCAGTTGCCATAGTTTCTGAGCAATAGCCAAAATTTCATTACATTTTCTTTATGTCTTGGAAAAGCTACTAATGAAAAAAAGTTGCATTTGACAAAAACTAAGCACTTGTTGTAGGAACCACACACTTTCTTTTATTCCCCTACATTTGCTTATGAGAAAATAGCACACTTGCTACTAAGATCCTTACGTTTGCTAAAATATTCTCACTTTTTCCTTAGAAAACATTGCATTTGACAGAAACACATAAATAGTTGCACTTGTCATTCTAGCTCATGCTTGCTTTTCTGAAACCCAAGCACTTGACACATTTTTTGCCACACTTGATAAATTTAGACACTTTTCCTCACAGTCTTGTACATTTTTGCTTAGAACTAGCACTACTAATTTATCCTACCAACACATGGGGAAAACAAACTAAAGTTTACAAGATTAGTGTTAGAACAAAACAATTGGAAAACTAGATAAATCATATAGTCCCTCATCCATTATTTCCATCCTACTTATTAAAAATCAAAATCAAACAAACGACTAGGATCATTCCTTCACTCAAACATTTATGATATCAAGAATTCCTTGGAACTTGCAGATAGTTCAAGTAAGCTTTCCCACAACATATCCTCTAGAAAAAGAAGTGAAATATCAACCCTAGTACTTCAATATTTTTATTTATGAGAAGTAGCACAATTCCAAAAAAACACTCAAACCTTAGGGTCTTGGGCTTCATAGCAACCTTCTCAAACACCATTACACTTTATGGCCATCTGGCAACCGACTACTCTAGTTTAACAATCAAACCTTGTAGCACCAATCCTCCAACCTAGTCTCACACACATTGAAGGTGAACAAATTGATATCATTAGCAGTTTAAGAACCTTCATATTTGATAAAAATGAAACACCCAACTAGTGGAGAAACACAACACAAATCCTAGATGAAGAAGAAGAGAAAGTAGACCTAGCAGTTGAAAGACCCGTGTCATAGCCACCTGTGTGACAATAGATATACATCCCTCATGATTTTTGACAAGAAAAAGATCCTTAAGTCCAACAAGAGAAAAATCCTTAAGTGAAAATTCATACTTAGTCTTTCAAAGAACCACCCTACAATTTTTTTTGCCAAAGGGTACATCTATAGAAGGTATCACATCCACCAAAATACACTAGAATTTTTCTATTACCGCTTTGCACCAATAGGCCAAATATTTTCCAGAGATTAGGAGTTACAAAAATGCTCACAAAATCTTGGAAGTTGTTTATGACAACTACAAGACCACAACACATGAAGAACATGGAAATGAACAAGAACACCAACATCCCACTAGCAAATACCACATATGATTGAAGGGACCCATGAGGATATAAACCAAGTGACCTTATGATAGGGTATTTAGTATCGAAACATCCCCAAAACATGTTGATCTATTAACAAAATTACTCTTACCAAGGGTCACAACATCAAATAGGGTAACAACATCAAGGGTTTCAAACTCACCATCAAGGAATAAGTCTAGAACATCAAATCACCCTAAATAAAATTGAGAGCTTGATCTTGAGGAACTTAAATGAAATCAAAATGTGACATATGGCCAATGCCATGTGCAATGTCAAAACATTACATATCCACAACAAAAAACATCATTCAACAAACACATCAATATCCACATCGACAACACTTCCAATATTCGTAGTATCAAGGAGTTCCACAACACCAAGGTGTACCTCAAAATCAAGGTCAAAGGATTCCTCAAATTAAATATCAAGGTGAACCCCACCCTCAAGGTACCTACAACACACAAAAAGGATTTAACCCTCCTTATACATGAAATGGTTATCAATGGTCCATGCCTTCAGTAAAACCCACCTATAATTGAGAAAAAATTATCATACAACAAAGTTATAACATCCTTCCAAACCAAAAAAGAACACCTATTGATGATATAACCTTGCAGTTACAAAATGACAAACAAATCGGTTAGCAAAACAATTAATTGAACAACGAATAGAAAAATCAAGAGAAAAAAAATAGGGAGGGAAACAGAGGCAATACGATCTACTAAGAAGGAAATTCACCCCTTTGGGAGAGACTTTAGAGGTAATCATGCACAAACTAGTACAACAATACCTTATCAAAATCAATGATAGTCCATCTTATGGTGAACCAAACATTAAACCCCCTAGGTATAGATTGTATGAACAATGTGAGTTCCAAAAAATCAAAGGTCATGATACATCAAAATGTGTTACACTCAAAAATATCATCCAATACATTATTGATCAAGGAGAAATAGCTATTGAAGATGGAATTCAAGGATCAAACACTAATGATAACAATGACAATGTCTCAACCTCAAAAGTTGAAAATAATGATCAAGAGCTATCTATCACTGATCACATTGACAATGTCTCTACATCATCCAGTGAGCAAGAGGACATACATCAAGAATTTAATCCCAAGCATGATCAAACTTAATCACCCAAGTCTAGCAATGAGTCAGTCTAGCATATATTAACATCATCCAACCTCCTGGAAGTGCATATTGATGATCAAGAGACTCTTAATCCAACACTTATAGCCAATGCAAAAAATATAATCCAAGAGCTATCACCCATATGTCCACGTTTGGAGGAAATACAAGGATCCTTTACAATAAATCCTTTCTTTAAAATTAATACATGTCAAGAGCACAAACCAAAGCATATCAATGATAATACCACACAAAGTTGAGGCCAAGAATTTGTATCATCAAAATACTACAATGACTTGGTAGATATCTTCCAAGCCATCCATGGTTTTCCAAAAGAAGAAAATGTGCATATGCCAAGCACATATACATCTACCCATGAGGTGCTCATTCGTAATGGACATCTAGATGATCTTCATCCAAGAGAGGAGTCTCATACTCTTGATATCATTACCAAGGAATAAGAGTCACCTACTCTTAACATCTTTACACATGATCAAAGCACAACAAAATCTATAGACACATCAAAAATTGATCAAGAAGAAGCAATAAAATCATAAACATCCTCCAGGTAGGTTGAAGACATCAATTATGAAAATATGGAGTACAGTATCCCAAAATTAGTAAGGATAACTAATAATCCTGAGCAACAGAGAATTAGGTACACAATAGTCAAAGAAGCACCAAATATATTTTGAAGGGACATCAAAATCTAATATTTCACAGGATCAAGTTGAAAATATCAATCAAGAAGTTATCCCTCATATGAAGGATCCTATCAGTGAAGAAGCTATCACATGTGAAGATACACAACAAAGTAGAGAAGGATTAGCATCTTGTTTCCAAGGTAAAACATATCCTATTGTAAATAAACTTTTTCAATGGATTCATTATCAAGATATAGGATTAGGCCTACACGAATAGGGTATCCTAGAACTACTGATGATTATCGAAAATCATAAACATCAAATTTTTGGTTATTCAGCAAGTAAGGGATCTACAAATATCAGTGATATCTCTATAATACTGGGGGAAACTTTATCGAATGCAAGCATCAACATAGAGAGCATGAAGATTCCTTATGATGAAATTTCTACCAACAATACAACTAGCCATATCACGAATCATCATCCACATATTTTTCAACCATCTCATTGGGCCCAACAATAAGATAAAAAGCTATATCAAAGAAATAAACAAGTCATTAAAGCAAAAGAATCAGCAAAACAAAATAGACAAGCAAAATTTAGATGGATATAAAAGCAAAAGAAAGAAAATCATCCTTATCAAACTCCATTAGTCAAATAAACTATGGGGAAAAATCAAAAAGGGAAGCTCATCCATAAAAAATGTCCAACAATGCAAGAGGAAGCTTCAAGAGTGACCTACAAGGAATATAAAGATGTTCCCAATTGAATCTCTATATCCACCCATTATTTCTCATCATCCCAAGTTTGGAGGATAAAAGGTTCCAAACTACCAACCAATCCATCTAAATCTCATATCCCTCAACACATTTCGCCATCCATGATATCCAAATCTCACATTAACGATGTGTTGGAAACAACTCTTTATCATAAGGATTGTAAGGGCACTCTATCACAATGTGCAAATCGAGGTAAGGTAAACTCTTGTATTGATAAAAAAGACAATAATTGTCAAGGGTTAAATTCAAGTGCTTGTATCCTATCAAAACAACTCCTCCAAGTAGGATATCATTGGAATGCCATGATATAAACAACAACCATATTAGCACCAACAACATCTACATAAGCACCACCAGGTGGTTCAACATGAGAAAAAATTGTTACCATGATGAAAAACTAGTAAATAGGCATTTTGTGTGACATCAAAAATCAATAAAAAACAAAAAAATCAAGAAAATAGTCAAGAGAAAAATCATCCTCCAGTGAAAACCACTATGGTGGCACTTTGGAAAAGTACCATGATGAAAACCTGGAAAACAAGCATCATGTGTAGAATCGAGCATCTACGTGCACCATTTTAGGTGGAAGCATCTCAGATTATTCATAATAAATCAAATCCTTTTTTTTATCTTGAAAAAATGTTTGGTGTACAATTTACACTTGCTTATGGAAAACATCTTGATTATGGAAAACATCTTTGCATGGTTCATTATCACTGATCGTATCCTATCCACCATTATCTGAGCCATGAGGCATTTTCCAAAATGGCATACTTTATCCAAACATGTTATCCTATCACAAGCTAATCCATCACCTACATTGCTAGACACAGGGGGGAAAGTACTTACATCTTGCTTCAAAATAAATATTGATCTATGTCTTCTAGCTCACATTGTGATCTAGGAATTGTCCAAACAACAAGGTATGCCACATACTGCCCTTCCCAATTTATCCCATCAACAAGGTATACCATCAAACACACTATCAGGGTAACCTTCAAAATTGTTCATTCCAACAAGGTGTACCACATGGTACCCTTCCCACTTCATCCCAACAACAAGGCATACTACCAACAACTACCAAGGTAACCTTCAAAGATATAACAATGTGGATTATTCCTTCACTAAAAAATTCTAAGATATCAACAGTTGCTTGAACCCCATAACTAGTTCAAGTAAGCTTTTCCACAACATATCTTCTAGAACACAAAGTGAAATATCAATCCAAGTTGTCAACATCTTATGCCCCAGGAAAGAGGGTAAAATCCAAAAAAAGCTAACCTTTGAAATAGTTCGTCCCAACAACAAGGTATACCACCAGTGCACTATCAATATAAGCTTCAAAAAAATTCATCCTAGATACCAACAAAGATGCCAACAACATGGATTATTCCTTCGCTCAAAAATTCTAAGATATCAACAGTTACTTGAACCCTATAGCTAGTTCAAGTAAACTTTTTCGTAACATATCCTCAAGAAAAAACAAAGTGAAATATCAATCCAAGTTTTCAACATCTTATACCCTAGGCAAGAGGGTAAAAATCTTTAAAAAATAGATAAAATATAAAATACAAAAAAACAAAAGCAAGAAAAAAGAAAGAAATATAGTAAAGAGAAACAAAACATTCTTTGTAGGGCTCATACTAGAATAGGTACCATAGTGAAAACCTTGCAAATAGGCACTATGTTTGAATAAAACTTTCATCATTATCTATTGGTACTATCCACAACATCTACCCATCCATTTTATAATAAAACATGTATCCAACCATGACTTGCCACTAATTAAGGAAAGTCATTTTGTCTCCAACTAGGGGAAACTTCCCAAAGTTGGTCATGGGTTAGATATTTTAATATCCTATCATAGTCATAAAACCAAAAAATTCAAAAACATCAGACAACAACAAAAATAAAAAACATCAGAAAACAAGGATAAAAAACATGCAGAAAACAATAAAAAACAAAAACATCATTTGGTTATTTCTTCACTCAAATAGTCTACGATATCAATATTTCCTTGGATCCTACAACTAGTTCAAGTGAATTTCCCACAACATATCCTCTAGACACACAAGTGAAATATCAATCCATATTATCAATGTTGTTTATCCAAAATTATTTTATGCTTTGAGTCAAATGGTTTGAACTACATGGTCTCTACATGTACAATGTAGGCAAGGATTAATAGCCCCTAAGACCCTAGGTCAATCCCCTTAGGTTTATAACATGCTTTATTTTCAACTTATCCAAAAAATCAAAATCCAAAAGCATCTACAAAATACACAATTCAAAAACATTCACAAAAAAAGGTAAAAAACACTCAAACCAAGTGAACTACGAGCCTCTGTGTGTACAACGTAGGAAAGGCTTATCTTTTATGAGCCCTAGAGGCCCTAGGTTAGTCCCCTAAAAACAAAAAAATAACATCATAAAACTTATAAAAATAAAAAAGATCTATCTCATCATCAAAATCCATAATAAACAAATTGTCACGCTCACCCTTTGACGAAACAAACAAACAAACAAAGAAATATCAAAAGCTAGAAATTTCAAGCAAGCAATCACAAAATCTCTGACTATATAAATAGATAGAAACAATTCAAAAGTATCAACTATATATCATTTTGAAAAGTCCCAACAACATCCTAAGATATGCCTTAACAGATCCGTTCCTACGATAGACATGATCAACACTTGATAATAGACCCACCCCAAATAGATATGGCAAGTGATACTGCAACTTTGTCTTTTATCTTTTTTATAGTCTTATTTTTATGATTTATTTTATTCACTCATTCCTAGGATCTCTTGAGGATGCCCATAAGGATTTAGAGAAGAATGAATGGGGGTAATTGAGTATCATTTCAGTTTTCTCTTTGTAAGATATTTTTGTAAAACTACCATGACGAATACTTGCTTTATTGAGTCTATGAAAGTTATGTTGAAATAATTCATGTAGCAGTTGCGTGTTAGGTATTTCATACCTCTTTGTGTAAATGGTTTGAAATTTTTGTAGCAGTTGCATGTTAGGTATTTCATACCTCTTGTGTAAATGGTCCAAAATTCATGTAGCATTTTTATGTTAGGTGTCTTATACCTCTTTGTGTGACTGGTTTGAAATTTTTTTAAGACAATCCAACTATATACTTTAAACAAAGTTTTTGTATGTCTAGTATGAGAAAAAATAATCTTTGTTTGTAGAGTCAAAGTCCATGCAATGGATACAAAGTCACCTTGTTCATTAATACCCTGGTGAATCGTATCTATTTGCTACATCAAACAGGATTGTTCAAAACTATGAAGTCTCCAAGCAAGTGAAAGAAACATCATCAACTACTAACAACATCAAATTTCCATCCATCATCATAATATTTCTTCTAACTAACATCCATCTTGCATGACATCATTAGTACCATATCCATCCTGCAATCATTAGTACCACCATCTAGATCTAGCTATCTAACAGACTAACCACCTGCAACCATTTTAACCCATGATGTTAGGGTTTCATTTTGAACATGTAAAGTAACAAAAAATGACACAAAAATGATGACAAATGACATTTAGGATGACAAAAAAGAAAATGCAAGAGTTTAGGTCAAGTGAACAAGTTCAGAGCAAATGCTAAAAGCAAATGCAAGGGTTTAAGTCAAGGCCGTGCTTTTAGGGAAAGTGCACGAAACAAAGGCGAGCTTTTAAGTCAAGTGCAAGGTTTTAGAGCAAGAGTGAGGTTTTCAGATGCAATATTTTATAGCAAGTGCAAGGTTCTTAAGAAAGGGTGAAGAAATAGTCAAACAACAATCAAATGCAAGGTTTTAGATGAGAAGTGAAGTTTTATGGCAAGTGCATGAAGCAGAAGCGAGGTTTTATGTCAAGGGTGATGAATTTAAGGTCAAGTGTGAGGTTCTAACCTATAAAATGAAAGGAAAACAATGCAGATGCTCAAAAATCACTATAACTTTGTTAGTGACTCAAGAAACATTGTACAAGTAATATGAGAACATAACAAAACAAAAACATGAAGTGACAAGGTACATACCAAGCCACCAATTCCTGAGGGTTTTCCAAACTCTCAAAAAAGGTTTGAATGATGTGGGGCTCCCTGAATTCTTAGCATTGCTCCTCAACAATTGACAAAATGGGAAATCTAGAGACAAGAATTGGCAAAAGGATCAAAGAATAAATTAGCTAATTAGAAGACTAATGGCTTAAATTAACTCTAAAATAAACCCTAATTTTTACTTAGGGAACCTTCCTAATTTCAAATTAGAAGCTCCTAGAAACATTGGAACGAGAAACAAAGGACCTATGGACCTAATTCTTCATCCTAAACATATCAGAATTGAAATAAAATAGAGTCGTGAGCCTGACCTCAAAACTTGAAATTTTTGGCCAACCTCCTAAGGGGGTAGCACAAAATCCTACCATCATTTTGTTGAACAACGGGGAACATTAGGGAACAATTTTTTTTCAAAAAACTTGATCTTAAAAAAAAAATCTTTGAAACAAAGTAACCAATACATTGTATTAAAGAGGGGAAAAATGTAGACATGTAAAATTGACCTAACATCTATCACAGACCCACAACATTGAACAACATTGAACAACATCCCACAATATCCCACAACATCTTGAAACATCTTGGAACATCTCAAAATCATCCCACAATATCTCGAAAACATCCTAAGACATCTTAGAATCATCTTGTAACATCTTGCAACATCTTAGAATCATCCCGCCACATCTCGAAATCATCTCACCACATCTTGGAATCATCTCACCACATCTTGCAACATCTCAGAAACATCCCCCAACATCTCAGAATCATCTCACAACATCTCACAACATCTCAGAATCATCTCACAACATCTCAGAATCATCTCGCAATGTCCCATGACATCTTGGAAAACATCCCAAAACATCCCGGAAACATCACACAACATCAAACAACATCCAAAACCCTATTTTCCTCTATTAATTGAATAATAGAACATTATTTAATTAATTCACTTTTTCATCATTTTGACAAATTAAATAAATTTCACTTGTTTAACAAAGTCCTGAAAACCCTAATTCTACTATTAATTAAATAAAACATCATTATTTAATTAATTCACGTTTCTATCATTTCAACCAATTTTAAATTAATTGCATTTATTTAATGAAATCCTTATGCCACTTCATTTCATCCTAATTGATTAAATGATGCCAATTATTCAATTACATCACTAAATCACCTTATTCCTCTAAGTTAATTGAGTTATTAAATCATAATAATTTAAGTATAACACTTTCCCTCCAAAATTTGAATAATTAAATCAAACTATTCAAATCATTTATCAAAAATCAAATCAAACTAATGAAACCTTGTTTGCAAAATTCAAACTTGATTTGCACGTTCAACTCCAAAAAGGAATTAGTTAATTAAATTAGTGAATTCATATTCCTCACCCACATTTTGATTGAACAAATTACAATTGTTGACTAAGCAATTTAATTTGTTGACTAATCAATATAAATCTTGACTGATCAATCTAAATATTGACTGATCAATCTAATTCCTGACTAGCCAATCTATTCCTCAATCACAAAAATTGCGCAATCAACTTTGCACAATCTACTCATGTCTAAATCCCCTCAACACCTTTTGACCGTCCATCTTGAATCAACATTGTTTAATCCTGATCATTCATTCAAAATTTCATTTTCTATATAACAATCCTCTTTCTTCACAAAAAGGATTAGAGAATCAACATACCTTATGCATTGAAATACTGTCAAGATCACCATTGATATAACTTCAACCTTTCTTTGATCAACCAACACGCATCATTCATCAAAGCTTTGCACATGAACTATGGAGGCTTCATGGTGATAAGAACAATCCAACATCAAGAGAATCCACTTTGATATGGGATGGTAACACTCTGCTTTCATTTGCATTTAATTCAAATGGTAACCATAGATTTCCTAAAAAAATTTCAATAGCTTAGTTTCATTTTGTATGTGTAGGATTAGATCTTAGATTTGTGTGTTTGATCTTAGCTTAGATCTTAATTTCAATCACATTTAATCTTTTTCACATCTATGTTTTTCCCCCTCACACAAATACAAACATTGCTTTAGATAAAAACAAAGTAAACAATGTAAATAAATTAAAAATTCTTAAATTTCCAATAGTGGCATAGTGTGATGGTTAATTTGTTATGGTTTTGTTCTTGCCATCAAAGTTCAAACCCCATTGCAGTGTTTTTTATGAATGTTTAAATTGGGTATGAGGTTCCCCATTTGTGAACTCACCCATCCATAGCTCCAATATGATGTAAGAAAAATAATTATTAAGTAAATAAAGATCAATCTTGAATAGAAAAGTAAATAAAATAAAATAATTTAAAGATAATTATAAAGTAAAATAAAATCTTGTAAGTAAATTTCTATTTAAGATATCCATAATAGTTTACAATTATTGATTTCAGTTAATTTTTTTTTTTTGAGATAATCATTCCATGTAAATAATTTGAATATAAATAAATAATTAAACAAAAATGAATTGCATTTAGATTATTATAAAAAGTATTGTAGCGTAGAAAATTGTATACTCTTGAAGAAAGAGGCAATTTCATGCTTAATTTGGACCTATTTTGGCATCCTTGCATTATTTGTTCCTTAAACTTACGATTTATAGGCCCCTATGACCCATTATTTTGGACCTTGAGGCCTATTCCACTCAAAAATCATATAAATCCCAACAAATAACACTCAAATCATTCAAATTTTAAAAATTCACCTCAAAAACGTCAAGTGGGACTAATTTTCTGCCTTGGGCGTGTTAGCTCTCAAAAACGCGGGTAAGAATACCTCAAGAGGTTGCCAATCTCTTGACACATTTTAGGGTAACAGAACAAGGTTTGAAACAATTAAACCTTCTACTCTTTAGGTGTTGCTGGACCTAGGCAAGTGTACCTGAAATGGATAAAGCAGACTTAACCTCTAGTCTTTCTTCTTGCAATGATTTATCCACAATGACAAACGAAAGTGGACAAAACAGATCAAATTTGGTATAGATTGTATGCTAAAATGAAGACTAATTTCTAATATGTTCAGTTAACAAATGTAAGAAAGTTATGAATGAGATTGAATGATATGAATGGTGATACTAGTGCCTTATATGGTATATGGAGTCAAGGGAAATCTAAAATGTGTGCTATGTTCTGGAAATAATTCAAGCTGTTTAGCATATGATTTAGTTTATAGCTTGTATAAACATGCAGGGTTATAATTACCAAGTTCTTTTTAAATGATCCAATTGATATCTTCTAATTACTATGATCAATTTAGAGGATTTAATCTTTGCTGGAAAGAACCAATTAATTGATCATACAGTTACAACAAATGTGTACTGACAAACTGGGGATAAACTTGTTACACCAATTTAAACAATCAGAGAACATCACATTGGAGACAACTGTGATAATATTTTCAATAGGCACAATAAAAAACTGATACCAGAAAACAACTACAAAAAATCAAAAGATCTTCATTGACATCTCCATAATTTATACATGCAACATAATCTCATCTTGACAAAACATGCTTCTAAACTGTATCTATCCCTATTGTATTCTACTATTATCTCCTATATCTTCATTTGAGATTTGGAATAGATATTTATACATTGTGTACACGAAAGGACATGTCCTTTTGGTAACCACATGTTTACATAACAAACTTTTAAGAGAATGATTAGGCTCTATTTAGCCATAAATGAGTCTTTGTGAGATGATCCAAATAATCCTGACGCTCGCACGTGTTGGCATATCCAACTGTTGTCTAGATCATGAATTCCATTTTAACCATCTCCTCATTTTGTTTGCTTACTTCATCCAAAGACGTATCTTCTACAAACATTATGCTCAAGACCTTGTTCAATATTGTTTCACATTAATTTTTCCATCTGGTGGCCTCCTTCAATTTCCCATTGTCATCAGAAAATGCATTCGTGGTCTTTTTGGCAGCATTCATCAACTCCTGTTCATCCCCCTGTAATTCATCATAGAATCTTCGATGATGATTGATTATATGATTTGTAGCTTCAAGTGTTGCACTACTAGATTCATCACTTTGAGCTAATTCGTGAAACTTCTCCATAATTCGCTCATCCATCCTTGTATGTTCCTTTAATGCAGCAAGGGTATGAGAGTATTTTCCCCACAATTTAGCCAACCAGGATGTTATATTATCCTGCCTCTTTTTGATAATTGCTGCAATTGCATTATGTTTCCCCTGGGAATAAGCACTTGATTCAACCCAGCAACCTTTTGCCTGAGAGCTTTCTCCTTGTGTGATCATTTTAGTTGGCCCCATTGAAATACCAACCAAGTCCTTTAACCTGTCATTCTCTCTCATCATTCTTTCACAATTTTCCTTATACACTTCTCTTTCTTTTATCAGCATTTGGATCTATGCCTTGTTTAGCTTTGCAATATTCACCCCTATCTTTGCAGTAGCTATAGGGTTAGCTTCTCCAACCTTCAAATTCATTACATGGCCAAATACCTTCTCAGTGTCAATTACTATTGATTTTCTATGGGGTGGATATAAGGCCCAAATCATCAATGACCCCTCATCATTATTGTACTTTGACCCAGCATACACCTTTGTTACACTTTCTTTATCAAGTTTATGTGTTGCATTACTATCTCTTAAGAAACTATAAAAAACAAGAGCAGAATTTAAATCAAGTCCAGGGAAAATCATTACACCAGTATCTTCTAACATTCTCCTTCCTTTCTCAGGGGTCATATTTGTCACTTCATCATCCACACATTTTCTTAATTGACCCAATAGTTGTTCTTCATTTCCTGAAGTGACATCATCAACATTTTCTCTTATTTCCTTCCCCTTCTGCCTGTACAGGAATGCCTTGAATTATGGGGAGTTTATAAATTCATCATCTGAGACAAAGGATCGGTACTCCATATGCCTTGCATCAACATCTCCACTTTCAACACTCTGCTCTCTTTTTGGGAAAACATAATGTTGAGTTCTCACCCTAAACACCCTTTCTGTTTTGCCCTTAGGCACATTATCCTTTGGTGTTTCCTCATCTCTAGAAGACAGTAACTCCACCTCTGCTAGCTCTTGGTTATATCTTTCTACTGCCATCTCAGCTTCATCTTCATCCAAATTCCTTATCATGTCATCAAAAGGATAGGGTACATGCTGAAACCCTCCAAAGTTAATCCTCATCTTAGCAAAATTTATATATCCTTTAGGATCAAAACCCTTTCTAAGTGGCCCTCTTTTCATATTATAATGCATCAATCTGTCCAGAATTGAATTGTACCCCTCCTTGGCTAATACCATGAAGTCACCAAAACACAGAGTACTAGGCATAAAAGCTTGTTTCCCAAAAGAACTAAAATGCATCACACTACAATAGTCCATCTTCCTAACAATCTCTAAGTATGCAATTTTGTTCGGAACTATCCTTGGTAGGATAAAAGGGGCATCTTCAAATCCATAGGCTCTGATCATTGTAGCTCCTTCCAAACAATACCAATCACCCTAGTTATGATCAATTGGCCCGTTGAAGTCTTTAGGCTGAAGGAATCTCTTAATCTCATCAGTCAATGAATAATTGCAAGGACATTCATACAGTTTATACAAAGTTTTTACAAAATGTTCCTCAAAATGAATATAACTAGCATTAGCAAATCTGTTGTCCCAAATAGCAATCCACATTTGTATAGGCAATGCATCACCTTCCTTACCAACTTGAGAAATTTTCATCTCTGCAGGCCACACACTCAATTCCTTTCTAAAATATAATACTAAATGCATCAATAATGAATAGTGTCTGAGATAAACAATAGGAGCTCCACCTTTGATAGTTGTTAACCCTAAGTCAAGCCCCCTAGAAATGTATGCAGCATACTCAAATGGCCTGGAGTTATGATATTGGATATCTGTTGTAATGACCATTGGCACAATTGACATGAATTTTGGGGCATCCATTCCCAACACTTGACACACTAAAAAATATGTGTACTTCATATAGGGCTCAAATAAGTCAACATGATAAGGAGGCCCTTCATGGTCCTGTAGAGGTTCAAGCTTGTTGTCCTGTTTGACCCTATGAATCGAAAACCTCTAGCCCTTATAGGTTGTATCCATTCTTGAAAATTCCTTCTCCAATTCTTCAGGAATGATCTCTTCATTACAGAATCCCTCTAATTTGAAAACCTCACTAATTGATTCTTTAGACAGATGTATCTGTGGTTTTCCAGCTGGGTCACAAATGGCTTTGAACTTTGGTTCATAATGATCAGCAAGCAACTTAACCAATTCTGCATTCACAAATACATTGGGGCATACCAGTTTTCCTACATTCAACTTCCATGGGTTACAGACTAGTTCAAAACGGTTTCATCTATGATAGTGGAAATTGAATAGCTCATACCCCCCCATAGGAGTCCAAACATCACCTATGAACTTACATCTATAATCTAATTTGTCAATTTCTACCCTATTTTGTGCGGACCTTCTAGCTTTAGGCCCTGAACCAAGTAGTTGATCAATAAGGTCTTGGTTCAGTCTTCGTTCAAGGCCCTCATGTTCTGTATCAACTTTTTGTTTCTTCCCTTTTTGTTGACTACTCTCACCAAGTTTTCTACCCTTAGCTTTTCTAGAACCAGAAGACTCCATTGTTTTAAGATTTACAAAAGATAGAATTAGAAGGCTTTAGAATGCAATAACTTATAGTATTTTGTTCGAACTCCCCAAGCTGAAAAATGTCCTAGTTCTCTACTCTGCACTGATGAATTTTCTGCAATCAATTCAACAATGATACATCAACTAAACATTCATTGTTTTATTCTGTCACACCATTAATGAAGCATGGACAACATTCAATTAGAGCTGGCACTATCACATCAGACGTCTTATCGATGAGAGAATTTCAAATCTGAGGCAAAATTCTTTTACAACGTTTATTAACCCTTTCGCTAAGACACTCTGCAGTTATACCGACACCTGAAATAGCTATCACTCATATTACGTGTGTCACTATAACAACCTCGAGTCGGGGAGACATCTCATAGATTTCATTAAGTCTTACCGAAATGCATCCTTTATTGTATTCTCCAGTTGCTAAGACATTCTCACTTCTTTCATCGATAAAATAACTCTTACCGATGAAGTCATTCATCGGCAAGACAATGATCCTTTGGAAAGACTCATACCGATGCCAAATGTTATATCGAACCATTTTCTTCATTTTGTTCACTAAGACTTACCTCGATGACATCCTTCCTGCCAATGTGTCCCTTCTGTCGGTGTAACTTTTGAATCGGCAAGACTCCATAGCTTCTCCTCGATAGCTTTTTGATGAAATGCTTTTACATCTTATCGGAAAGACTATTTACCTTCAGCAAGACACTATCCCGATATACTCCAGTCTTACCGAAATACATGTTCTCGTCGCTAGTCGGTGAGACAATTCATATTCACCAAAACATTCTCTCGAAAACCTTTAGCTTGGCCGAACACTTCCACATGCATCATTCGGCGAGACATAATATATATGTTATAACTCTACGCCGATACCCATAAGTTTGGCCGAAATGACCCTTCTATTTATTAGTCGGTATAGCGTATTGAATTCACCATGACATTACAAAGATACTTCAAACCTTTGTCGATAAAGTTTTTTCAAATGTCATTCGGCAAGACATTGATGTTTCGCTATGACCTTCTCCCGAATATGATTTTCTATGCCGATATGTATCTCTTCTGTTGCTGAAACTTAAGATACATCCTTCTTATATCTGTAACAAGAATTAGTGGGAAATACATATGTCGAGGAGACATTTACTCTGTCTTGCCGAAATGGATAATGTGATGAAATATCACACTTTAGATGGATTCAGATGGATCATATGACAGAGTATGAGCAAGGCGACACAAGGAAGGGATTTTATGCCTATAACAAGGGCTCAATTTGGGACATTTATGAATGCAATTGAATGTGAAAATTAGCAAAATTTTGCAGTTCTAACAGGGTGAATGAGTCCCCTTTAGTGGGACTAAGTCACTAAGGATGGCGAATTAGTCCCTTTTGGGGAATTTTTCAATTTTGAGCAGGAAATTCACTAACCTGGTTCAAATTTTTGATGGATGTCATCCTTTGAGGTATAAATAATGTTCAATTAGGTGTTGATGAATATAAATATAAGTTTTAGGTCATTTTACACATCATCTAGTCATTTTTAACAAACAAATTCAAAAGTAAAGTGTTGAATATCTTTCACAAGAAGATTCATAAGTCTATCTACAACAAAGTTGAAGCTTTAGGGAATCATTCAAAGGTTTTTTTAGGTCTTCATGCTCACTTTTTATCCAAGATATTGCATTGTTTAGCATTGATCATGGATGCCTATGGAGAATCATGGAGAATTCTAGGTTGGGGAGATGCAACTAGCCATCAAGCCAAGCCTAAGGACTTGTTTTCTAAGTGATTCTATCTTCCATTTTCTCTCTATCTTCAGCCTAAGGAAGGCTTGCATGTCATTAATATTCTTTTAAATGGATTTAGGGTCTCTTAAAGTGAGTCTTACATTATTCAAATCTCTTTCATTCATCTTATTCTTGCATGTTAGAATAGGGTTGCATCTTGCTTTATATTTCCTAGTCCCAGACACACTTAGGGCTAGGGTTTTGTTGCACATTCCATTCTCTATTTCAATGTTTAAATATCAAAATAGGGGTTTGAATAAGGAAAAAACCCATTAGAAATCAAATTATATTATTTTTTGCAAGTGTTTTCACATAATCGGATCTGAGTTTTAGTTTGGGAATGAAGTGAAGGTGTTGGAGTACAGATCTACGATTTTGATTTTTAGAAAAATGAAAAAGGATTGATACACCATTAGTGGTGTATGAGTCCCACTAGAGGTGTTTGTCATAACAGCTTGCAAATTCCAGTACCCATTTCTTTGAAACTACTTTTTGGGTAGAAACCTTGATCTAGGACTAAGTTGCCCAACTTGGCATATGAGTTCTAGTTGGTCAAAAAATAAGATTTTCTAGAATTTTAGAGACATTTACAATCTTCACTCTGACCTCTATCTATTTCCTAGTGCACTCATTTTGTTTGACTTCTCTATCTTGTTTTATATTGCATTCAATCCATCTTTCTACATATCACAAAATGTTTTCAAACATCTCACATTTAATTAGTTTTACATTAGTAATCAACCTATTTTATCAATCAATTATATCTAGTACATTCCCCTTAGACAGATTTCAATCATCTTGGCATTGGAATCTCAAGGGTATATTCTTGAGTGAGCCATTAAGACTTTTGGATACCTCTCTCATTTTAGGTGCAAAACCCTAGAAGTGCAAGAGAGCATCCCATCCAAAAATCCCTGGTTCATTTTTGTAAGCCTGTACTTAGAACATCGTCTTTCTAATTTAGAGTGCATTTACACCCTAGGAATAGCTTACATTGCATTTTGCATTGTTTCATTTGCATTCTAGGGTTTAATAATTTACATTAGTGAAAAGCTCATTTAAGCTTGTATTATTGCACTTCATTTCCTTGAACAATTCTAAAAAATTTCATCTAAACTTTAGATTTTCATGGTACAACATACAACACATAAAAATCCATCGGGAAATTAAGAAAAACTTAAAAAATATCCCTACTAGGACTCATTCGCCACCCTAGGCGAATTAGTCCCAGTGTATAATTTGCATTACTATTTTCAGAATTTAGTTTCCAATTTCTTAAGTTGATGTTTGTCTCAGTTACTTTTCTATTTTAGTTCAATTATTTTCTATTCCATTGCAATTATTAGAACTAGCATCATTTAATTTCATGGAAATTATGGATAGCATTATATTTTTACAATTTTAATTTTTAGCATTAGTTCCTACTTCATTTAGATCAAATTCATCCAAAAGTGAAAATTAAAAAATAAACACATCAAATGAAACAATAAAAAAAATGCTTCAATTTAGAAAAACTATATCATCTAAACCTTTTAGTAGTGATGAATTGGATATGTTGGATGAAGCCCTCTGGGGCTTCCTCTCACTAAGATCATCCATGAAGGTTATTGATGAAAAAACCAGACCAACCGAGGATAACTTACCTCTCAAACCTTTTAGTTGTGATGACTTTGACATGCTAGATGAAGTGCTTCAGGACTTCATCTCACAAAAACCATCCACTAAGGTTTTTTGTGAGAAACATAACAAAAAATATGTCAATGTAATCCAACCTCAACTAGTCCTTTACCCACCTTTGCATAAGTCTCAACCTCCACCTAAACCTGAATTTACCATTTACAACAAATAGTGGTTCCTCCTAGTATGAATGCAAATGATGTGGTAGCTCTAATACAAGGAATGAATACCATTAATGTAGACATTACCTTCCATCAACATAAGCTCCCTCCATTAGAATTATGAAAGAAAAATGAAGCCTTTATGATAATAGCCTAATTTAATAGAATAGGCATCAAAAGAACCCTTGTTTACAATGGCTCTTCCCTTAATGTGTGCAGTGTAAAAATTCTAGAGAGATTATGTGTGGAAAAATCACAAATCAAACCTGATTCCTTACCCATTAGGGGATTTGACAATATCACAAAGCAACCGCTCAGTGTAATTACCTTACCTATTATTGTTTGAATCACTACCTTGCACACTCCTATTCATGTCATGCCTTATGATCTTTCGTACAATATTCTTTTGGGAAGATCATGGATTCATGAGATACATGTGGTGCCTTCAACCCTTCATCAAATAATGAAATATGTCTATAACAAAAAAGTTTATCAAGTTGAAATAAACCCCAAGCTTGAAAGTTGCTTACAACTTAGAAAAGGAATGACAAGTCCTCAAAAAACATTGATTCCAACATCTAACATAGAACCTTTTGAGACAACCAAACAAGAGCCAGTGTCTAAATTACTAGGTGATAATTGGGGATTACTGGGATTCACGAGCTTCATTTATGGGTGAGTATATAATCACATGAAAAGAGGATGGAAAACAAGAACAACCTATAGTTATGTCAGCTCATAATTTGGAATAACTTTCCCAAGCATCTTTCTCATCTACTTTGGAAGAAAATACAACTTACACAACAAATTTTGATGAGATAGATTATCAACAACCAACAAATATAAAAGAAATGGAAAGACTTTATGGAAGGGGTTATGAACTTGTGAAAAAATTAGAATACAGTGGTAAAGGATGTGGAAATAATGAACAAGTCATCTGAGTCCCTATAGAACCTACTGCACAAGAGAAAAATACTAGTTTGGGATTTCTTTTTCTAAGAAAACAAAAGAAAATCAACAACCATCACTAAACATCAATACCATCACATGCGAACCAAGAACCAATCTCAAAATAAAGCACCCTGAATTACTTGATATGGATTTACCACCATCATGAGAGTACTTGGAAAATGATGAAGCTCTAAAACAAAGGTTAGGTACTTATGATAAGACATCTTCTATTCCTTCAAAGAAAAAAGTTACATGTGTTATGATTAGTACCAATAAAAATGATATCGACGCCAATGAGAAAGACACAAGCATGGAACATTATGATCCTGAATTTCTTAAGTCAAATGTGCTTCCCTTGGGAGATACAATTGATATACCAATAGACATAGATGATAAAGAAAAATTCATTAAGATATGGAAGTGCCTTGATGATGAAGAACAAGAGCATACTACAACCTTGCTCCACGAATTTCCTGAACTATTTTCTTGGAAAGATTCAGACATGCCAGGAATAGATCCAAAGATAGTGACACACAACATTGTCCTCGCTGAAAATGCTAAGAATATTTGAAAAAAGATATGCAAGATGAATCCTAAAATATCCTTGCTTGTTAAAGGAGAACTTGAAAAACTCCTTGGCACAGGTTTCATTCGACCTATTGATTATTCTCCATGGATCTCAAACATTGTCGCAATTGCAAAACCTGACAATCCTATTAGGATGCGTATGGATTTTTGTGACTTTAATAAAGCCTCTTTAAAAGATGATTTTCCCCTTCCTAATATCAACATGATAGTGGATTCAACTATGGGACATTCTTTGTTGTCATTCATGGATGTATTTTCTGGATACAATCAAATCTTCATCAACCTAGACAAGATCAATATAAGACAACATTTACAACCATTTGGGGGAAATTTTTTTGGGCTATGATGCTTTTTGGATTAAACAATGTAGGTGCAACCTATCAATGCATTATGACATTGATATTTGAAGATTACATACCTAAAATATTGAAATATTATGTTGATGATATCTTAGCAAAATCATTAACCAAAAAAGAAAATGTGAATGCCATTCGAAAGATCTTTGAAAGGATGCAAAAATACAACATGCAACTAAGTCCAAAAAAGTGTGTCTTTGTAGATAGTGGAAAAAATTTAGGGTTTATCATATCTCACAAAGGAATTGAGGTTGATACAAAGAAAATTGATGCTATAATCAACATGCCATCTCCAAGAAACATTTCTAAATTGTGCACATTACAAGGAAGAATTCAAGTCGTCTGTCGTTTCATCGCATCCTTAATCAATCGAATGATACCTTTCATACATCTCAAAAAGGATGTGCATTTTGATTGGAATGAGGATTGTAAATATTCCTTTGAGAGTTTAAAGGAATATCTTGCAACTCTACCTATTCTAGAACCTGCTATGCCAAGAAAACCATTCATCCATTATATAGCCACATCATCCCATGCTCTTGCAGCATTGTTGGCTTAGCAAGATGGAAGTGGTAAAGAACATCCTATTTATTATATTAGCTGAACTTTAATAGATTATGAAACACGCTACAAAACAATCAAAAAATAATGTTTAGCTATTGTATTCGCTACCAGTAAGTTGTGACACTATTTAGTCAATGTGGAAATATAAGTAATGACAAAATTTAATCCTCTCAAACATATTTTTAACAAAAATACCTATCAAGACATCTAGCTAAATGGGTGATGTTGTTGACTGAGTTTGACCTTAAGTTTTTTTCACATAAATAAATCAAAGGTCAAGCCTTGACTGACCACTTAGCCGATGCTCCTTCTCATTTGGCATTACCTAGCAATGACTCTTTTCCTAATGAAAATGTGTTGACAATAGAAGTTCCTACATGGGAAGTATATTTTGATGGATCTAAGTGTAGAACAGGCTCTAGTGTTCGGGTTATATTAATTATGCTTGTAGGAAATCCTATTCCCTTGTCATATCAATTAAATTTCCTATGTACAAATAACATAGCTAAATATGAGGTGTTAATCACTAGATTGTGTACTTCTTTAATCATGGGTGCCAAAGATATTAATATCTTTGGTGATTCATAATTAGTGATCAAACAAATAAATGGAGTCTACTAAGCTAAACATGACAAATTATCAAAATATAAGGATCTTACATTGACCTTGTTAGAAAATTTTGAATCATTCGCCATTCAGAACATCCCATGAAAAGATAATTGGCATGTAGATGCAATGGCGAGCATGGCATCTCTTATATCACTTCAAGATCCTTCAAAGGATGTCATGTTTACTATTTACCCAATCATGAAACCTTTGATCAATGATAAATGAGAAGTGTTAACACCAACCAAGGAAGACTTGAGTGAATGGTATGATACAATATATAATTATTTAAAAGATGGTACCATTCCCAAGCCAACAAAAACACCCAAACTCGCTTATAAAAAATTAGCAACCAAATACATCATCCTTCTTGATATGTTGTATAGAATATCCTTTAACGGTATTTTACTTAGATGTCTTAGGGACTCTGAAATAACTATAGCACTTGAATAGGCCCATGCGGGTACTTGTGGAGGTCATTTTGGAGGAAAATCCTTAGTGTGTTTAAACTCATTCGTATGGGATACTACTAGAAAAATATGGAAAAAGATTTCTTTGCATATGTTAAGCGATGTCACAAATGTCAAGAACACAACAATTTGATTCACACTCCTGCTTCTAAGCTCCGTGCCCAAATCTCTATTTGGTCGTTCTCAGTATGGGGATTGGATCTAATTGGAAAAATCTCACCACCTTATTCTGGTGTACACAATTTAATCATTACAACAACCGATTATTTTATAAAATGGGTAGAACTTATTCCCCTTTGATCCACGACTGCTGATGTAATATGTCGTTTCATATTGGAACACATTATTTCATGCTTTGGACTCCCTTCTGCATTAATTTCTAACAATGGGATGCCATTTAAGAACAATTATGTGAATAATTTCTTTGAAACATTTCATATCCAACATCACTTTTCAACACCATCCTACCCACAATCTAATGGTCGAGTTGAAATCACTAATAAGACTCTTGAACAAATCCTAAAGAAAACTGTTAACACACATCACAAGGATTGGGACACACAATTAGAATTTTCACTATGGGCCTATCGAACAAGTGTCAGATTATCTACAAGAACCACACCCTATAACCTTGTCTATGATACTCATGAAATTATTCCCTTGGAGTTAGAAATCCCCACATTAAGGATTGTTCTTCAAGGTCTTAATGATAATGACACCTATAAGGAACAACAATTACACCAACTTGAGATGCTTGATGAACATCACATTAACACTCTTGGGAATCTCCAAGCCTACACTAAGCAATTACAATACAAGGGCATGTGCAGGATCATGATGGGCCAAAAAGTGGTGATATGGTGGGTATGTGTAGGGTATGTGGTTGATGAATTTTTTACCCAAAATTGATGAAACGAAAAAGGTTTTTAAAGGAGATTGTCAACTTTCCACCAATATAAAATATGATTTACTTTGAATTTAATAAATAATTATTATTTATTTTCTATTTGAATTATTACTAAAATCCTTATTGATAGGCTGATTGAAAAACATCTATAGCTTTCAAACGGTATCACATTTTTTGAATTTGAAACATGTGTCACACTCTATGCTTCGCATATTATAGGATTTAAAAAAAATAAATATGAAGTTTTGACCAAGTTAAGGTGGTTAGACATATGAGTTTTTATATTTTTAAATTTTTTTAATAAAAATTCATAATTAATTATTTACTTGGAAAAAAAATACAGAAAAATATATATCACATCAGGACATGAGTCCTCTACTTATATCTAAAATATTATAAAAAAATATTATCATTTTATTCTGGTTAGAGTGGTCAGACATACACCTACTAAATTTTTCCCTAAAATTTAAGTACTACTGCATTGAAATTTCAAATTTTCACCAAATAGATTTAAAAAAAAAAAAGTAGTTTAGAAACGACATTCAATTTTCTATAGATTCTATTCTTACATATTTTTGAAATAATATAGATAACTTATTCAAATTTTTACATCAAGTTGCCTAACTCTGATTTTTCTGAATTTTTTGCTACTTAAGGGCCTATTTTTTCCATGATGATCATGCACATACCCGCAAACATAATAATCATGTCATTCCTTAGACATTTAATAAAGGAAACTTAGTCTTGTATGAATTTCAATGAAGAACTACTATAGATTATGTTGAAAAAAGGAAAATTCAATCCTAATTGGTTAGGACCCTACATAATCAATACAAATTATGGATCTAGTGCTTACACATTAACAAAACTAGATGGTACTTCCCTCAAAGACCCTATCAATGCCACACATCTGTGTTGGTATTATGTCTAATCCCTTTGAATAGTATGAATGATAAAGCAGTGTTGCTAGAGCTATCAGATTATATCCTATATGCTTTCACATTACTTCGTTCTTGAAAAATAGTTGTGTGTGTCTTGAGCACTAAATTGATTATTTAATTTATGATTACTTTAGGTTTTATGCTATTCAAAATTAATCTTGTGTATTATGTTAGACTATAGCTGCATGCAATTTAGTATTAAAAAGAAACTATAGTAAGTTTTAATTAGATCACTCACGTCTATGATTTCCAGATCCCTCGGGATCTGGCACTCGCGCTGGGCTGATAGCGATACATTGGGAAATGATAGTATGTGATCATGATCATGATCCACTAACTCTGAGGAAAAACTCTAAGCCTCATATTTTTCCTAGGGCCTCTTGATGTGTTCATGCTTGTTGGTGATTTTTCTAGTAGAACCAAGCAACTCTCTAAAAAGTAGCCAACTCTTACGATGAAGAACTATAGGGATAGTGGACAACAAAATGATCATAGGATTTTGTGGTCCTTACTCCTCTTTAGGCTCTGTGAAACCTGGGAGGGTGATCCCAATTATGTTTTTGTGAAGTATATTTGATTAGTAACATATTTATACACATATTGATTGCTATTTATTGCAAATAAAATCCTTCTCATTGAATATTTGGAAGATTTTCAAAGGAGTGGCCATCTATTTGCTAGGAATTGGGGATATTCCCCAATTACATTATTCTTAAAAAGATTTTTAATTCAATATTATCTTATCTCAAGTCTAGGGCCCAAAACACTACTTATTCAATTTTTTACAATATTTTCCAACATGACTAATGTCTCATCAGTTGGAGCAATGGAGTCAAATATGTAAGGATCGGTAATTTACAAACTACTCAATTTAGGGATAGGCAGACTATTTTCATACTGCTTTGCATTTATGATTTAACTCATTGTTCCTAAAACATTTACTTCTTATGAATCATAAGCAATTCCTTACAAACTTTATAACCCTATCCAAGAATTTTAATTAAATCCTTGAATTAAAGTTGAAAATAAAGTAATACATTCAAATGGAACATCTAAAGATAAATGATAACACCATTAGTATTTCTCATTCATAACTTGTAAGGAACATACATAGGAGAGTATTTGTATCTAGACTAATATTCGCTTCAATATCAATAATTTCTATAAAACTTATTTAAGATCACTACATATAGGATTTCATACCCAAGATAGAAAACTGGCCTATTATTAGTATTCTATTCTAAATGCCTTTCCTGAACTTAGCTTTCACCTAAAACCCTATTGAGACTTTAGAATTCAATGATTGTAATAAGCCCTAATATTTGTTTTATAGAACAAGGGAGAAAAATGTGTTAGGATTAATTACATTTACATTTCATTTAATTTGCACTAGAATTCAATAAATTCTTAGTTAGTTACATGCAATCATTAAGGAAAATGCAAGAGTAAAAGAACACATTCCATATTCCCTGAATGAAGACATGCTAGCTCTTCAAAAGGTAGATTTTGTTGCAACCATATTGAATCCTCATCCTTGTTGACCAAAGAAGATTCTCCAATAAATTAGCTCCAACACAAATGTGTTTATCATTTGAAAACAACATACATGTCACCAAGATTATTTAGTCTGGCAATTCTCCTACACACCAACCCAAAAACTTTATACATCAGCACTAGAAACAAGAAATCACATGAGTGTTGAATAGGAAAACCCTAAAAAAAGGGGCATGGTTTCATCAAAAACAAAAATAGGGCACAATCACCACTTTGATTCATTAATCTCAGAGGATACTCATCCATTTTTTGCTCATGGTGGGACTGGAATAATCGTCACCACCTCCTTGTCAAAATCCTCAGATGGTACTAGGGAGAGGGGATAATAATTACCCTCTAGATCAGTGTCACCCTCACTATCAGAAGGGTTGTTAGAAACCTCACATGGAGAATTATGTCCTCGCGGATAAGCCCTACAATGCTTATACTCTACTTTTTCCTTCTTTTCATATTCCACCATCTTCTCCTTGTGTTTGACGAATTCTTTTGAAACAATTTGGCCCTATAGATAGTAGCTACTCTTAACACCATATTTATTGAATTTCATGCATCCCATTCTACCCTTTGGGGTATCAGGAGCTTCCTATGTTTCAATTTCATCCTTAGGAGCATCTTCCTCAGACACAAGCAAACACAATTTCTCAAACTTTTGAACCAGCATGGTTGACCTACTTATCTAGGACAAGAATTCCCACTTCCTAACTCAAGAAAATTTAATACTCACACACTTCTTTACTAACCCACACCTCTCATTCACTGCAAACTTATATATGATGAAGGAGAATAAAATGCAATATGCATTAAATAGGAAATTTGAAGCATGCAGAATAAATGATCCAAGAACTTCTGACGTGAGTGCGTTGATAAATTAACAAGTTGGTTTTGAATCTAGGCCATTGATTTTAAAGCATTTAAAAATTCATCCATGGTGATTTGAGCCTTTTTTTTATGCCTTTAGCAACTTGCTCATAGAAAATAGTGATGTTAGGTCAAGTGTTGTGATCTATCAATTAGCACATGTAGGTGATCCCACAATACTAGTTTACAATTTTTTCCAAAACTAGACACTAAAATATTTTTTTCTAAATAAATCTTCACTTTTGGGCATCTATAACGGCTAAACCATGAGGAATTTGAAGATGATGCAAACTAGTGATTTGTGAAATTTTTTCTATAGATTCTAAATTTTTTTCTTTCAAAATTTTTTAGAATTAGATTATACTTTTTTTTCCATCTCCTTCGAAAACTAGTTTTTTTCAATAAACATTTTTAATGAGTGACGTTCACCGTATAACACATAATTTTTTTTCCATGAAGGATAAAATTCTAATTTTTTCAAATTTATATTTGGAACTATGATATCTAGTGCTTTCAATTAGTTTCATAGTGTTTTATTGAATATTTTTTCCTTAACCAAGTTTCAAAGTCAAACCAATTACAATTCATACATAAGCAGACTGTATAATGTATAACTTTTTTTGTATGTATCGAAATTAATTTTTTTTTTTTTGTTGGATCAAGGACTTCAATATCTGGTGACTTATATTTTTCAATTTTTTTTTTATAATATGCTATTTTTCCACATGTGCGGAACAAAGAGCTTTATTTTTAGTGAAAAACCTACATTCATAAGAAATAAGAAATAAATATAATAATCAAGTTAAATTTAATTAAAATTATAATTTTTTGGAATATTATAATAGGGAATACATACAAAAAATAACTTATAAATGAATTCATTTGATCCCCAAAAAGGTAAATCAAAAGTCATTTTTTATTAGCATTTTGATAGGTGTAAAGAAGACTCCATTATAGGTATGGTTTAAAAATAGCGAGGTTATATCCAAGGGGGCTTGGTATAAGGTGCTTTGATAAAAAAACTCTTCAATTAGAATCCTTTAAATGGATCTTTTCAAGGCTTAAATCATTATATTTTCTAAAAATATGTGATTTTAGCAAAAATCAGGATCTCCTAGAAAGTGTAAACCACTATTGTGGAAGATGTGTATAACCAACCTAATCCATGTCATTTCAATAATATCGATGAAGTACAAAAAACCAGTTCCTCTTAGATAGAAAATTTCATCATACGCTTCATTATTCATCACTGATCTTCCCCAAATTTTAGGATGCAATCAACAATGAAAGTATTCATGCAATGAAGCTTAGTATGTTGGATCATCCTATTTTAAAACTTCATCAACTTTTCTCCAATTCTTTCGCTGATTTCCTTTTTCCTTTACATGAAATCCTTAGGATCTTTCCACATTTCTTGTTTCATCAATAGTCATCTCCTATCATAGATGCATCTCATCCTTCATCAACCTCATCAGTGATGAAATATCAGCCCCTGGTTTTGTGGCGTGTCCTTTGATCACATCATTCCTTCCATCGTGCATTGCTAATTTGAACATTGCACCTTGGTTCCTATCAATGACAAGAGATGTAGTGAAGGCATCAGATTTAGACACGTACACCTACATGAAAATCAATGGTAAAAAGGCATCACACAAAATATCTTATCATATTAGCGAAAATAAACTTTTTCAGAGAATACCATTGCTCATCACTAATTTGGAAATTAATCTTTGGAAATGAATTCACGATGAGAGATAAAACATAAGGCCATCATTCATCACTAATTATCCTCATACGGTTTTCAAGCAATTAGCGATGAGAGGATTTACATAGTTTACAATGTGCATCGAGATCATGAATGTTGAATTTAGCATTTAAAACATATCCATGATCACACGATGTAAAGGAAATTTCATCACATCACTCATCACTAATTCTAAATTTATCATCTTACTACTATCCTCGATGAGTTATAAGACAAAAATTTGGGGCATCGCTTATTGCTATTACAAATTTGAAAGCTCAAAAGCCATTAGCGATAAGTGATGCTCATCACGCATTCTGTTTAGGAGATCTAGTAGCTATCTACGATGAGCGATATCAAAGAAAACATTGTTTCATCGCTCATCACCAATTAAAAGCATGTACTTCTAAAGAAATCAGCGATGAGTGATATAAAATGATGGCCATCGGGACTTAAGTGCAAGCTTTAAGCATGTGCACATAAGTTGTTCTAATGAAGGTGATCCCCTAGGAAGATATGAGAATAATAGGCTCAAGAACTTCTAAGTTATGAAATGTAAAGGATGTAAAGGCCAAAAAGGCTCCCTACATAACCTTATAAAGATAAGACCTATACTTAGGCTTGAGAGATCAATTACCAGATGATAGTAAATGGAATAAGATGTTTTAAAATGACTGGCAATGGGCAATAAGGAGTCAATGACCAAATAGAACGTTATAAGCATCTATAATGAATAAAACCCTATATCCAAATGTAACAAGGGTTTGAGATGGAACAAAAAAAAAATTGAGGGTTCCATCAGTGGCTCTAGTTGGGGACACATGCCTCCTGTAGGGATAGTCAGATCCCAAAATTTTAGGTGAAGCAAACCAGGCACAAAAACCAAAACAAAAGAAACAACATATGCACAGTTTTACATAGGGAAAAAGACCTAGAAAGGGAGATCCAATCTCTACTACACTTAAAACTTCTCCAGTGGTGCAAATTGTAGTATGCACTTTACAATCCAACCAGGCATATTTCCTGTTTGGTGGCACTAGGCCACCGAAACTTAGGGCCAATTCTTGCCTCTGTCAAAAACCAACCTCTCAAAAGAACTGATTTCCTTCCATCCACATTTGTCCTTGTTATACTACTACAATATGAGTGATTTTATTTCTGCCAAAACAAGTGTTAGGCCTCTTTTGAACAAGTAAGGATATGCCTTATTACAATTATTTCCATTAACATCTCTAACAAATTGTCTAAGAAAAACATTTCCAATGTAATCTGTCATTCTTTATTGTATAATCAGGCATAAACTGAAGCATTTCATCATTACATAATACATATGTGGTATGTTTATTATATGAAACATGTGCATATTGAAAATAACATTCTTTTCTCTTTATCACATTGTCATGTTCCATTAGAATACCTCCCCACTGAATTGGGAACTAAAAGTATTCATACTCCTCCAAGTAGTTGTCATCTTGACATTCAACCCTTTTTGCAACATTTTTAGAAAATGTGAAACATCCATAGGAAATTCCCTCAAGGAGCACATCAATGTGTTGCTTCATTTGAATAAGGCCACACTCTAATTTTGTTTCAAATGTATCATCAAATTCCTCAACAAAAGGTGGATTATCTCTATACCAATAAGGATCATCATTTCTCATCTCTAGTGAAGATGGAGGCTCACCAAATAAGGGGGTTTCCATTACATTCATTTTTGACATAAGAGCCCCAATTTCCTCAATATGAAGGTCTAATTCCTTCAAGTCATTACTACATTAAAAATCACTATAATCACTAGAAGAGCAGATAGATATATTTTCAACTTCATTTCTACCCTCAAATTGTCTTGTACAAATATCATAAATTCCTATCCTTTCCACATGATTTGAAATATCACAGTTAGAAATCTCTTCCAACTTTGTATCATTATCAACTAGAATTAATGGCTTCAAATTATCATTACAATGCATAACATGATCATCGAAAAGTGAACCTATGTCATCAAAATTTTGTATACTAATGTTATCCTCATTTGAAATAAAAATTTCCAACTCCATTTCATACAAACCTTCTAACTAGGAGAATAACAATCAGCAAGATCTACCTTTTGAGTTGAATATGCATGAATTGGTCCAATGATACTAGGCTCATTTTTGACAAAGCTTTCAATCCTATTAGTATTGTAATCATGACTATATGGTTTTTGCATGCTAAATGATGAGTGCATTAGCTCATTATTATTCTTATCTTTAAACAAATTACCAGACTCATATGAAGCATAAGAGCACAAATTATCCCTTTCTGTGACCTCATCATTGTTAGAGCTAGTGGTCTCATTACAAGGTGAGATATGACAAATATCTAAAACCATTTCCATCTCTTTATCAGTACTATGGAATAGTGCATAAGTTGAATCATTAGAGATGTAAGTGCTTTGATACTCATTTTTAATTTTTGACTTGCACCTTTCATCAACACTTGATATCTCAAAACAAAAAATTCTTGTAGATATATAACTCCTTTCCATTCCATATTTCAAGTTATCTTCAATATTCATTTCTATCCCATATGCCTAATGCAAGTTTTTTGGATCCTTATCTCTCAGCAAATAGCTCATCTCATTGTCAAAAGCTCCCAAATAAACAACCAAACATACTTCATCACTTAATCCTAACACATCAAGAATGTCCCTTGATGTTTTAGCAAATCTTTGGTTAAATGTTGGGACTAGCTTGTCCTATTCTTTCTCAATGCTCATAAATTTATTGAGCAAAGAACTAACATGGGTTCTTTCACCAAACTGCTCCATGAACACTGCTTTGAACTCATCCCAAGAACAAATAGATCATGTTGGTAAATCAGAGAACCAATCTCTTGAATCTCCTTTTAGAGATTGAACATATACCCTTATAATAATATCCTCATGATCAACTTCATAATCTTCCATTAAATTGTTGAATTCTTGTAGATGCTTCCTTATTGATTCACTCTTTGTACCATTGAACTTTGGTAGCTCATTTCCAATTTTAGATGGAATAACATTTGGGTAACCACAAATTCCATCAAAATTTATGGTCCCATATACCTTTTAATGCTGAAAATTATTTTATTACATGACATGGGCTAAGCACTATGAATTGTTATATTTGGGTCCACACAAGTATGCATAGGTTGATGATACATTTTCTTAAGCCTTTACAAGCCTTTTTGTATCAACTTTGTAGTTACACTGGGTACCTCAAATTTATTTTACAACATGACCTTAATCTTTTACAATGAAAAATTATATCCCAACTTGCTTAAGATCTTCTAAATGTGTTTCTTCAAAAAAATTGCATACATCACTTCATAAAAGAGACTATAAATTATAACTTAGAAGTATGCAGGCTTATCACTACTATTTCCCTTCCTTAGTGCTTAATCACTCAATAGGGAATCAAATTTTTATAGGAATTACAACTATGGCTTTCATATATAGATTTGTCTTTCTTGAAAACCAAAAACTAAGAAATACCTGAATACATGTAGCTACTATAAGTTCTTCTTTCTGAATGGAAATAGTTATAGATCTTAAATGTTCTTCACATCTTCACCAAGTTCTTTTGACAATTTCACCACCTTTTTTTACAGAGGATTGATCTTCAAGTAGTATGAAGCCCTTCAAAGATGAATGTCCTCTTAGGTCTTCTCCCACATCAAAGTCACATATAAATCCTTTGAAACATGCTACAACAAAACCACTTCTAGGTTTGAAAACTTCTCAATATCTGAACTAGATGTTCAGATTCACCAAACCCTTGACTCTGATAGTCTACCACTGGAGATTCAAAATCATCCCCAGTAGAGTCACCAATTTTGTTGGTGATTTTTCTACCAGAACCAAGCAATTCTCTAAAAAGTAGCCAACTCTTATGATGAAGAACTGCAGGGTTAGTGGCCAACACAACGAGCATAGATTTTTGGGTCCTTACTCCTTCTCTTCAGGCTCTGTGAAACTTGGGAGGGTTATCCCAATTGTGTTTTCGTGAGGTATATTTGATTAGTAACACATTTCTACACAAATTGATTCCTATTTATTGCAAATAAAATCCTTCTCATTGAGTATTTGGTAGATTTTCAAATGAGTGACCATCTATTTGCTAGGAATTGGGGATATTACCCAATTACATCATTCTTGAAAATATTTTTAATTGAATATTGTCTTATCTCAATTCTAGGCCCTGAAAAACTATTTGTTCATTTCATACAAGATTTTTTGAGAACATGACCAGTGCCTCATCAATTGGAGCAACAGAGTCAAATATGTAAGGATCATTAATTTACAAAATACTCAATTTAGAGATAGGAGGACTATTTTCATATTGCTTTGCATTTATGAAAAATAATTGTTCCTAAAAAAATTACTTCTTATGAATCCTAAGCAATTCCTTACAAAATTTATAACCCTATCCAAGCATTTTAATTAACTCCTTGAATTAAAGTTGAAAATAGAGTAATACAGTAAAATGGAACATTTGAAGATAAATGATAACACCATTAGTATTTCTCATTGATAGCTTGTAAGGAACATACATAGGAGAGTAATAGTGTCTAGACTAATATTCGCTTCTATATCAATAATTTCTATAAAACTAATTTAAGATCACTACATACATGATTTCATACCCAAGACATACAACTAGCCTATTATCAATATTCTATTCAAAGTGCCTTTCCTGAACTTAGCTTTCACCTAAAACCCTATTGAGACTTCAAAATCTGATGATTATAATAAGCCTTGATATCCCTTTTATAGAACAAGGGAGCAACAAGCGTCAGGTTTAATTACATTTACATTTCATTTCATTTGCACTAGAATTTGAGACATTCTTAGTTAGTTACATGCAATCATTAAGGAAGATGGAAGAATAAAAGAGCACATTCCATATTCCCTAAATGAAGAAATTCCAACTCTTCAAAAGGAATATTTTGTTGCAACTGTGTTGAATCCTCATCCTTGTTGACCAAAGAAGATTCTCCAATAGTAGCTCCAGTGAAAACGTTTATATCATCCGGAAATAACATACATGCCACCAAGATTATTTAGTATGGAACTTCTCCTACACACCAGCCCAAAAGATTTCCACATCAGCACTAGAAACAAGAAATCACATGAGTGTTGAATAGGAAAATCTTAATGAAAGGGGCATGGTTTCATCAAAAAAAAAAATAGGGCATAGTCACCATTGTGAATCATTAATCTCAGAGGATACTCACTCATGTTTTTCTTGTGGTGGGATTGGAATAACCATCACCACCTACTTGTTAGAATCCTCAGATGGTTCCAGGGAGAGAGGATAATAATCACACTATGGATCAATGTCACCCTCACTGTCAAAAGGGTTGCTAGAAACCTTAGATGGAGAATTACGTCCTCCAAGATAAGCCCTACAATGCTTATACTCTCCTTTTTCCTTCTTTTGATATTCCACCATCATGTGCTCCTCGTGTTTGACCAATTCTTCTGAAACACCTTATTTCATGAATTTCCTATGTCCCATTCTATCCTATGGCATATCAAGAGCTCCTTGTGTTTCAATTTCATCCTCAGGAGCGTCTTCCTCAGACTCAAGAAAACTCAATTTCTTGGACTCTTGAACCACTATGGCTAACCTACTCATCTACTAAAAGAATGCCTACTTCCTAACTCAGGAAAATTTAATACTCACATGCTTCTTTACTAACCCATGCCTCTCATTGACTGTAGACTAAAATGTGATGGAGGAGAATAAAACACAATCTGCATTAAATAGGAAATTTGAAGCATGCATAATTAATGATCCAGGAACTTCTTGTGTGAGGAAGTTGATAACTTTACAACTTGGTTTTGAATTTAGGTCGTTGATTTTAAAGCATTTAAAACTTCATCCATGGTGATTTGAGCCTTGTTTTTATGCCTTTAGCAACTTTCTCATAGAAAATAGCGATGTCATCTCAAGCATTGCAATTTTTCAATCGCCATGTATCACCAACCTAATCTATGTTTTTTCATTAATATTGATGAATTACACAAAACCAATTCATCTTAGAGAGAAAATTTCATCATACACTTCATTGCTCATCGCTAATATTCCCCAAATATTAGGGTGCAATCAACAATGAAAGTATTCATGCAATGAAGCTTATTCCATTGGATCATCCTATTTTAAAACTTCATCAATAGTTCTCCAGTTCTTTCGTTGCTTTCTTTTTTTCTTTATGTGAAATCCTTAGGATCCTGCTACATTGCTTATTTCATCAATACTCATCAACTATTGCAGATGCATCTCATCCTTCATCGGCCTCATCAGCGATGAAATCTTAGCCCCTAGTTCTATAGCATGTCCTTTGATGGCATCATTCCTTCCATCATGCATCGCTAATTTGAACTTTGCACCTTGGTTTGTATCAGTAACAGGAGATGTAGTGAATGCATTAGATTTAGAAAAATACATTTGCATGAAAATAAATGGTACAAAAGACCTCATACAAAAGATCTTATCATATTAGCAAAAAGAAAATTTTCAAATAATACCATCACTCATCACTAATTTGGAAATTAAGCTTTGGAAATGAATTCACAATGAGTGATAAAACATAAGGTTGTCACTCATTGCTAATTCTCCTCATACGATTTGCAAGCAATTAGCGATGAGAGAATTTACATATTTTACAATGTGCATCGTGGATTTCTAATGTGGAATTTATCATTTAATCATATTTTCTATCACGTGATATAAAGGAAAATTCATCACATCACTCATCGCTAATTCTAAATTTATCATCTAACGACTATCTGCGATGAGTGATAAGACAAAAAGTTGGGGCATCGCTTATCACTATTACAAATTTGAAAGCTCAAAATCCATTAGCGATAAGTGATCCCTCAAGGAATATCACTCATCACTCATTTTGTTTAGGAGCTCTAGCAACTATCCACGATGAGCGATATCAAAGAAACATTGTTTCATCACTCGTCGTGAATTCAAAACATGTACTTCTGAAGAAATGAGCGATGAGTGATATAGAATGATGGCCATGGGGACTTAAGTGGAAGCTTTATTCACCTGCACATAAGTTGTTCTAATGAAGGGGATCCTCTAGGATGATATGAGAATAATAGGCTCAAGAGCTTATGAGTTATGAAATGTAAAGGATATAAAGGCCAAAAATGCTCCCTACATAACCTTATAAAGATATAAGACCTATACTTAGGGACTAGTTACCAGATGACAGTAAAATGGCATAAGATGTTTTAAAATGATTGGAAACTAGCAATAAGGATTCAACGACCAAATAGAATGTTATAAGAATTTATAATGAATAAAACCCTAAATCCTCAAATAAAAAACCTATATCCAAATGAAACAAGGGTTTGAGATGGAATTTTTTTTTTAGGGTTCCATCACTTCTATCTAATCTCTCTCTGCCTATAGCCTAGCTACATCTCACTTTAGTCTCTTGAACTCTATTGAGGTTCGGGATGACTGTGCCTCTACTATAGGTATTGGCTTGATGGACTCTTCTCAAACTCTCATATGTTGCCCATAGTCTCATGAATAGCTTGAGTGACTCTGGGTCCTGATCCACAATGGGTGGGGGCACATAGTCTGAGTCTATCACCTCCTCATCGATAGATGATAGCACTACCTCTGTAGTTTCCTATTGATAGAGATCTCACCAGTATCTCGTAGCTCCTGCAAGGTAGAAAAAATGCACAATCAATACACATCATGATATATATATATAAAGCATAAACATAAAAACAAAGCACATGTATAAATTATAATACATCATTTCCTATATCTCTGGCAAGCTGAGAAATATCAACCTTGTCTTGTGCAGGGGGAATGGAAGATGTGTTAGCTTCTACATGACCATAGGAATTGATGCCTATTGTGGTCACTGCTAGTGATCTAGTCATACAAATGGGTGAGGTCTCTCTCCACTCGTATCAATCCTTAGCTGCTACCTCATCACCCTCACTCATGAATAGCTCCTCCTACTGGTCCTCATCCTCCTCCCCTTTGTCCCTATCATCATAGTAAGGATTTTCATCCTCATCATACTCCTCATATATAACATGATCTATGAATATGTCTGCAGCTCTATACCATGTCTCCTCAGCCCTATCCTCTACCTCATATCCCTCATATAGTAATCATCCTACATCTCCTATAGGCTCATCAATTGAAAATAGAGGAGCTAGTTGGGATACTATCCAACACTCCTCATAATCATATATGGCACTGACATTGTTTACATCAAAGACTAGAGGCTCATCTTGATTCTAGTATACGAAGTCACTTTCGACAACATTGTCTATAGTAAATTGTATTGTATCACCTAGTATTCAACACTCCACACTGATCTCCTAAAAAAGAGTCATGCCTTAGGTGATGTCTGGATCTAACCAAACTACTGCAAGACTCGACCGTAGTAGAAGGGATGTACTACATAGTCATGTTGGTGGACTAAAAATATATCTAGCAACAATCTCCTCAACTACCTCGTGGGATCTAGCCACTTAGCTGATAAGCTCTCCATAGGATCTCATCCTCCTCCAGTCAGTCAAATCTCACTCTCCAAAAGTGTAAATCTCCATACTACCACAACCATCATAGAGGATAGCTAAAGGGCTGAGGATACCCCACAGTTGTAGGATACATGAACTCGGTAGGTCTGGTACATGTGATGTGCCCAAGGAACCAAACCTATATGAGCATACAATGTACCATGTTGTCCACCTCCTGAAACATGAACCGTCCAAGATCATAGTATAGGTGCGCTAGGATATAGTGCTCCCAGGTGTATACTATCCTTTGCTCTCCCATCCCTCATATCAAGTGTACTAGTCCTCCATCTAGGTGCACTACACACCCATCTGGGATGAGCACTAGTGCAATTGTGTGCATCATAATCCATCTCACCACCAAGGCTCATGAATATAGCAGCATCAAAAGATCGATCCATGCCCTCACCTACTTGTCGTGCATTGGCCCATCTAGGAAATTTATTACATGTCATCCTTCTACTTGTAAAATGTATGATCTCTCTGGAACCATACCTACTCTCCCTGAACTGGAACATGATGAATACAATGGACATCTTGTAGAGTGATCGTCATCTCACTAATAGGATGGTGGAATGTACAAGTGTCTGAATCCTAGTGCTTGGCTAGAGCCATCAACATCGCATTATAGTACCTCATGAAGGGCATGAGGTACACCCAATATATCTCAACAACATGCAAGTGCTCTGTGTCCTCTACTGAAAGTGAGGGGGCTAGGTCTCTAAGAAAGCTAAGCTACTTCCCACCTGAACATTGACGCAAACAGGTAGTTACCTATCAATAAAGCAAAATATACTCTATAAGCAATCTAAAATTTTCAATTTCTACATTATTCATCATAAAAGTGTGCCAAAGTCACTCTAGTGTGCTTTCCTAAAGGCCCTAGACACTTTAGAACCCTTTTGGGACACTTCGTGAAGAAACAAGACACTTTGTGAAAAAGTGGGACACTTTGCGAACAAATGGGACACTTTGCAAACAAATGGGACACTTTGCGAACAAATGGGACACTTCACACAAAAAGGGAACACTTTGCAAACTTTTTTTATAGGATCCTAAATAAACCGGGAAATGCGTAAAAATCATCAAATAACTATGTAACGACTAAGTGAAGGTAGCAGAATCAACTCACCTCGTGTTGACGCTCATTAAATGTCGCCTAGTCTTGTAGCATGTTCAGTTTTCCAGGCTCGTAGTGTCGTCTACTAAGCATATTTTACTATTCTCTCATCATTCTCAAGCTACAAGAAGGTAAAATGACAAAGTACGTTACAATTTACTTCACTTTTATCTCTTATGTATAAAACTAGATTTTTTACTATATTTAAAGAGTTTAAAAGGTGTTTTTTATTCAAAACAACATAATGAGTGCTAGTGAGCTTTGTTTTGACACTGTTTGTTGTGTTGGAATCATGATTTTGCACCCGACATTATCAATCATCTATCATTATGTGGCATGGTACTTGTAAATTCCCTATGATATGATCTACCCTATTCAATGTGGTTAGATTGCTACCTTGATTTCACCTTTGTAAAGCAAGCAGAATCAAGGGGGGCATACATCTACCCTCAAATTTGATTTCTAGAAGTTCCATAAGAGGATTTTTGGACAACTAATGAATTCGTGTTGCAAGATGTGGTTTAAAATGTTGTGTTTTTGTAGATAACTACATCGGGGGCTTCATTCTCCCATCTTTTGAATGAGTATCATTTTATGAAATAAAGTGTACTATTTAGAGTCCTTTAGCTTGCATATGCACATAGAGTCATATGGACGCTAAAGTGGTGGCTAAATGTAGCGTAGAAAATTGTACACTCTTTAAGAAAGAGAAAATTTCATGCTTAATTTTGACCTATTTTGGAATCCTTGCATTAATTGATCCTTAAACTTACCATTTATAGGCCCCTAAGACCCATTATTTTGGACCTTGAGGCTTATTCCACTCAAAAATCATATAAATCTAGACAAATAACACTTAAATCATTCAAATTTCAAAAACTCACCTCAAAAACCTCAAGTGGTACCCATTTGCCACCTTGGGCGAATGAGTCCCCTCTCGTGGGACTAAGTCACCTAGGGTGGTGAATGAGTCCCTTTTTGGGCATTTTTTAATTTTGAGTGTGAAATTCACCGACCTAATTCAAATTTCCGATGGATGTCAACCTTTGAGGTCTAAATAATGTTCAATTAGGTATTAATGCCTATAAATATAAGTTAAATTAGGTCATTTTTCACATCATCTAGTCATTTTTAACAAACAAATTCAAAATTCAAGTGTTGAATATCTTTCACAAGAAGATTCATAAGTTTATCTACAACAAAGTTGAAGCTTTAGGGCAGCATTCAAGGGTTTTTGTAGGTCTTCAAG
Source organism: Sequoia sempervirens (assembly GCA_007258455.2). NCBI lineage: Eukaryota > Viridiplantae > Streptophyta > Pinopsida > Cupressales > Cupressaceae > Sequoia > Sequoia sempervirens. The sequence continues at coordinate 267,571,880 of VDFB02353493.1, forward strand.
CTCACTTTTTATACAATATATTGCATTTTTTAGGGTTAATCATGGATGCTTATGGAGAATCATGAAGAATTCTAGGTTGGGAAGATGCAACTAGCCATCAAGCCAAGTTGAAGGACTTCTTTTCTAAGTGATTCCATCTTCCATTTTCTCTCTATCTTCAGCCTAAGGAAGCTTTGCGTGTCATTAAGATTCCTTTAAAGGGATATAGGGTCTCTTAAAGTGAGTCATACATTACTCAAGTTTCTTTCATTCATCTTATTCTTGCATGTTAGAATAGGGTTGCATCTTGCTTCAGATTTCCTAGTCTTAGACACACTTAGGGCTAGGGTTTCACTACATATTCCATTCTCTCTTTCAAGGTTTAAATACCAAACTAAGGGTTTGATAGAGGAAAACTCCCCATTAGAAATCAAATTATATTATTTTTCACAGGTGTTTTCACATAATCAGATCCAAGTTTCAATTTGGGAATGAAGTGCAGGTGTTGGAGTATAGATCTATGATTTTGATTTTTGGAAAAGTAGAAATGATTGAAATGTCATTAGTGGTGTATGAGTTTGATCTAGGTGGATCTTTAGAACTTGAAACTTGAAGTGTTCCCATTTCTCCTGGAAGCAGTACCACAGCGTAGAGCTCAGAATACTGAATATAGCACAACTTGAACAGGCGAAAAAGGAGTCTGTTTGCTCAAGTTACGCGCAGTCAAAGTTGGGTCAACTCAGCTCTCCCAGGGACAAGAAAAAGGATGGAATTTTGACATCATCAAAAATGATCAAAGGTGGCATCATCGTGAAGGTCTCATTGTCACGATTCCAATGGCATTCGTTTTGCGCAAATCGGAGCTCATATGCACGAGATATAGTTGGTCAAAGTCTCAGTTGACCAAGGTACCATGTGGTACGGTTGCTGATGTCAGAATGATGTCATCATGCTGACTTGATGGACAAGTCATCATATGGATGCCGAGCTGAACCAATCAGAAGTTGACATGTGTCAGTCCGTATAAGCTGATGTGGCAAGGTGACATGGCGGATGACGTCATCAAGGTTAGCTAATCTCGCGTTGACACGTGTCTTCTAGATGACATGTCATGGTCATTGAGTTGGCAGTTGACTCAGTGACAGCGTGGATGGCTCCAGTGAATCATCTTCGAACACGTGGCATCCTTTGAGCATGACACATGGTGGTTTTTTTCCTCCATCTCTTTGGTGATTGCAGATGAGTTTGTTTTTTAAAGCAAAATATGGTTCTTGGGGTTTGAACCCTGAACTTCCATGTTCCAATCCATCGACCGGGCCGTTGCACCACAGGTAGAGTCTTCATCCGAGTTCGAGCGGATGTTTGTTTTGTTATTTGTTTGTTGTTAAACGGTTTTGAAAATAACGGAATGGGTTTGGAACTCGTGACCACCCGCCGACCAAAACTCTTACTTCACATCACGCCACATAAGGTGGCTTAACACGTATGTGGGATGGGTTGTTAATAACCCTTAATAAGGCCCGAAAACATAAACTAAATAACCATTTTGGTTATTAGTTATGTGTTAAAGTTGAATATAAACAAAAACCACCTAAGACCTAATAGCCCGAATAAACAAAATAATAGGGGCTCAAACAAAATACAAATGGAGTTTTATAAAGGGGGTTATTGTTTTTATTATGTAAATGGGGGAATTGGTTTTTATTTTTCCATAAAGGGGAAAAAGGCCAAATCAGGTGGTTTTAACCAAATAGGCCCAACTTCAAGTATAAAAGGGAGACTAGGAGAGTCTTCCTCACTCATCCAACTCAATTCAACTCAATCATCACATTTGGAGTTGATCACTCTCCATCCCATTCTCTTAGTCTTTGAGAGGCTTTTGTGAGAGAATTCTTAGAGGGAATTAGGAGAATATTTGAGTTGTGATGGAATAATGTTCTAATCTTGTAGTAGATCCTTTAGGCAGAGTTAGTTTCCTTACTTTTTGTCAATCATCCCTAGCCTTGAGAGCTTTTGAGAGGGGTGTGGGTGAGAGAATTTTTGTATGACTTTGTGGAAAGGCTACAAGATAATGTAAAGTAGTGTGGCAAGAGGCTCCAGTGGAGATTGTACTACCATTTAGAACATTTCAATAGATTGGTCACTCAGTTGAGCTCAACCCGGAGACGTAGTCATGTTTGTGGTGAACTTTGTAATCAAATTGGTGTCTTCTTTACTCTCTCTTGGTTCTATGTTTTGAATTCTCTCTATTTAATGTTCCTGCTACTCCATTGTTGATGTCTTTACACCTTTGTTCATAATCAGTTAGCAACGTTTGTCATAGATCCCTTCCGCTTTACGGATCAAGTGGTATCAGAGCCTTGTTTGGATGGTTTTGTAGGAGTGATTGTGAGTCAATTTACTATAGGTGGACATTTGGAGTTTGGAGCAAAGATGGCATCAGAGAAGGGTGAATCTTCAAGGCTGACATTGACTACATCCATGGTGGATGATTTCATGTCAATGAAAGGCATGGTTGAAGAACTCTATCGAGACCATTGAGAGAAGGCTAATAGGATCAAATCTCCTCGGGAAGATGGGCTTCAGAGGGAAAGGATTTGGTATTTCTGAGCAAGGCATCACCAATCTGATCAAGGCAAAGAAGCGACCACGATACCAAGGATTGGGATTCAAAGGAGGAGATGGACAATCCTCTAGAGCTCAGAACTTCTGCAACCACTGTGGCATCAGTGGACATTGGGAGGAAAAGTGTTGGAAGCTGCATCCAGAGCTTCATCATCGATCGAGGTCTACTGAGAGACCCAACCACCAGAAAGTTGAAGAGACGAAAGCGGAGCTGGTAGTAGCTACCAATTTTGAGGTAGTCCCAGGAGAAATTCAACCACAGCCTGAGCAACCTATGAAAGAGAGTTCCTTTGAACAGCTTTGTAGGAGCTGGGAACAACGCTCATCGAACTAGTATATCAACTTGTGTACGTGTTTATTGCATCTTTTGTAGTGTGATGAGTATGTTGATAAGCTAGTATTGTTTTGTGAGTATTAAAACTGTGAATCAAATTGTTTGTAACAATTTTTATGAAGTTGTAATTCTCTAGAGGTTGAGATTTTGTAAGGCTCTTGAAGCCACATCTCTTGTAATCTAGAAAGGAGAATACTGTGTAACTTCTCATTGCAAGGTTTTTAAGGGCTTGTACCTGCAGTTTTCAAGTGTGAAGCTTTAGTTGAAGAGCACTTCCCAGCTTAAGAGTTGCTAAGAATGGTCAATAGTGACCTTGCATGTTCTTAGTTTGAAGACTCAGTTGAGGCCATTTTGAGGATACATCTGAACTCAGTTGAAGTTCTTGAAGGATGTTATCGGTGCCCTCATTGCTTCAAATGAACGTGACCTGAGTCGTATGGTGGAGCCTTGAATCAGCTATTTTGAAGTACAAAGGTGAAGGAATATTTCAGGCTGAGGCACAGATACCATGCTCGAGCAGTTGAAGGAGCAACAAAAGCATGCCAGAAACAATAGCGAGAGATGCAGAATGTGAACTACCCCGTGAGAAGCACTGAGAGACAGGTTTACCATACTCAGTTTTTCCTTCTTGCTCTGGTTATACTAAGTTCCATTTTAAACTGCATTGTGATGAGTTGTGGATTCCATGTTGCCGGAATGTAAGACCCCTGTAGAGGGCAGATGTGGCGATAAGGAAAACTCTTGTTGATAGTACATCGTTGAAGTGTAAGACCTCAATAGGAAGATGTGGCAGTGTCTATGTTCTACTAATTCAGATCGTGGCGAGTGGAAAGATGCAGAATGGAAGATGTTTTTCAAGGAACTATAAACTTTTGGAGGACCAAAATTTCTTCAGTGGGGAGGTTTGATCCAGGTGGATCTTTAGAACCTAAAAATTGAAGTGTTCCCATTTCTCCCTAAAGTAGTGCCACAGCGTAGAGCTCAAAATACTAAATCTAGCGCAACTTGAATGGGCGAAAAAGGAGTTCGTTTGCTCAAGTTACGCGCAATCAAAGTTGGGTCAACTCAGCTCCCAAGGACAAGAAAAAAGATGGAATTTTGACATCATCAAAAATGATCAAAGGTGGCATCATCGTGAAGGTCTCATCGTCACGATTCCAATGGCATTCATTTTGTGCAAATCGGAGCTCGTATGCACGAGATATAGCCGGTCAAAGTCTCAGTTGACTAAGGTACCATGTGGTACAGTTGTTGATGTTAGCATGACATCATCATGCTGACTTGATGGATAGGTCATCATACAGATGTCGAGCTGAACCAATCAGAAGCTGACATGTGTCAGTCCGTATAAGCTGATGTGGCATGGTGACATGGCGGATGACGTCATCAAGGTTAGCTAATCTCGCGTTGACATGTGTCTTCTAGATGACATGTCACGGTCATTGAGTTGGCAGTTGACTCAGTGATAGTGTGGATGGCTCTAGCGAATCATCTTCGGACATGTGGCATCCTCTGACCATGACACATGGTGGTTTTTTTCCTCCATCTCTTCGGTGATTGCAGATGAGTTTTTTTTTTAAAGCAAAATATGGTTCGTGGGGTTTGAACCCCGAAATTCCATGTTCCAATCCATCGACCGAGCTGTTGCACCACAAGTAGAGTCTTCATCTGAGTTTGAGCAGATTTTTGTTTTGTTATTTGTTTGTTGTTAAACGGTTTTAAAAATAACGGAACGGGTTTGGAACCCGTGACCACCCGCCAACCAAAACTCTTACTTCACATCGCGCCACATAAGGTGGCTTAACACGTATGTGGGATGGGTTGTTAATAACCCTTAATAAGGCCGGAAAACATAAACTAAATAACCATTTTGGTTATTAGTTATGTGTTAAAGTTGAATATAAACAAAAACCACCTAAGACCTAATAGCCCGAATAAACAAAATAATAGGGGCTCAAACAAAATACAAATGGAGTTTTATAAAGGGGGTTATTGTTTTTATTATGTAAATGGGGGAATTGGTTTTTATTTTTCCATAAAGGGGAAAAAGGCCAAATCAGGTGGTTTTAACCAAATAGGCCCAACTTCAAGTATAAAAGGGAGACTAGGAGAGTCTTCCTCACTCATCCAACTCAATTCAACTCAATCATCACATTTGGAGTTGATCACTCTCCATCCCATTCTCTTAGTCTTTGAGAGGCTTTTGTGAGAGAATTCTTAAAGGGAATTAGGAGAATATTTGAGTTGTGATGGAATGATGTTCTAATCTTGTAGTAGATCCTTTAGGTAGAGTCAATTTCCTTACTCTTTTTTAATCATCCCTAGCCTTGAGAGCTTTTGAGAGGGGTGTGAGTGAGAGACTTTTTGTATGACTTTGTGGAAAGGCTACAAGATAATGTAAAGTAGTGTGGCAAGAGGCTCCAGTGGAGATTGTACTACCATTTAGAACATTTCAATAGATTGGTCACTCAGTTGAGCTCGACCCGGAGACGTAGTCACGTTTGTGGCGAATTCCGTAATCAAATTGGTGTCTTCTTTACTCTCTCTTGGTTCTATGTTTTGAATTCTCTCTGTTTAATGTTCCTGCTACTCCATTGTTGATGTCTTTACACCTTTGTTCATAATCACTTAACAATGTTTGTCATAGATCCCTTCCACTTTACGAATCAGAGTCCCACTCGAGGTTTTTATCATAATAGTTTGCAAATTACAATACTCATTTCTCTGAAACTGCTTTCTACGCAAAAACCATGATCTAGGACTAAGTCACCCAGATTGGTGTATGAGTCCCAGTTAGTCAAAAAATTAGATTTTCTAGAATTTTGGAAACATTTACAGTCTTTACTCTGACCTCTATCTATTTCTAGGTGCACTCATTTTGTTTGAATTCTCTATCTTGTTTAGTATTGTATTCAATCTATCTTTCTGCATATCACTGCATGTTTTCAAACATCTCACATTTCATTAGTTTTGCATTAGTAATCAATCTCTTTTATCAATCAATTGCATCTAAGACATTCCCCTTGGATAGATTTCAATCATTTTGGAATTGGAATCTCAAGGGCATATTCTTGAGTGAGCCATTTAGACTTTTGGATACCTCTCTCCTTTTAGGTACAAAACCCTAGAAGTGCAAGAGAGCATCCCATCCAAAAATCCTTGGTTCAAGTATAATAAAGTATCATCTATCACAAAGATGGTCATTAATTCAATAATAAAGCACTTGATACTCTTAATTTAAAGTCTAATTTTTCCATAAAAGTAATAGAACACACACACACACACACACACACTATATATATATATATATATATATATATATATATATATATCTCAAATCCTAACTGATCCATACATAATGGAATTTGAGTTTACTATATATAAGCAAAATCTTCAAACAAAACTGATTACATATATTTTCAAAAAAGAAATAGAGCAGGTATTGAACCAGGCTAGAATTTGACACTCATCTCTGCGAGTCGTATGAAAATTTTGTGATTGTTTGTTCATCTAAATGTCATTCGGTTAATGTTTTAAGAAAATCTAAATTATTAAAAAAATGTTGAAAATGAATCGAATCTACATTACATTTTGCTTTTAAAAATTTTAAAATTATAATTTGAACATTGTCGAAAACTTATAAAGCAATTTTTAAGCTATCTGAAAGAAGAAAGAGAAATTAATTTATAAAAAACTTGTTTCTCAATGAAACTGGATGGATAATAGTGGAGAATATAATATAATCTATAGAGAAATGTTTTTATTTAATTGTGAAGAAAATTCGAGACCTATATTGAACTAGGGGAAAAAAGGATTACTGCCAAAATCATTCAGTTCAATACATGGACTATAACTTCCATCATCTTCTGTCTACTAATTATGTATTGAAAAGATACGGATTTGTCTGAAGTGGAATACAGTATTTTTATAAAACCGAGGCCGGTACTCCGAGCTGGTAGTCAGCCTTTCCAGCTAGAATGGGATCCGAAAACTTGGAAAGCCAAGCCATATGCAGACGAATCTCCACCTATTTGCGTTTAAGAAAGATTAGAAGGTGATTCCCAATAAAGATATAAAGGAGGGGAACAGTAATAAAAAAACTTAGTACTTCAAGAAATCCCACCTCTTTGGAATCTTGCTTTTGCATGAAAACACAGGTAAAGCACTTATTTCCAATGAATGCCAACGATATGTTTGCTTCATAAATTTTTGGGATAAGAATCAATAAAGTAATAGGAGATGCCTAGGAAAGCACCGGATGACGCTAAAAACATGACGTGGGGTAGATGAGATTAGTAGATTCTTACAAGATAGAAAAGAGGACAAGGGATACAATTTAATCATTCATTCAAACAAGAGATTGAGATCTGCAAGTATTGGAGAAGAAAATAAAAGCTAGAGTAAGAAGACTACAGGGAGAAAGGAATTTAGGGAGAGAGTTGAAGTGCAGTGGAAGAACTTGATGTCAAATCCAATTTACTAGTGTCAAGAATGAAAGGATATTTTTCATTGATGTAGTGAATTTGGTTCTAGATTGGTAATGAGGGTTTGTTTCATTAATAATATTAAATAATAAGTGAAGAAAATCGTAAGGAAGAATTTATTGTTTTATTGCTTCAAGTAATTATAGATGGAAGAGGAGGAAGACCTATACATAGGGGCAAAAACATGTTTGATCAAAGAATACGACTAATATAAATATTCTTATAGTTTGGTGATCTTATGAAACATTCATATTCTCAAGAGATCTACTATAAACACAGGGCATCACCAAACTATGACATAATTTGTTAAATTCATTGACATGAAGTTAGATGGAGAATATTTGGATATGAGCCTAGTATTGAATTAAAGTATGAGAATTGTACCAAGGCTAAGTGCATCTCTAATATAAATAAACCCTAGTTGTGGATTGTTGCATGATTTTTAGAAATAAGATGTGTTTAAATTCAAAGGTTGTATTAGGAAATTTGTAAGACAATTGCGGTAACAAATAATCCTTAATGGGGATTCAATTTATTACCTACACTAACTAGAAAGGAGGTCACAAGTATATTATTAAGGTTCAATAGAGTGGACCACTATTTTATTATAGATTCAATACTAATAGAAATAATGTTGACTAGTTATGACATTCAATTATGTATAAGGATATATAGTGCTAGACTAATAACAAATCATCAATGAACTAGTTTAGGGATTTGGAGGATTTTTCTGCAATTAAGGAGAATGTGGGAAGTTTGTACTATGTGTTAGTGAGTAAGATGGGTAGTGTACCAAATCCACAAAAAATCATGTAAATCCTATATAGGGTATGTGCAGGATCATGATTGGCCAAAAAGTGGCGATATGATGGGTATGTGTAGGGTATGTAGCTGACGACTTTTTTTAATCCAAAATTGATGAAACAAAAAGGGTTTTTAAAGGAGATTCTTAGCTTTCCACCAATATAAATTATACTTTACACTTAATTTAATAAGTAATTATTATTTATTTTCTATTTGACTTACGACTAAAGTCCTGATTGATAGGCTAATTGAAAAACATTTATAGCTTTCAAACAGTATCACATTTTTTGAATCTGAAACATGCATCACATTCTATGCTTCACATACTATAGGATTAAGAAAATAAAAAATGAATTTCATGAAGTTTTGACCAAGTTAAGGTGGTCAGACACACGGTTTTTTATATTTTTTAAAATTTGTAATAAAAAAATCATAATTAATTATTTACTCGAAAAAAAATTACAAACAAATATGCATCACATCGAGACATGAGTCATCTACTTATATCTAAAATATTATAAAAAAATATTATCATTTTATTGTGGTTAGGGTGGTTAGACAGACACGTACTTCTTATTTTTCCCATGAAATTTAAGTACTACTACATTGAAATTTCAAATTTTCACCAAATACATTTATTTTGATTTTAAATAAACCTAGTAGTTTAGAAACTACATTCAATTTTCTACAAATTCTATTCTTACATATTTTTGAAATAATATAGAAAACTTATTCAATTTTTTATGTCAAGTTGCCTAACTCTATTTTTTCTAAAAATTTTGCCACTTAAGGGCCTATTTTTTCCATGATGATCCTGCACATACTCTATATTCCCATATTTCTAGGTTAGAAGTAACAATTCCTTGGTGAGGATTAGTTTCAAAAAAGCACCAATAAGGATTATAATACTCCTTTTTATTGTTAAAATATCAAGATTACCTATATCATATCCTTCACCTCCTTCAAATTTGAGTCACATATAAGACATTAATGAAAACATGATGAAAAAGTAGAAATTTTTTTTCATCTAAACCTATAGATCTTTCGAACATGGAATAGAATCAACAATAAAGAATATAATAATCCATCAAGATATAAGAAAACAAGGGAACTAAGGGCGATGAAGGTGGCTGGGCAACATAGTTAAGATCCAAACAAGCATTTAGACTTAAAAGTTTAAGAAAAGGAAAATAAATCATGCAAATTTGTAATAAAATTATAACACCATCTAAAATACCATTGCATCAATAAAAATAATAGACCTTTCCAATATTAATTGATACATGAAGATAATAATGAGATAAACTATGTACTATATATGACCAATGTGGATTTTTTTAAGAAGAGGGTTCATTTTTTATAACATAGATTTAACAAAAGATACATAGAAAATATAAGGGAATGGTATGATATGATTCATCCAATATACTATCCAAATAATTTCCCATTTCCTTCAAGACCTCATAGAAAAGGATGAAAAAATAAGAAGATGATTCAAATTTTAACAATCCTTGACTTTGATTAATATTTTCAATAAAGACAATGCAAAATTATAGTGCCTTATAAGACTAGTGAATATGACCGCTTACTCTAATTTGAAAGGTTGCACCTTCATGAAAATATTTATAAATTAAAAAGGAATTTTGTAGAAGCACTAGGGAACGCCAATAGAGGATATTCTCAAGAAAAAACTTATAAATATGTAAGTTCCTCATCTTTCTTGATTATTAACCTCAATGGAATAAAAAATTTATATCCGTGATTGCCAATATTAAAAATATTAAGTCCTTAAGAAAAGATTCTCCCATTAAATAAGGTGGAAATGTAGTTATTTTAGTGATTCTAAATAATATTTTACAAATAGGTGTCACGAAAAATGGTCTTGATCTTTGGAAAAACTTCATGGTGAAAGATGCTTATGTAAAAGTAATATTAGGATGGATGATCTCTTGTTAATTCAAAAATTTTCACTGTTATGAGAATCACCTAGATTTGATTAGTGCTAAATGTACCATGTATGCCCATGATAAATAGATTCATGTGAATCGCTACTCATTAAATATGGATCAAATAAGATTGAATAAAAAATATACATTGTTAAATATTTAAAAATTTATCACATAATTTGATGCACTACAAAAATATAATATAAATTAAAATGAATGAGCTAGAGATCTCTATAATGAATGGTTCATGAGGCACAACACATTCTTAATTTTTTTCAAATGGGTTAGTAATATAAGTGGTATTGATTTTAACAAAAATTCTATGGTTAGCCATATTTGTGTTAGACTAGTACCAAGATGGGTGATATCCCAATATAATGATACAAGTCTCTTATGTGAGGATCACTTATATGCAGTGAACATGATAAGTTGATCATGCATTCTCAAGAGAGATGGGTTCTTGTGAACTAGTACTTATGAATTATTGATAGATGGAAATTGTTATAAAAAATTATACTATTAAATGTTGGAGAATATAATATCACATAATTTGGTACATTGTGAAATCATTATCTAATTTAAAATGAATAAATTAATGACCAGTTTAAGGAATTTTTCATAAGATACTACAATTTCAAAATAATTTCAAAATTAAGTATTAGGATAAGTGGGCTTGATCTTTAGGGAAACTCCATGGTTAAGGCTAAGAAGTATTTTAATGTGTAACCTCCTAAGGAGCCCCAAACATCACCCTTATAATAACTACCTAAATTCAACGAGTTCTAAGTAAATCATTAATGGTCATAATAAATAGGTTCTTGTGAATCACAAGTTGTGAAATATGGGTTGATAAAGATTCAATAAAAGAACTCTATTGTTAAATCCTAAAAAAAATCACTTCATTTGATACACTATAAAAATGTCACATATTTTAAAATTAATGATCTAATGAGATCTATAATGAATGTTTCATGAAGAATAACATTTAAAGGTTTATCAAATGGAATATGAAGATAAGTGGGATTTATCTTTAGGAAAACTCTATGGTTAGACACACTTGAGTCCGAGTATTACTTAGATGAGTGACCTTATATAAACTATTTATCCATGTCACCTATGTGACAATCACCTATTTGAAATGAATGATATATTATCCATTCATGCTCATGAGAGAAAGGTTCTTGTGAACCACTACTCATGAAATATGTTTTTATTAATATTAAGTAAACAATATGTGGTATTAAATCTTGTAGAAAGTAGTAACATAATTTGATACAATATTATTGGAGTTGATTCCTTAATCATAAATATCCCAATGATCGCCTACAATCAAACACTTATCAAAGAAAGAGAAAAAAAATAATGAAATTTCTATGTAGGCCAAAGAGACAATTGATACAAAAATTATGAATCATTATGATTAATATAATAATAAATCCTTATAATAAGGAAAATAAAAAAGAAACCCTATGTGAAAATAAAATTATATCATAACATATGTCTCAATGTTATGATTTGAGATAAACAAAATTGCATGACCTAAGTAAACTTAAGTAGCTATTGTGCAAATACAACTAAGTAATTAAATGATTGAGTAGTGAAATACCCTTTTATTCTAACACCCGACCCTTAATTATAAATTAGGAAGAATCTAAAACATCTACTGATGAATGCATAAAATGAAAAATATGGGTTCCAACAACAAGGCTTGATGGGGTACCCATATACAAATGAACATATATCCCATGTCCATGAAAAGGATGAAACATCATAGGAAAATCTCCTCTCTAAAACAGATAAAGACATATGAAGAACTAAAAATCTTCTAAAATAATGTCACAAAAATAATAGGAACATGAAGAACACCATTGAAGCACAAAAGAGTTGCAAAAATTAGGAAAAATGATTTCCATAGTGCTACAACTTAATAACCTCCTACAAAATTAGGAATAATATTATAATTAAAAAGACAAGAATCTACATAAGTGACTCCAATGGAACTAATCAAGCAATTATTAGATGGAAAAAGAAAGAAAAATATGATAATTGAATATATAGATGGCACATAAATTTAGATGAGTTACCTCAATGGTACTAGTCAACCAATACAAATAACTCTACAATTCAACAATATAGGTACCAATAATTTGAATAAGTTAATCAGCTAAGGATGGAAGTTCACCTTCAACAAATATGAATGTAAGAGAGTCTATATGGTATATTCCATCTCACTAAAATGCTTGGGTAACAAACTACTATATTTTCTAGTACATAGAAACAAAAACTAGATCCATATCTCACTTTATATTGAAAAATGGAAGTATTAGCACCATTATTATGAAACTCCCCAAAATTTTGACAAGGGAGAGAGATGATATGTCCATTGAAACTATGTGTCACAATTTAGTGCATGAAGAGAAGATACACCATCAAAATTTTCATAAGGTAACACTTATAATTGAAAAATGTTGGTAAAAAAAATGCACCCACATAAAGGTAGACAAGATTATTATTGTAAAGAAAAAAACACACGCAAAACTCCCCGTGGAAATTTATGACCTAGTGAAAGTACAAAAAATGTTATCATTCATCATGTGAAAAATCCCCAAAGTGCTTGTACAATGGTGATGATTTATTTCAATGCATTTAAAAATGAAATATTTCATTCAATAGAAATGTCTATAATAACTAGAATGAACCAAATGCTATAAATACATATAGATAAACTAAAATGAATTCTTGCACAATTTTTTTTCTCAAGTGTCAAAATGACAAAGTAATCAACTAGAATGTGAAATAATGAAAAATAAAATAAAATATACCTAGGGGTAGATTCTATAAAAGTGCATGATTAGTTATGAAGATCTCTAAAATACATTTCAAACACCATAAAAATCACAATAATACAGTTCTAGAGGTAATATATTATGAACACAAAATCCAAAAAATGTAATAAAATATACTATCAACACAATATCAAAAAGTAACTACACCAATGGAAATTTCTTGCAAGTATCTTCCTAATGATATCTTGTTTTCTAAATTTTGACATTGTATGCTCCTTTAGGAAAGTTAGGGCTAGGGGTATGACCATACATGGTGACATCACAATGATTTCATACTAATGGTAAAAAAGAAAAACTAACAAAATATGCCTCTGTAGTGTCAGAAATTATCACCCTTAACAATTTCACATTATGTTTTGTCCCCCTTAATTTATTTGATGTAATTAACTCCCTAATTTCCTAAAATTATGCATTCCAAAGCCTATTTTTACCATTTTATAAAGGATTGCAAGCATTAAATAAATGCGAACGATTAATGTTTTGATCCTGACATTGAAATTCTTGGAAGATAGGGTCAAAACCCGTATGCCCATGGGCATATGGGTCCCCCTATCTTTTTGGGGACTAATTTTAATATATTATTATCAGTATTTTAACATCTTCAAAATCCATTTCAAGTGTTAGATTTTGGGATCTAATTTTTGGGAAATTAGCACAATTGCATATAAATCCCTAGTTATTTTATCATTTAAAATCTAACAACTAGAACAAGCATTAAGTGAAAATATATTGGAAAACTTATGATCAAGAGCACTATTGAGCAAGTCAAGAGCATCCTTTCAAAGCCTTATAGTAGCAATTCAAGATCCAAAATCATGTCCAAGTTTATGTATCTTCATGTTCATTTTTTTCAAAGCCTAACCCTCATTGTAAGTCTCCAAAGCATTCAAGCACTCAAGCAAGAAAGATTCAAATCCTTGAGGTGATGTGTAGGACTTAATTCCTTCAAGAAAGTCATTAAATGGTGGTGAGTTGCAACACTTTGTGATTCCATCATTCCTTCCCTTCAATTATCATTTATATCATTGAGATTGCCATTTTGGAAGTGGAAACACTTACATGGGGTTTAACTAAGGAAATCCCCTAAATGGCCCAAAATTTCCTCTCTTTGTGAATGTGTAGATTCCAGGTTGAAGACACAGGTTGAGGAAAGATTAAAGACAATTTATCTATTGTTGAATTAAAATCCCTAAAAGTTGTCAAGCTACAAACACTCAACTACAAAACTACTCAATGACATTCTAACAACTCTACAACCAGGAAACAGAAGGCCAGATCCAGTATTAGAGAATTACAAAATCAATTTCAAGATGCCCTATCAAGGACCCATACACCCCTAAGTGCCTTTCTCCTCCTCTACATGCCAGATCAAACTTTTTACAAGGTGCACAATCTCTAGTACTTCTCAGATTTGCCTACAATTTGTTGTTTCAATTTGTGTGCTTTTGAAATATTGCATTTATCATATTTGGTCATATAGGTCCATTAGGATAATCATTTCAAAATCATTTCCAATCCACTTTCAAGGCCCTAAGAATGGAGATCCAAGCCTAATTGGCTCACCTTCATGGTTGATAGTTAATCTATTCATCTTGTTGATCCCCCTTCTAATGTAATTTTGAAAAAGGAAGCTAACGAACCTTAGGTTTCACATATTAAACTTAAGGGCCCCTTTTTCAGATATTACATTTTGGTGAACTTGGCCTAGTAACATCATTTAAACCTATTGAAAATTGCATTCAATCATCCTAGATGTAGGTTCTGCATTGTATTGTTTTGCATCCTTTATTTAGGGTTTTATATTGGCATCACAAAAAGTCATAAAAATTCAAAAAATATTGCATCATAGATTGCATCATAGATTTTTTGTTGTGTTTCCTATCTTCTTTTACTACCTAATTTATGTGTTTGATTTTTTATTGTTCTTATTTCAATAGCTTCGTGTTCATCTTGGGTACACTTAGTATTTTGGAACTTGTATGAGTTTCACAGCCTAGTGTCCTATTGCCAATACTTCAACAAGATGTGGTTCTAAACTTATAGCATCCCACATCAGTTTCACATCTATTGTGGATAATGAGTTAGGGACCAACAGTGTCGAACTAAGTTAGGGATGAAAGGCGTGTCTTAACAAAATATTATGATAGTGGGTAGGGCTCATGGTTGTTGAGGAGAAATCAATGGTAAGACTCTTGCAAGTAGATTTTAGTATGGGGTATGCTGATGAAATTGGGTATGGAAGTTTAATAAAGGTGTAAGTAGAGATTGTGGAGATTGGAATAGAACTTTGAGTGTAGGGCATGGATCTAAAGATCCCTCCAACAAGTCTTCTATGAAGTAGGAAAGGATACCTTGAGCTAAATGGACTTTTGTCAAAAGTGTTACCTATTTTGGAGTACAAGAGGTATAAAGGGACTTGATCTCATGGGATGGACGCTCCAAATGTGTGCTAGGGGCACTATTAGAGTTGACCACATAATCCCAAATTGGACTACCAAGGTGTTTAAGGGGTTGGAATTACGTTCTCTAGTAGAGGTATAAGATTAGATCCATGAGTGGAATTGGGTGTTCCAAATTTGGTGCATAGGGTGTTTAAGTAGGGGTGCTAGTAGGGTCCTCCAAAAGTGTGTCAAGTGTCCACCAAGGCCAAAAGGGGGACCAAAATTGGGACTACTGATATGGTCAATAAGGTGTTTCAATAAAGTTGGATTTGGAGTCTAAAGTTGTGAATTTAGATGGAAGTATAGATTTAGAGTTAGATTTTGTAGGTCTTTGAGAGAGTTGGGGAGTTGGACTTACACATACCAAACATTAGAGTAGTGGTGCAAACTAGAAGTTTTGGTATGTACTAAACCAAAAGTTATGGTCGTTGGAGTGGTTAAGGTGTCAATCTATAACTTCTTGGGAATATGTCTATAAAGTATTATAGGTGAGTAGTGTTGGTTGAAACAACCAAGTTTTGGGGTGAATGAAAGGTTTCTAAGGGTACTAGAAGCCAATGGGGTGACCATGGAAGGATGAAGAAGATTAATTCCACAACTAGAGCTTGAGGGAAGCTAGGTGTTCTACATGGATTTTAGGAGTGAAGAAGAGTAGACCTACTCTGTCACTTCATGGTGAGGTTTACTAGTGGAAAAATATATGGAGTCCCTATCTCAATGAGATAGAGTAGCTAAGCTAATGTGGAGGATGACTCCAAGGGATTTTTCCAAGACTTGAAATTGTTGAAGTAGAGTAGTTAAGCCTCTACATTGTGGGAAGATGATTTTTTTATGTTAGATGTTGGAGGTTGAGAGATAGGTGAGATATGTGGGTGTGTGATGTAGATCTTGTAATTCATCATAATGGATTGAGAGGGGTGTTTTTTTTTCAGACCCATAGGTTTCCTTGAGGGTTCAAATGTTGGATTAGGGCCAAGGATCCCAAGTCCCTTGTAATTTTGGGTAGGATGACATAGTGAAAAAGGTTCTAATATGAGTGCTCATGATTGGGCCAAGAAATGAGGAAATTGTGGAGAGGTAATAGGGGAAAGTCTAGGGATCTTGGATTTGGATGTATGAATGGATTTTTATCGGAAAGTATGGGATGCATGAGGAATAGGGTTCACAAATGGAGTCATGTAGACATGGCTTGGATCCAATCCAAAGAAAGCTTGCGGAGATGGACAAAGGAGGACTCAAGGAGTCTTTGTCGATCATGAGAGTTATAGGTTCAATGAGGTTGGGTAAGTGAGTGATGGAACAAAGGTGGATACATGGAGTCTAATCCATTGCTAAGTAAGGAAGATTCATTTTTGTACTCAAAGAGTATTTCATGAAGTGGAATAGACTTATGGTGGGATACTAGATGGAGGTGAGGACTTGGAGTTCCATGAGGAGCCTTTATTATGGGAACACAAGGGTGAGAACTTGGTAGGACCAAGAAGAGTTGCACAAGAGTGAAATAATTTTCCAATGGAGTATGTAAGGGTTCACAAGGTGCAAGGAGAGTAGTGATGGGGGCATTGAAGTGAAAGAGATCTGTGAGAAGGATCCACATGCACTCCAATTATTTGGGGTATGTATGAATTCAAGTTAGGTGTTGGAAAATTGAATATTGGAGGCATAGTCTAGGAACAAGAAAGGGATTCTTTGCAATGGGATTCATGAGTAAGGATTTCTAGCGTCACATGAGGCTAGACTTTCATTAGAGAAAAAAAGTGAAGTTTTCTAATCCTATCTTTCACCTTTCCTATATAAGTAAGGATTTTTTTGTATTTTAATCATAGGGGATGTACTTTCATTGATTCTATATTGATCATTATACATTATTGCACCAGTATCAAGAAATTTATTCTATTTCCATACTCTATTGTGTAAGGTTGTTATTTGTTTTGCAAGTGATCCTAGGTTATGGGAGCTCATTATGAGATCCTTGGAGCTCACTATTAACTCTTGCAAATGTAGAAAATGAAAGGGAACTCTATACATATGCTCTATATTATGTATAATCTATTCATAAATAGTAATACATATTATTTCATAGAAAATATCATTTTTATAACCCATGAATTCTTCTATTCATAATCTCTTCTCAATATCAAGAATAAGTCAAGGACCTAGGGAAATATGTACTACTAGTTTTTAATCCTTTGTTTATAAGACAAATAGTTCTCTAAACCTATGTTGTTGATAGGGGTATGTGCAAGATCATGATGGGCCAAAAAGTGGCAATATGATGGGTATGTGGTTGACAATTTTTTTTTACCCAAAATTGATGAAACAAAAAGGGTTTTTAAAGGAGATTCCTAGCTTTCTAGCAATATAAATTATGCTTTATTTTAAATTTAATAAGTAATTATTATTCATTTTCTATTTGAATTATGACTAAAGTCCTGATTGATAGGCTGATTGAAAAATATCTATAGCTTTTAAATAGTATCACAGTTTTTGAATCCAAAACATGCGTCAAATTCTATGCTTCACATACTATAGGATTAAAAAAATAAAAAAAATGAATTTCATGAAGTTTTGACCAACTTAAGGTGGGACATACGAGTTTTATATATTTTTAATTTGTAATAAAAATTCATAATTAATTATTTACTTGGAAAAAATTACAAAAATATGCATCACATTGAGACATGAGTCCTTTACTTATATCTAAAATTTTATAAAAAATACTATCATTTTATTGTGGTTAGGGTGGTCAGACACCTACTTCTTATTTTTTCCAAATTTATGTCCTATTGCATTGAAATTTCAAATTTTCACCAAATATATATATATATACAAACATAGTAGTTTAGAAACTACGTTCAATTTACTACAGATTCTATTTTTACATATTTTTTTAAATAATATAGATAACTTATTCAAATTTTGACGTCAAGTTGCCTAACTCTATTTTTTTTGATTTTTTTGCCACTTAAGAGCCCATTTTTTCCATGATGATCCTGCACATACCCATAGAATGATGGGAATTTATGCTAAAATATATGATCAAATCTCTCAAAAGTTATTTTTTTTCTTATTTTTCTATTATAATAACCCTATTAAATATTTAATTGTAAATTAATCAATCAACCCCCCTCATAAAAATGATTTCACACTTTATAATTAATGCAAGTACAATTACCACTAATAAGATTTTTAAAGTGATATTGATTCCAATTACTTACAAATAATTAAAATAGGCTCTATACTTAAAGTATAATTTTGAATTAAAACCAAAAAATAAATAGCACAACTATGAAATACACAAAAAATCATGCAGTTTAAAAAATCAGCTAAAAATATGTTTGTATTCAATTGAATGTAGCATCAAAAGTTCTCAAAATGGGAGTTGTCTAGTTCCACCTATGATAATACAAAAATTATAGTAAAATCATTAAAAAATAAAAAAATATGTAAAATAAGATATAAGTTACATAAAAATGACCAAGATAAAAAAAATCTTAAAAAATGGAGCTTGTATGCCCAACATATCACCCTTTGAAAAATTAGGTACAAAAAATAAAATTTCTAATGGTGATAGGGAACTATTTTAGGGAAGAAGGTCCTAACATAATATTTATCTCATAATTAAATCATCAAAAAGAAATAAAAATTTCTAAAATATGCCAAGATTCCCCATGAGATGCCAAAACTATCATTTATTTCCTTACAAAACACCTCTGATACAAAAAATTACCAAGTCCATATTCAAAAATGTTGAGAGAGCATGGAATTATGTTCTTAGAATTTTTTTATATCAAATATTTTTTTTAGATTTCTCATGGTTAGCCATTGAAAGGTAGTGTTGGGTTGAGGTGCATCACTCTAGTGTTTCCATGGTTGCTAACTAGGGGTGATGCAATTAAGGTGGTGTAGCCACCATAGTCCCCGATGAATAATGTAACAATACTTTTTAATTATTTTTTCCTACCATATGGTATGTATTGCATAGATACATATGGAGCTCTCATAGGAAAAAATTGTGAAAATTTTCCTTCCTTCAAACTTGTCAAATTATATATCCAAATTGTTCTTTTAAGGATTCTAGATTTAATGGTGAGGTCTATTTAGCCTAAATACATGATATATTAAAGTTGTTTTCTATATTTACCATTCAAATCCCTTTCTAGTGTTGAATAAAATGATCTCTCCATTTGGTGAAATGAAATTCAAATATGAATTTCTTGATCATCTCAAATGTAACACATTATAACTTGGTAGTGGTTGAGCTTAGGTTCAAAAACTACTAAGCCATAATGAATGAGTGTGTTATAATGCGAGTATACTATAATATGCTCACATTTTTTAGAATTGAAATTCTCTCTCTCTTTTCCTTCCCATATCTCTCTACCTCTTTATATAATTCACACTCACCCTCTTCCTTAGACTATATACATAAATTTTTAAGTGACATTTACATATGGAAATTTACTTATACTTTAAGTTATATTTCATCTAGTTAATTTTAGTAAATTTGAGAGTGGTTTCAAATCTCTATGATTTATAATGTAAATTATAGGTTTTTTAGGATCTTATAATTTCTAAGATAGTCAAATTTTAGTAATCAACATAGGCTCCTATTACCTTGTAGTTATCTAAGGCTCATTATAACTATTCAAAGGTATCACAAGCCTCTCCTTAGAAATAGGAGGAACTAATCGTATGCAAGATACTAAAAATTTGAAGTGGAAAGTTCAAAAACAACTAAAAAAAAACAAATAAATCATTAACATAATCAAGCACCATTACCAACACTAAATCCCTACCTCTATATTTATCTCTCCCTCTACCTCTTTCTATATCTGTGTATTTCTCTCCCTTTTCCTATATCTTAAAATCTACCTTTATCTTCCAATATTCATCTAAATCCCCAGATACCTCTCCATCGCTCTATGCATCCCTCTCTCCCCTTCTCCCTCTTCCTAGACCCTTACATTTGTATTTATATTTTCCTCTATCTTTGAATATTTTTCCTTATATCTCTCCCTGTATTTATCTATCTCCTTATATCTCCATATCTCTGCCTATCCCTCTCTCTATACCTTTATCTTTATCTCTATCTCTATCTATCTCCCTCCCTCTACCCCTTCTCTTTCTATCTCTATACCTTTGTCTCTATCTCACTATCTACCTCTACATCCCTCCCTCCCTCCTCTCTCTCTTTATCCCTCTTTATACTACTCTCTCTAGACCTATATCTCTACCTCTCCCTCCATCCTTCCGTCTCTACTCTATATCACCTCTATCTCTCTCCACATATCCCTCTAGATATTTCTCTATATCTCTCCCTCCCCCCCCCTCTCTCTCCCTCTCACTCTAGACCTATATTTACCTCTTCCTCCCTTCATCCTTCCCTCATTCCTTCCCTCTCCTTTTCCATATTTATGCATCTCTCTAGACCTATATATCTACCTCTCCCCATCCCTCCTTCCCTCTCTACTTCTCTCTATCTCAAATCTCTTTTTCCTTCCTTGTGTACCTCTATATATATCTCTATATATCTACATATCTTTCTCTCTCTCCCCCTCTCTAATTCTCTATCTCACACTCTCTTCATGTGATCTTTAGACCTATCTTTCTATCTCTCTCTCCCTCCCTCCTTCCCTCTCTATTTCTCTCTATCTTAACTCCCTCTCTCCCCTATCCCTGTAGATATCTCTCTATATCTCTCACTCACCCCACTCTCTCTCTCTATCTCACTCTCTCTCCCTCAAGATCTAGACCTATCTCTCTACCTCTTCCTCCCTCTATCCCTCCCTCCCTCTCTCTATACATATCTCTCTTCTTGTCCCTCCACCCTCCTTCCCTCCCAAATTATCTCTATCTCACCTCTATCTCTTTCCCTATCCCTTTATATGTCTCTCTATATCTCTCCTTCCACCCTCTCTCTCCTTCACTCTCTATTTATCTCTATATAACCTCTCTCTATGTCCCTCTATATATCTCTTAGGAAGTATATCTTTCCCAATTTATATCTATCTCTATATATCTCTCACACACTCTCTCTCCCTTTCTCCATATCACTCCCTATTTTTATATCATCTACCTCTATCTCCTCTATCTCTCTTGGTGAAATTTTTTTGAGAGGCCAAACCCCCCCACATGCCTCATCAAGAACTATGGTAAAAACACAATTGGAACAAAAACACCAAAATCAAAAAGATAATTAGGCTCCATTACCAATAGTTAGAGAGATGGAGAGGAAAATAGAGATGTAAATGGAGATGGAGATAGGGAGTGATATGGAGAGATAAAGACAGATAGTTATAGTAGAGAGGGATAGAGAGATGGAAGAGATAAACATATAGAGAGGGGGGATGGAGATATACAAAGATAAAGATGGAGATAGAGAGAGATATAGGGATACATATATATTGAGAGATAAGGAGATAGAGATAAAGAGTGGGAAGATAGGAGAAAAATGGAGAGATAGAGAGGAGAATAGAGATATATATAAATTTATATGAGGAGAGAGAGGGAGAGAGGGAAAGAGAGTGATGCATATAAAGGTGGGGAGAGGAAGGTAGATATAGAGGGATGTAAAGAGAGGTGGATATAGAGATAGAGATAGGTAAAGGAAGAGATAAATCTAGATTGATAGGGAGGTAGGAATAGAGAGAGGGAGATCGAGAGAAAATATAGAGAGATATATAAGGATTTATATATACATATAGAGACAAAGTGTATACGATAGAGAAGGTGGGAGGTAGGGAGAGATATATTTAGAGAGGGGGAGAGAGAAGAGGGGGGGAGAGAGATATCTAGAGACAAGTATAACTTGGGAAAGATAGAGGGGGTAAGAGAAATGGAGAGAGATATGTGGAGAGAGAAGAAAATATGGAGAGATAGAGAGATCCAAATAGAGATATATAGAGGTATTAGAAGAGGGAGAATGAGAGAGGGATGAACAAAGAGAGGTGGAGGTATCTAGTGATAGAGAATAAAACTAAAAAATATAGGTAGAGATTAAGGTAGAGGCAAAAGGAGAGAAATAGATATAGAGATAGAGATATATAGGGGAAAGATAAATATAGAGAGAGGTAGAGAGGTAGTGTTTATAATGATGCTTGATTATCTTCCTGATTCAATGGTTTTTTTGTGTTTGGATATTAGTTCTTGAAGGGGGTGTGGGGGCTTGCCCCTCCTATTTTTTGGTCTCTTGCATAATAATAAATCATCCTATTTATAAGGATATACTTTATGGTTCTTTTAAATAACTATAACTACCCTTAGACAACTACAAGATGATAAGATCATGTTGATTATTGAAATTTGACTATCTAAGAAATTATAATATCCTCCAAAAATATAGAATTTTCATTATAACTCTTAGATATTTGAAACCTTTCTCAAACATCCTAAAATAATACACATAAAATATAACTTAATGTATGAAGAACTAAATTTCCATTTGTAAATGTCACTTATACATGAATGCTTATTTCATGAATATAATATGAGGTAGAGGGGGAGTGTGACCTATATGAGGTAGAGAGAGATGAGAAGAGAAAGAGAGGTATTTTTCTTCTTGAAAATGTGAGCATGATATAGTGTTATTACACAATAATGCATTTTCATTATAACTTGAGTGTATTATAACATACTCACATTATAACTCAAGTGAATTATAGTGTACTCTCATTATAACTCAAGTGCATTAAAAAATGAGCACACTATAATATGCTCACATTATTATATTCTTTTAGTATTTCTAACCCTTAGGGTTGGGTTTCTCTTGGGAATCTAACTAAAAGGGTTGGGTTACATGTTAATTCTCATAGACATGTTTTTTGTAATTTCTATAAAAACAACACAATCTTTAGCATGCTCTTCATCAAGTTTGCACATACTTTTATGTCAAGTTAAGAAAACAACATTGTAACATTGAGTTATCTCTTAGATTTCTAACCATGAAATTTTTTATATTTCAATTATGTTAAGGTTATCATCTTTAATAAAAATTTTATAGTGTACCCATTTTTTGTCAAAAACGTATGTATCATATTTTTAGTTTTAATTTTTACATGCTCATCAAAATTTTAAAAAATTGCATTTTTTGAAACTAGAATCTATTATTCACATTTTTATTTATTTATTTCAATTATTAGTTTCCAAAAAAAATAGAGGGGTGAATGCTCAATCTTTTTTTTTAGGAGGGTATGTTTAGGATCATGATGGGCCAAAAAGTGGTGATATGATGGATATGTGTAGGGTATGTGGCTGACAACTTTTTTTTTTACCAAAAATTTGATGAAATGAAAAGGGTTTTTAATGGAGATTCTCAACTTTCCACCAATATAAATTATTCTTTACTTTGAATTAAATAAATAATTATTATTAATTTTCTATTTGAATTATGACTAAAGTCCTGATTGATAGGCTAATTGAAAAAGATTTATATCTTTCAAACGGTATCACATTTTTTGAATATTAAATATGTGTCACATTCTATGATTCACATACTATAGGATTCAAAAAAATGAATTTCGTGAAATTTTGACCAAGATAAGGTGGTCAAAGATATGAGTTTTTTATATTTTTTTAATGTTGTAATAAAAAATTCATAATTAATTATTTAAGTCGAAAAAAATTACAAAAAAATATGTATCACATCGGGACATGATTCCTTTGCTTATATCTAAAATCTTATAAAAAAATATTATCATTTTATTGTGGTTAGGTTGACCTCAGATATACACCCACTTCTTATTTTTTCCTTGAAATTTAAGTACTACTACATTGAAATTTCAAATTTTCACCGAATAGATTTAAAAAAAAAAAAACCTAGTACTTTAGAAACTACATTCAATTTGCTACAGATTCTATTCTTACATATTTTTGAAATAATATAGATAACTTATTCAAATTTTTACATCAAGTTGCATAACTCTGATTTGTTTGAATTTTTCGCCACTTAAGGGCTTGTTTCTTCCATGATGATCCTACACATACCTAAGATGTGTCTACTTTGAAAACTAGTATCATATATTCCCTAAAAAATAAGTAGAAAAATCAAGAAAAAACTACATGGTATCATTGCTAATTGATTTATGAATTCAATTGTGTAAGAATTTTTTGCATCTAGAAATCAATTAGCACTAATCAATATGGATTGTGGAAAATTGATATCATTTACATGGTATGAAATAATTTTTCATTAAAATGATTTTTTAAATAATTCATAATTTTAACATTTTAGGGTGGGGCACACAAGATGCTATGTTATGTTATTTTATAAAAACATGATCGATTTGTGCAGACCCCCTATTTCAACCCCTTAATCTCCGACATTTAAAAAAATTATTTATAATGTAGATTCAAAGCCCTATGACTCTTGTTTTGGTTGTCTTCAAATTTTGAGTGTAACTATCTTCAATTTCTCATCCAAGATTATATTTTCTTAATTTCAAGAGAAATGTGGTCACTTAATAACTCATTTGGTCTTTTATTCACCGACACATACCTATTGGTGCAGTTATTGATCATCAACAACATAGATATAATTCATATAATAGAACCTATCTCTCCTAAAAGATTTCAAATTCAAATAGAATTTAAAGTCCCAACGCTTCTATTATTAGGTCTTGATACACTAGATTTGCTCAATGCTAATCGAATTTTGTTGTTACTTACAAATGGACTTGGATGTGATATTTAATTACAATAAGTTGGAATTATATAGTTTACAAGGTACCTTGAATAATTTGATTGATTTTACTACTTAATTAACAAGATCAAAAAAATTTCCAACAAATATTGCAAAATATGATCTAACTTTCATCAATTATTCTTAAAATATCTAAATATTTTCATAAAATTTAGATACAAAAGTGTTTAACATCATCCATGTGGTATTTTATAGATTTTATCATTCATCCTTTTTCAAATGATTCTGATAAAAATGAAAAAAAGGTAAAGGGTAGGAGAGAAAAGGATCTAAGAAACTAAGTTTTTCAATGACCACACAAGAATATCTATGAAAAATAATTTATCTAGACTTAAGTCAATCTATGTTTTACCAGAATTACTCGCAACTACATACAAATGATGTAAATATTCAAATAAAATTTATCACACCAGGAAAGTGATAAAATGCACCCAAATACTGACACAAAAATTTGATATTTCCTAGTAAATGACAAATATATAGTCATGTATGAATTATAATTAGGAAAATGACTTGGAGTTAGCTCCCAATTCACTATTATATACAATAGTATACAAATAATCTTATTAAGTGTGAAAATAAATAATGGAAAATTAATATCGACAATTCTCCAATGTAAGCTTGAAAAGTATCAAAAAATTTATATACTCTAAAAATGAATGGATTGGTCCCTTTTATGGGAATAAGAATACCTAGGGTCAGCTATAGTTGAACAAACAATATTTCCTCTACAAAAATAAATGGTAGAAATTTGATATAGAGAATGCAGGTGACGTTATCACCATCACAATTAATAGTAACTAGCACTTAGAACACTCTGGAACTTACATATTTAACGAAACACCTTTGAAGAAATCACACATGGTAATAAGGATTTTGAAGAAAACACTTATGTTAATGTATCCTTGGCTACAATCCATCATTATGCTTCACTACCTCATCTAAGTTGGAATTTTAACTTTCCATAGCTAATATAACATCTTCATTCACCTCTATACCCAAAATATTATGAAAAAACATTAAGTAGGTTGAGAAAAAAATATTGCAATATTCACAGGAATACCATACTTCTTGTAACTTAAAAAATGCATTACCCTAGACCTTGATTCCATAGACATATCTCATTAAAATGAGTGATGGTTAAAACTCACTTAGAATCAACATATTATTTTATTAAAATTTATTTTCCCAATGCCTCTTGCCTTCACATATATTCTCCAAGATCAACCAAAACCTTATTGATTCCATCTTAGCCTAAGTCTTGCAAGACACTCCAACTAAACTTATACTTAATATAAATTTTTGATACAACCCTTATCTCAGTATATTTTTTCCAAGTTGCTATGTTATAATATTTAATTGTTATTTTCTTCTTCATCATATCATTTTGAAACTCTTCATTTATATTATAAAATGGACCACTTAGTGCACCTGTAAAATAAGGTTTGAATTCAGTGACCTCTATTGGAAGAAGGAGATTATTGGAAGTTCTGGAAGTTGGAAACATGAGCATAAATTGCATAATACTGGTTGATCCAATGTCTTCATTCATTTCAAAATTGTTACGATCATCCTAGTGTAATTTGGAAGTGCTACTAAAGATATGTGTACAAAATAAGTTGGTCTGATAAATATGGTAATACAGGAAATTAGCTAAGTACTTATACTAATTGTTTTGTGGTTTAGTCCATCAATTTTTGGGTCCACACTCCTTCACAATAAAAGTTATAGCTCTATGATTTTAACCATGCTTTCAAGATCATTAGTTATAGTGAAAATCAAGATTTTGTGATGTTTTGTGAAATAGTTTGGAAGATATCATTGACATCATTCAACTCTTTGTATTGTATTCATTTCACTGCTTACTACATCTATGAGGGAGATTCATCATTTATTTGAGAATATTTTTTTTGTGATGGGGTTTTAAAGTTAGACTTATTGGTGTTGGCTAAGTTTAAATTTGAAAAAATATCGAATCTAGATGTCACTTGCATAGAGAAGTGTATGTATGATTGAAAGTTTTTTCTTGGCCGACCTAATACATGATATATGTTGTGAAGATTATGTTAGATTCCAAGATCACCTGCAATGCAAGATGGATACCTGTCACATGCAAAAGATATGAAGAACCAAAAACAATGTTCTATAAACCTCTCAATAAAAATACATTAAGAGAATCAATGATTACAAAAGAGATCAATCCTTATGAAGGAGATCAAGAAGACCTAAATGAAACCCTAGTGTGCACACTTAATAATTAATAATTAATTATTAATGTGCCTAAGTTTAGCTTAAGTAACAAAGAGGAATAACTGACTTAATTAATTAATCAATATGATATAATTAATTAAGCATAATAACTTATTACTCTAACACCCCCCCTTAAGATGAACTTTGGAAGAAGCTAAAACACTAGAATAAGATGCATGAAAGCAAAGATGGGTCCCGACAACTAGGCTTGATCAGGTACCCATTTACAAATGCAAGAATGAGTAAGAGAAGGAAAAACCTAGTGGGACAAAACCCCCCTTACAATGAGATGTCATGCTGCAAAGAAGCACTAGAAGAACTCTGTAGATTAACAATGGAACCGAAATCTGGCAAGCAAGGAAAGATATTTCTATCTACTACTGAAACCGGATGAGAGTCATTGATCAGACCCGATGCCTCAGAACACTCGAAAACTCCAAACTGGAACAACCCTCGAATCTATGAAGCAGTAAGCAATTATTGAATGATGTATTACTGAAAATGAAGTGCAAAGATGCAAGATGCACTCTCCCAACTGCCAAAACATCCAAGTAATTGCCAAGCAACCCATCGGGCCAAATCTGGACTAAGGGATAAACTTGGGATAGATACAGAAAAAGTGCATGGACAGCAACCTAGAGCTCCTCAATACCTTTCTGACGCTTCAAATGAGGCAAAAAATGGAGATCGTGGAAAAAAAGTTATGAGCTCGGAAGCATAAAAAGTACATCTAACTTCAAACAGCAATAAATGTAGTAAAATAGAAAAATACTGTAAAATAAACTGCACCACTGGAAAGTGCTTGGAACCAAATTTCCGGCGATATCTCGTTTGCCCGATTTCGATACCGTATGCCCAAGTTATGACCAAAAGAAAAAAAATGCTCTTTTAGGAAAAACTAGGGTTAGGAGGGGCAAAGAGGGTCGTACGGCCAATGATGTCATGCTAACGTTAGCACTTTACTGTGATAAATTTGACGGCCATCTGGTCGTCGCTACAAAAAAACACCCCCTGTAGAAAAGAAAAAATTTTGGCCCCTGGTCCTGTGGGCGACCACGGGCTAGAGCGGAGCTAGAGGCCATGGTTCTCCATACGACCTGCGCTGGAGTGGAGAGGGCTGGCTGGGGGCATATCTGGGGGCTCAGTCACCCATAACACCGGAGCTGCAGAGGAAGGAGCCACTGGGGCTGAGATAGGGCAAGTGCCGGTGGTGGACCGGCGGAACCGCCGGTGGAGGTGGAGGTTGGGCGGCCGCCTGGTGGTCGCTCGGTGGCCGTCGGGTGGCCCGGTGGTGGCGCTGTGATTTGTGCGGGGAGCGCACAAATTTAATAAAAAATTTCAATTTTTTAATATATTTTTTTAATTTTTTCAAAAAAACGTGCCTTGATCTTCGTCCTGGGGAGGCCGTACGACCCCTAGACAAATTTTTTTTTCCTTTTGGACCAATTTCTCATAAATCAACAAAATGAAGGGCGATCTTAGGGTTTTTGGCCGTTGCGAATGCAATGGTGACCTCCGTTTCTACTCAAAGTGCCCCAAAAAATAGGCTACCCCCAGATCTTGCAGAAAAGATCCCTGTGGAAACCCTTGCACTTGAAACTCACAGAGAGGCCATATCTTCAGATCACGAACAAGCAACTGCAAGTCTGGAGCTCTGATACCATGTTAGATTCCAAGATCACCTGCATGCAAGATGGATACCTATCACATGCAAAAGATATGAAGAACCAAAAACAATGTTCTGTAAACCTCTCAGTAAAAATGCATTAAGAGAATCAATGATTACAAAAGAGATCAATCCTTATGAAGGAGATCAAGAAGACCTAAATGAAACCCTAGTGTGCACACTTAATAATTAATAATTAATTATTAATGTGCCTAAGTTTAGCTTAAGTAACAAAGAGGAATAAGTGACTTAATTAATTAATCAATATGATATAATTAATTAAGCATAATAACTTATTACTCTAACAGATTAAATATATAATGTAGATGTTTTTGGGATCTATTTTAGATCCATGCTAACCTAAATTATATATTACATGTTTTGATTTGAGCATGAAGAATCTTTTGAATTGTGTGTGGAGCCATCAAAGCTATTTTGAATTATTTTTTGTCACAACTAATTGGGCCAACCTAATTGATGCATTCGAATGTAATTAGGTATATATATGCAATACAATTTTGAGTTGTGATATGGATGAAAAATAATAAGTGGCACATCAAGTATGTGAGGTCTCATATTATGGAAACATGTGAATTCAAAGGTGTGAGATTAGGATAAGAGAAGAATTGTTGAGTGACTACTAAGCAAAGTAGTATTTTATATTTAGAGCTTCAAAGAAACTAAAATTTAGCAGAAGGAAGGTGTACTTTTATCAATTCACATTTTGGCTAGGTAGCCATCTTTTTTTCGTATCAAATTTCGGTTGTGAGACTTATAAGGACAGTGCATCCTAGCAATGAGCCTCTATAATATACTATATATGGATATAATATATTGTGAGCTAATCCTCACCATGGATTTTCCCTTTTTGGATTTTCCATGTAAAAATCCTTGTGTTCATATGTCATGTGAACATGTGAATGTATTATTATTTCATTCCTCTTTTTTTTAATATGTTTTATTATTGGATAAGTTGTGTTCAAAATTTTAATAGAATGTTGATTCACCCCCCTCTTAATATTTTGGGTGTTCAGTAATTGGCATCAGAGGTTGGTTCCTCTAGAAAAGCATAACAACTTGAGGAATATCTTAGAGGTTAAGTACATGGCTGAAAAAAAGTATCTTGCTCCTCTAGAAGGAAGTTCTACAACTGAACACACAGAAGATGACTACTAGATTGACAAAGAAGAACTTAAATCAACTCTTGAAGATCATGACAAGGTTGAAAGTGAGAACAAGGGTTTGAAAGAAAACCTTCAAGAAGCAAATAACTACATCAAAAAGTTGAAATATCAAATCAATAAGTTTAGAGAAAGACATACGAAAGTCAATGAATAGTTGAAGCAAGAAAATGAAGACATTATCGAACTAAAAGTGAAAATGGAAGAAAAAATGAGAATTTAGGAATGTCTAAATGCATTGGTGCTAAACAAGACTGGAGAATGCTCAAGACTTGAACTAGAAGTAGTAAATATCAAATAAAATTTGGAAAAGGAAAGAATACATGAGGAAAATTTAAAACAAGTTTGACTATGCTTGATGAACTAATTGTAGGATAGAAGCTAGCAGCTAAGGATAAAGGTGGTCTAGGACTTAAAGAAGGAAAATTTTCAAAGGAAAATCAGACACCTAACAAGGTTGAAAATCAAAAGAAGACTCAATGCAATGGAAGAAAATTCAAAAATAAAATAATCAATGTTGGGAGACCTCCCATTAGAAAACCAAATGCTCAAAGGTTCCCATCTTTCAAAGGTATTTGTTTTTCATGTAATAAATTTGGGAATAAGACAATAGAATTTAGGGGTAGAATGAATTAGAATGCTATATTTCTCTAGACAATTTTTTGCATGCAAGAAATTTGGACATAGAGTTGTTGAATGCAAAATTCAAATGATGAATAGATGTAATACTAGGAGAATGGTTCAATATTTCAATGGTTACTACTACACATGCAATATGTTTGGACACAAAGCTAACCAATGTAGATTAGGAATGAGTACAAGTCAGAGAATTTTTGTATGCTTCTTTTGCAACAAGCCTAGACAAATTTCAAGAGTTTGCAAAAGTAAAAATAGAAGACAGTCTAATCCAGTAAAGAGGAATGAATCTGTGAGGAAACTTGATCCTACTGAGGTTAAGAAGGAAATGGAAAATATATGGAGAAAGAAAGAGGAATTCGAGAACAAAGATGAATCAGGAACTTCAAATGCGTTTGTTCCTCCCTCTAGTGTAGATAATACACTTGGAAATTAAACCTAGGCATGAGCTTAGGGGGAGCAATAACTAAAAATTCTAATAACCTCTAGAAATATGAGGTCTTAAGATGTGGTACAAAGATATATCATGGAAGAGGAATTTTTGAAGGTATAGAAGAAAATTGTGGTAGAAAATATTACAATACAAAATTTTGTAGAGCATTGAAAGATGTCTGAGTACACATTTTTCTTGGAACATCAAATTTTTAGTCTAAATCATTTATTGTAGGGAATAGGTGAAATTGGAGAGTTGAATTCATATGTACAAAGGAAAATTCATTTATCCCAAGGCATCCAAAGAAGAATCGAAGAAGAAAGAAGTATAGAAGGGTTTGAAGCATCATCTGGAAGCTGAGCATCAAGACCTTGGTTTGTTGACCTATTTAAGAGGTATTTTTATAAATCTTGCATATTTTTTTCTTCCAGAACAATTCTGTGAAAGAAATTTAACTATAATGGAATTACCAAAAGTAGTAGACAATTCACAAAGACCACATACAATTCTTAAGAGGCATTATGCTAAAGTACTGTTGGATGATCCATTTGGTGCATTCTCTTGTAATCCTATTAGTGTTTTAGCTACTAAAGATATTAAAGCATATAATCATGGGAAAATTGAAGAAGTATCATCTGGTAGGTTATCTTTTCTATGGAAAAATGAGTTGGAAGAAAATGACGATGCCCTAAAACCTATGTACAAAACCCTAAGTGAAAATAGGTTGGATGTCTAGCAAAAGTTTCTAAATTTTGAGAGTCAAGAGAAGTATATCAAAATGGTATTGAGTAGAATTCATGACCAATCCATATGGATTTATAGCCCTAACTCAATAAAAAAGGAAGTAATTAAGGATGTAACTAGTTTGTCGTCCACTACACCAGTTCTTGATTAGAAGGCAGTCAATACAAAGGATTTAATGGAGAAAATAGTGCTACTATTGAACATAAGGAATTCATAATGAAATCTATTAAAAACTCAACAATTAGATTGTAGTCATACGTATTCATCATAAAATTTATCAATCAAATAGTGTAAGATTTGTTCCTCCTATTGCAGTTCATATTGGCCTTGATATGTTTGAGAATAATGTTGACAATGACCTTTGTAAGTTTCTCCAACAATAATAAATGGAGAACCTAAGAGACATTAATAAGAAGAATAATAAGTGTACATTCCTATATGGAACCCTAGTAATTTTCCTATTGTTCTACTTCTTGAAAGTACTAGTGATTGCACAAGTAAATTAGACAAACCCAGAACCAATTGCACATCAAATAGCAAAGTACATGAGAAACCTTGAAAGTGTGGATGCTTAGGAAGATTCCCTTCCAACATTATTTGGATTATATCAGAGTAGGATGAATAAGAGAATGAGGATTCCTAGATATGTGGTGAGAAGATATTCAAAAGACATTACCTTTCTTGTCTCTATTAATTTTTATTTTATTGAAGCCATTAAACCTAGAATCATCTAGATCTCAAAACTAGATTATGAGTATTAGAGGATGAAGTAGTTAGTTATGGAGAATCCATTCTAAGTATTCCTAAAGATATGTGCATAATAGAGGTGGGTATGTGCAAGATCATCATGGTAAAAATAGGCCCTTAAGTGGCGAAAAATTCAAAAAAATCACAGTTAGACAACTTGACATAAAATTTTGAATAAGTTATCTATACTATTTCAAAAATATGTAAGAATAGGATCTGTAGCAAATTGAATGTAATTTATAAACTACTAGGTTTATTTAAAAAGAAAAAAAATCTATTTGGTGAAAATTTGAAATTTCAATGGAGTAGAACTTAAATTTCATGGAAAAAATAAGAAGTGTTTATTTGACCTCCCTAACCACATTAAAATAATAATATTTTTTTATAAGAATTTATATATAAGTAGATGACTCATGTCACGATGTGATGCATGTTTTCTTTTAATTTTTTTCCAAGTAAATAATTAATTATGATTTTTTTATTGCAACTTTTAAAAAATATAAAAAATTGTATGGATAACCACCTTAACTTGGTCAAAACTTCATGAAATTCATTTTTTAAAAGTCTTATAGTATGCAAAGCATAGAATGTGACGCATGTTTTAGATTCAAAAAATGTGATACCTTTTAAAAGCTATAGATGTTTTTCAATTAGCCTATCAATTAGGACTTTAGTCATAATTCAAATAGAAAATGAACACAAATTGTTGATGGAGAAGGGTCAATGAGTCATTTATGAAGAGAATGAGATGACGAAGGTGTTTGCAGCAGTCCAAATGACAAAGAACCAGATGTTTCCATTGAAAATTGAGACTTGTTTCTCATCTCAATATGTTGCTACACCTCTCAAGAATGGAGAATGTACAATAGTACATCAAGTAGCGCTCAAAATCACCATTCAAGATCCCTCCAAGCTATGGCATCTCAAGTATGGAAATTTAGGCTATGCTAGTTTGAGTCTTTTGTCCAAGAATAAAATGATTGATGGTTTTCCAAGGATAGTAGAGCTTAATGTTAGATGTGAGGCTTGCATTTTGGGCAAGAAACATAGGAAGCCCTTTCAATTGGGAAAATCTACAAGGGAAAGATCACCATTGGAGTTGGTGCACATGGATTTGGTAGGCCCTATGCAAATCATTTTTGTTGGTAAAAGCATATTTTTTATGACCTTCATTGATGATTATAGCCATAAGACATGGGTCTATTTTTTACAACATAAATATGAAGCTTTTGATAAGTTTTTGTTGTTTAAGGCCTAGGCTAAAAAGGAAAGTGGAAATTTTATCAAGATCCTAAGGTCAAATTGTGGAGGAGAGTATGCCTCTAATTTGTTTGTGAATTTTTACAAGCAAAATGGCATTAAGAAAGAGCTAACAACCAGTTATACTTTGCAACAAAATGGAGTGGTTGAAAGAAAGAATTAGACCATTATGGAGATGGTAAGGAGCATGATGAAAGCAAAAGGGCTCTCGACTGAATATTGGGGAGAGGCTATAGCAACAGCTGTTTATTTGATAAATAGAAGTCCAACAAAGGCGGTTTGTGACAAGATACCTCAAGAGGCATAGACAAGACACAAGTGGACAATTGAGCACTTGAGAGTGTTCAGGTGTGTAGCATATGCACACATGCCTAAGGAAAAGAGGCAAAAATTGGATGAAAAGGGTGAAAAATGCATTTTCATGGGCTATAGTTAAGAGTCCAAGGCCTTTCAGCTATACAATCTGGTCACCAAAAAGATAGTCATTAGTAGGGACATGGAGTTCCTAGAAGACAAGTTATGGGATGGAGTGGTAGATTTTGACATCTCAGAACTGCTCCTGATAGCTCCTGAAGAAGCAAAAATTAAACATGAAGTTCAACAAGATGAGTCTATAGAGGCTCCTTAAAGCTCTCAATGGCTCTTGACGGCTCCTGAAGCCGAAGGATAGTTAGAAAGACAGTTAGTCAGACTATCAAAGTTAGCAAGAGGATTGGCTCCTGAAGGTACCAGTCGAGCTCTTGAAAGGCCCTAAGAGATCCTAAACTTGGCAAATAGTTAGGAAGACTATCAAAGACAACAAGAGATTCAGCTATAGTGAGCTCTGGATGAGCTCATGAAGTTTTCTGAAGAGCTTTTGAAATGAGCAGAAAGAAAGGCAAGTAGCTAGAGACAGCTAGAAGATTGGCTCCTGAAAGTTCTAGAAGATCAGCTCCTAAGAGCTCTTGAGAGCTCCTAAAATCTCCTAACAGCACCTGAACCTGCCTGTTCAGCACAATAATAGCAACAGTGAAAGTCCAGAACCACCTCTCGACTCCGTAATGCCGAAGAAGACCAAGAGTCTACGAGAGATCTACCAGAATGAAAGGTATGATGAAGAATTTGATGAGTGTGAACTTTTCATTATTTTCTCATGGTGACCCAATTTATTTTGAAGAAGTCATAAAAGAGAAAAAATGGTGTGAGGCCATGGATGAGGAGATAGATGCAATAGAGAGAAACAACACACAAGAGTTAACAATTTGCCTCCAAAAAAGAAAGTTATTGGTGTGAAATGGGTCTACAAGACCAAATGCAATGTTGAAGGAAGGATAGACCAACATAAGGCAAGATTAGTTGTCAAGGGGTACAAACAACAATTTGGGAGAGATTACAATGAGACATTTTCCCCTATTGCAAGAATGGAGACCGTGCGGGTACTCATAGCAATCGCAACCCAGCACATGTGGAAGTCATTTCAAATGGATGTGAAGTATGCCTTTCTTAATGGAGTGTTGAAAGAAGAGGTTTGTGTGGAGCAACCATTTGGATATGAAGTTATGGGTCAAGAACACAAGGTGTATAGGCTGAAGAAAGCTCTTTATGGGCTGAAGCAAGCTCCACGGGAATGGTACAGTAGGATTGACTCATATTTGATGAGCAATGGCTTTAGCAAAAGTGATGGTGAGCCCACATCAAGGAAACAAATGGTAAGGTTTTGATTATTGTATTATATGTTGATGACTTAGTTTTTACTAGGGATGATGATTTCCTCATTGTTGATTTTAAAGAGGCCATGAAAAGAGATATTGAAATAACAAATTTAGGTCTTTTGAGATATTTTCTAGGCATAGAAGTAAAAAAAATGCATGATGGTATATTTTTCTCTCAAGAAAAATATGAAAATGACATTTTGAAGAGATTTAGAATGCTTGAAAGCAAGCTTGCTCCCACTCCAACAGCCATAGGTCTAAAGTTGAGTAAAGAAGATTTCAACAACAATGTGGATCCGACTTGTTTAAGAGTTTGGTTGGAAGCTTAATGTATTTAACAACAAATAGGCCTGATATAATGCACTGTGTGAGTCTTATTTCTAGGTTTATGGAGACTCCACAGGACACCCATTGGCAAGCGAGTAAAAGAATCCTGAAGTATGTGAATGGCACCAAAGGATATGGCATTTTGTACACAACAACAAAAGAGTTTGGGTTGGTTGGATACACGGATAGTGATTGGGCAAGAATTTTGGATGATAGGAAGAGCACATCGGGCTATGTTTTTCATTTAGATTTGGGAGTCATCTCATGGGCTTGTAAGAAGCAACCTATCATTTTCCTATCTACAGTAGAGGTTAAGTATATAACAGCAAATGCAATAGCATGCCAAGCTATTTGGTTGAGAAGAATCTTGGCAGATTTGATGGAAGAACAAGAGGATGGAACTGTAATTTTCTGTGACAATGTTTCATCGATAACTTTGACAAAAATTCTTGTGTTTCATGGAAGAAGCAAGCACATTCAAATCAAGTATCATTTAATTAGAGAATTGTTTGAGGATGGTTAAAATGGTATTTTGTAGGTCTAAGCAGCAACTAGCAGACATATTCACCAAGCCTTTGAGCAAGGATAGTTTTGAGTGCCTAAGAACTAGTTTGGGAGTTGTTGATTTGGATAAGATTTGATCCTATTGTCGGCTCACAATCAAGGGGGAGTATTGGAAATTAAATGCTCATGAGCCTCTTCCCATCCACCTACCTGTCAGGGGCATTCAATGCTTGCAACTGTAAGATTTTTTTTGGGGATTGCCTTCCCACTTGTGCCTGACATGCACCTAAAGAATGTAGAATAAGTAAATGAAGTTAGGAATTTTTGAATTCCAATTCAATGCTGGTAGGTGATTTCAAAATTGAGAGGGAATGAGTAAAGACAAAAAGAATGAAGGCAGTTTTAGTCTATCATTTGTGCAGTTGAAAATATGTGTGTTGCATTCTTGTGCAGTAGTAGACTGTAGATAGAGAATGTTTTTCCTGTGTGAGCTTCTAAAAGCTTGTGAATAGTACCAACTATTTGTTTTGTGTGAGAGCAAAGATAGCTCCTGAAGAGCTCTGTGTAGCTCAGCCTAGTGAGCTCCTAGTAGCTCTTGAAGTTATCTAAAGTTGGTTGAGTAGTTGTTTTCTCCCAATAGATTGTGATTTGTAGCTTAGAGTTAGCTTTCAGTAGTTTAAGTTTTATCTTTCTTGTATTGTTCATTTCCATTTATTGAATAGAAAGAAAAGTTGCATGTCTCCAAGTTTATTCCACTTTTTTTTTTGAGTATTTCCAGTTTGGCTGGAAAATAGAGTAGCATCTCTATGTTTTTTTTTGTGCAATCAAAAATCTTGACAAACCTTGCAAGCTTCTATGCTCTTTTCAAGCTCACCATGGTGAAAACACCTATATTGCAAATCCATCTTTTCAAAAATGGCCTACAATTGAAGAAAAAATACCTTCCATGATTATAAATTACAATGGTTGAGGCTAGATGAGCCAAGTGATTAAGGGTAGAAGAGCCAAGTGGGTGGTCTTTTATCTAGAGAAAGAACAAGAAGCTGCTTTTAATTTTCTTTCTTGTCTATATCATTTCCTCACTATTAGTAAAGGGAAAATTTTGTTGTTGCTTCTTCTCATCTCCCTCTCCATCTTCACCTCATAAGGAAGAAACCACTAATGTGCCTTCTATTCCTTTACCTTGTAAGGAAGAAACCCCTGCTATGCCTTATATTCCTTTACCTCCTAAGGAAGAAACCCCTGTCACGCCTTCTACTCCTTTGCCTCCTAAGGAAGAAGAAACCCCTGTTGCGCCTTCTACTCCTTTTCCTCCTAAGGAAGAAACCCCTGTCGTGCCTTCTACTCCTTTACCTCCTAAGGAAGAAATCACTGTTGTGCCTAGTTTTTCATAGAAATTCAATGATATAAGTCAGCTTGACAAGTTGATTCATTTTATCGAAGAGCTATTGAAGATCGCAGTAAGTTATCTACACATGTTTTATATAATAGGAACTTCTTCAATTCTACATTTTTGAATACTGTTTTCTTCCTGAAAAATTTACTCATCTACACTTTGCTTCCCTAATATATTCTTACTTTTCTATATTGAGTGTAAATGTACCTTTTTCCCAATGTAGTCAGGAGAGAAGAGTGAAAAAGGATCTGATTCAGCACTAAGTTTTTACATCAAGGGTGGCCAAAAAATGTTGGAGTCTGTAGATAAACACATTGGAAAACTTCCTGGAAAGGTAAAGTTTCCATTTTGGAACTATAAAGAAACTTGTGGATAAAATTTCTTTATGATTTAACTATCATAGCTAACTTACACAATCATAGAAATTTTCTATACAAAAAGATTTCAAAGATGGCTCAAGTAAAAAGGTGCAGAAAGTTGTTATAGATTTGCTGAAAGGAGTCAGGAAAATTCATTGGGTGGGGGTAGCACTTTTTGTTGTGGGATTTGTATTGAATATATTTAATCAGATGTCCAACAATAAGAGTGAGTGCCTTGAAATTTTGAAAAGGATGTTTAACCTTGGGAATCAAATTATACACTTGAATGACCAAATGCTAGAACAAAAGAAAAAACTATACGAGCTAGTTGAGTGCATTGTTGAAGGGTGAAGCATGTGCACCTCCCAACTTTCAAGGGTCAAAATTTTTAGGCCAATTCAATTATGTGAGTAATTTTTTATTTGAAAGGTTGCATGTTCAAGGCCTCTCTAATCAAATTATTTAAAATTTTACAATAAATCCAATATTTGAATTGTTTGAAGGTTTCTTACTGCTTTAGTCAATGTCAATAGTTTAAAGGCTTTCCAACTCAAAATAGACTACTTGTATGGTGACCTTCTATTGTCGGGTATGATTGAAATAGAGGAAAGACTGCCCAAGAATGCTCCACATTCACAAAAACTCTATGAAGATCAATCAACAGGTAGGATGTTCTTCAATTTTAATGATCTTTTCTTATCATGCTATGAGTTTTGGAACAAACTTTAATTTAGTTTTTGCATAAACTCTATAGTTGGAATCGATAGTGCATGAAAAGAAGTAATCCAAATTTTAGATTTAAATGCACAACATTTGTCGACACAAGTTGTGGTTGTTCATGGTTTCAAAGGGATCAGAAAAATGACTCTAGCCCATGCCCTTTATGCAAATATTGACCTCCAAAGTTATAAGCATTGTAGAATTCACATGGAACAAAATTGTAGCAAGAATGATGTGAAAGTCCTCTAGGAATATATATTGAATGGGTTGTTCCACCAAAACATGAAATTGAATAACTGTGACCAAGGTCAGAGATTGATACAGTTGCTTTCCAAAAAGAATCCTAATTAGCCTCTATTTTTATACATTGACAATGGCTCAAAAAAGAAGATCTCAAGGAACTTCTACCTATAGACTTGGGTAGTTGGATTCCACCCAAGAGAAAAATACTTGTCACTACCCGAAATCTCCAGGAGATGGACATACTTGTCGCCTAGAATATTCAATGCCAAGAATATTTTTTGAGTCCTCTTCAACAGGAAAAGGCCAGAAAGCTTTTGTTGAAGAATGTTTCTAACTACAATGGTGAAAGTAACATAGACGCCTATGAAAAATACATCTCCCTTATTGGTGTTGTGAAACCTAGCAATAAATTCACTATTGTTTAATCTCAAAAATTTGAATAATAGAAATTAAATGACTGAAACAAAGAACTAAATCATGCACAACACCATTCACTAAAATACTGAATGCAACATAAATTTAGAGAAAAGAAATCACACTTTGACACAATGATTTACCCTGGAAAACCCCTAATTCTAGGGAAAAACTAGTATTCAAAGAGAGAGATTTTATTACTAGAGAAAGGAAAAAATTTACAACAACTACCAGAACTTGGTATCCACAGCAATACTGTAAACTTGGATAATGTTCAAATCCTCTTTCTATTCACTGTGATCTCCCTTTCTTCCTATGTCATTTCTTGTAAAAACCTTCAAACTGTCTGCATACAATACACAAATCAATCCCTTTTTTATAATCTCTTATTCACCAAAGATGAAGAAAAGCAGAGATTAATCTTAGAAAGAAGATAAATTTGTTTCTAAAAAGGAATTTCCAAACTAGCAAGTGCGTAAAAGATAACAAGGAGAAAAGCAAGAAATTTTATCTAATCTCTCTAGCCTGGGTGACACGGTTCCAAGCTGGAAGATTTATCTTTCGAGCTACATTTTCAACACTCCCTCTTAGCGAGGAAGGTGTTCTCTACTACACATAACTTGTCTCTAAAGAAGACAAACTTTATTTTCATCAAGGGCTTTGTTAAGATGTCTACAACTTGCTCATCTGTAGATATATATTCTAGTCAAACTAATCTACGCTGTACACAATCCCTGATAAAGTGATATCTCATGTCAATATGCTTTGACCTATCATGAAACACGAGATTCTCAGAGAGTTTTATATAACTCTAATTATCATAGTGAATGATGATTGATTCTAGCTCCTAACCAAATAGTGCCACTAACAACGTCTAAAGGAATATGGCCTCACATGTTGCCATGCTTGCTGCCATGTACTCTGCTTTTGTAGAGCTTAATGCAACAAAATTCTATTTCTTACTGTACCAAGAGACAACCCCTGATCCCATGCTGAAACAACACCCTGAAGTGCTTTTCTTGTCTATTGCATTACCTACCTAGTTTGCATTAGTGTGCCCAGTCAACTTGACACCATCACCCCAAGTATATTTCAACCCATACTCAACTGTACCACATAGATACCTCAACACATGCTTTGTTGTTGTCCAATGTACTCTCTTTGGTTCTACCATGAACTAACTAAGAGAGTTGACTACAAAACAAATGTTTGGTCTTGTATTGACTAGATACATCAATGAACCAATAAGTTGACTATACAAGGTGGTGTCTATTACCTCCTTCTTTGATGCATTGATCTTTTTCCAATTTGTAACCATCAGTGTAGACATGAGTCTATAGTCTAGCATTCTGAATCACTTCAAGATTTACATAGCATATTTCCCTTGACCAAGGAAAATATCTCCCTCTATCTACCACACCTCTAGTCCCAGAAAATAGTGCATCAACCCCAAATCCTTCATCTTGAACTTTGTTGCTAGGTCCCTCTTGCAATCCTCTATGAGCCTCGGTGAACTAGTCATAAATAAATCATTCACATAAATAAATAGAATGAGTGGTTCACCTCCCACCATGAGATAGTAAAGGTTGGATTCCACCTCACTCTTCATGAATCCAATGCTCTGCAAGTAGCTATCTATGTTGGGTGCTTGCTTAAGTCCATATAGTGCTTTCTTTAACCTGCAAACATGAGAGTCACTCCCATGCGCCACAAAACCTTCCGATTGTTTGATTTACATCTCCTCCTCTATGATTTTGTTTAGGAAAACCATCTTTACATCCATCTGATGGATCTACCATCCCATTTGTGCTGCTAATGAAATCACAACTCATATGGAGGTATATCTGGCCACTGGAGTGAATGTCTCATCATAATCAATTCCCTCCTTCTGAGAGAACCCCTTGGCCACGAACCTAGCTTTGTATTTCTCTATGCTACCATTTGAAGCATGCTTGATCTTATAGATCTAGTGAGAACCAACCATTTCCTTATCTATAGGCCTTAGCACTACCTCCCAGACATTGTTCTTCATGATGGAGTTGTACTCCACCATGGCATCCTACCAAACCTGTTGTTGTGCAACATCCCGATAACTGGAAGGCTCATTGTCAACGAGCTCTCTTATTAATGTCACATAATCTAAATATTTAGTTGGTGGTCTCCTCTCCCTACCACTCATTCTAGGAGCTCCCATAAACTCCTGAGCATCTTGCACAATCTAGGTTTCCACTCGGCTAGTCCTTCTCCCGCTGGAAGGAGATACACCAAATGATGGAGCTTGTTGTTCCTTATTTTGCTGCTCCTAATTCTCTGGACTCAACTCACCCAAGGTACTTATATTTGCATTTGTTCCTGTCACACTACCCTATACCTAAGACTCTTGATCCACTTTTGGAGCTTCAATCTACTGACTTTGCTCAACTACTAAATCTTGAGATTTTCATAAGGCTTTCTCCTCCGAAAACTTCACATCACGTCTCACTATGATCCTCCTTGCCCCTGGAATAAAGATCTTGTATTCCTTGGAGGTTTCCCTATATCCAGCAAAGAAACCTTTCTTTGTAGTCGAATCTAGCTTGGTTCTTTTCTCTGTGGTACATGATAGTATGCTATTTTGCCAAAGATCCTAAAATTCCCAACCTCAGGATTCTTCCCTATAAAGGCTTCTTTTGGTGTCATTTTCCCCAAAATCTTATGAGGTACTCTATTCTGAATATAGATTGTTGTGTTGCAAGCCTCTGCCCAAAGATAGTTAGGCAGATCCTTGTCAAACAACATGGCCCTAGTTGCTTCAACAATTTCCTTGTTCTTATGCTCAGCAACCCCATTTTGTTGTGGGTTGTAGGGAACAATCCACTCTCTCTTGATCCCTTCTATGGTGCAGAACTCCTGGAAGGCTTTGCTTTTATACTCACCCTCGTTGTCTATTTGAAGAACCTTGATCTTCCTGCTTGTAATATTCTCCACAAGAGCTTTGAATTCTTGGAAGTGACTAAAGACCTCATCTTTGGCCTTCAAGAAATATATC
The DNA here is from genome assembly GCA_007258455.2 of Sequoia sempervirens. NCBI lineage: Eukaryota > Viridiplantae > Streptophyta > Pinopsida > Cupressales > Cupressaceae > Sequoia > Sequoia sempervirens. The sequence continues at coordinate 267,614,638 of VDFB02353493.1, forward strand.
CAGGTCTTCCTGGAGAAATCATCAATGAAGCTTATGTAATACTCATAACCCCTCAAAGACTGAGTAGACATAGGGCCAAAAATATTAGAATGTATTAAATCAAGAATACCTTTGCTTCTACTATCACTTCTAGGAAAGGTTTCCTCTGAAAATTTCCCGAGTGCACATCCTTTACATGTGTCACTATGCTCTACACTCAACTTTGGAATTCCTATCACAGTTTCTTTGAGCAATTTCAATGCCCCATGGTGTATATGTCCCATCTGTCTATGCCATAGCTCTCCTACTTCCCCATTGTTGTCACTGCTCACTAGTTCCTTTGGAGTTTCAAACTGCAACGTGTATAAATTATCACTTCTTACTCCAATCTTATTTTCCTTCTTCTAGTCCTTGTGTTTTAAATACACCTTATGTCCCTGAAAGAGTGCATTGTACCCTTTGTCTTCAAGGGAAAATATTGAAATTAGATTCATGCACATCCCTGGAACATGCAATACATCTATGATCTTAATATTATTGTTTGACTCCCTCTAAAATGAAACAGTCCCTCTCCCAATTGGAGTGCATGTGGTCTTGTTTCCCATTTTTATCTAGAAGCCTATCTCTTTTGCTTTGTAGTTGGAATTTTTTTCTCTAACTCCTATCATATGGAATGACACACCACTGTCAATATACTAGACCCCTATAGTGTTTGAGCTAGATAAGAAATTTAGAAGAGAAAACTCATTTTCTAGTCTAGAGGATAGCTCATCAACATCCGCTGAAACTACTATCTACTTCTTCTTCTTGTCTCCTTTCTTTCAATTTAGACATTGACTGACATAATTTCCTAGCTTATCACAACCATAGCATTTAATTTTTCTTAGATCTTTCTTTTTCTTCTTGTCCCCTTTTGAGGTAGACTAACTACTTGAGCCTTTCTTATCTTTGCCTTTGCTGGCAAGAGAAACATTCTCTTCTACCTCACCCTTACGACCACTGTTACTGCCTCCATTAACATAACTCATTCACAATTCTTCCTGAGTGAAATCAATCCACAAATGATCCGAACTAGGAATATCTCACTGTCTAGATACAACTTTGACAAAGATGTCCCAATCCTTTGTGAATCCTGACAATGCAATCCTAACAACCTCATCATCTGGTATTGCTACCCTGACAGTTACTAGCTCATCTTTTATTGTTCTGATCCTGGTAAGGTAGTCCACCATGCTCTCCCCTTTCTTCATTCTAGTGTTTCTTAGCTTATCCTTGAGAATCAGCTACCTGTTCAAATTTGAACTCTGGTACAGGTTGAGTATGGCATCATACATCTTTTTGTAGGTGTCTAAATCTGCAATATGAGGAACAAGGTGATCCTTGATCCCATCCATAACGATGCATCTAGCTTTGGAATTTTCTTTCCGATAACAGAAGAATTCTTGTTTTCCACACACAAAAGTTTGAAGCCCCCTCAAGTCTGTTTGAATCTCTTAATTCGACTGCTAACATTGTTGAAACCCTTGAACTTAAAACTTTCTGAAAACCAAAAAGAGAAAATAAAAAATTGCACTTGTGTGATTAACCCCTAGTTTTCACTTTCATAGTATGTGCTCTGATACCATGAGAAAAATACATCTCCCTTATTGGTGTTGTGAAACCCAACAATAGATTCACTATTGTTTAATCTCAAAAAATTTGAATAACAGAAATTAAATGACTGAAATAGAGAACTATAGCATGCACAACACCATTCACTAAAATACTGAACGCAACAAAAATTTAGAGAAAACTATTCACACTTTGACACAATGATTTACCCTGGAAAACACCTAACTCTAGGGAAAAACCAAAATTCAAAGAGAGATTTTATTACTATAGAAAGGATAAAATTTACAACTACCAGAAATTTGCATCCACAACAATACTACAAACTTGGATAATGTTCAAATCCTCTTTCTTTTCACTACGATCTCCCTTTCTTCCTGTATCATTTCTTGCAAAAACCTTCAAACTGTTTGCATGCAATGCACACATCAGTCCTTTTTTTATATTCTCTTATTCACCAATGATGAAGCAAAGAAAAGATTAATCTTAGAAAGAAGACAAAGCTATTTCCAAAAAGGAATTTCCAAATTGGAAAGTGCGTAAAAGATAGCAAGGAGAAAATCAGGAAATTTTATCTAATCTCTCAAGCTTGGGTGACACTGTTCCAAGCTAGAAGATTTATCTTCCGAGCTACATTTTCAACAACGCCCTACTCAAGATTTGTGGTGGTGTTCCACTTCTACTAGAAATAGCTAGTTCACAACTGGCTATAAGTAGAAAGTCAAATAATATAGAAATATTAGAGATTATTAGAGAAGAGGAGAAGGTGGAAGAGGAAGATATCAGTGAGCGTATGATTGATTTTGTGTACCACCGATTTCCACCGCATGTAAAAGAGGATGTTTTAGATATCACAACTTTCTTCTATCACTATTGGAAGAGTGAAGAGGTGGCCTTCTTAGTTGGAGAGAGGGAATTTAGAGCTCTAGAGAAGGCATCATTCGTTAGGACATCAGAAGGTGGTCATGTGATCGTTCATGACATAGTTCAAGCAAGAGGGAAAAAGATGTCAGAGAAAAACAGAATCACAAACCCTAAGACTTTATTGGATTGTTTGAAAGATGAAGAGGTATGTCTAAGGTATAATGTCTTTGTCAATATTATGAAAATATATTTTTTATTCACAATAGTAATCATATAGATCATTTATTTATGTGTAGAAACTAACAAATTTAAAAGGGATCTTTTTCAATCAAGAATATGAGCAACCTTCGATAGAAATTACTAAAAATCATCTGAATTGTATGAGTGATTCCTTAAGAGTGTTGAATTATAATGGATCCCAAATTACATTTATGGGGAAATGTCTTAAACAATTTAAAGAACTCAGATGGCTCATTCTAAGGAATGTGTTGAATTTACCAATGGAGTTTGAGAAACTTGAACATCTTGGCTCCTATAGGGGCCCATTCAAGCAATGCATGAGCTTGTACAAGGTATGATCTTCCCTCTTCAAATGATATTTATCATTTCAATTAATTTCATTAGATTCAATAATGTTACTTGATAACCTTTCTCATTATTGTTGTGCAAATATGTAATTTCCTTCAAGCCTACACTATGTGTACATTAAGGGTTCTTCTAACGAAAAAAGTTGCTTATTCTAAAAATCCTCCAAAAGTCACTTCAAATTGTTTGGTAGTAAGATTATGTTTATATAATTGTAAAAATATGCAAATGTTATCAGATGGAGTGGAAACATTTTTGAAACAAGGAAAAACGGGTTTTACAGGGACCTGAAACCACAAAGTTTACAGAATAAAGAGAAAGTCAATAAAGACAATGCAAAAAGAAAGGCTATAAAAAAACAACAGCAAAAAACCACAACCATCAAAAAGGCCAGCGATGGCCACAAAACCAAAAAACCAACCAAAAAGCCAGCAATAGCTAAATTTATGTCTTTTAAAGATCAACGGTCTCAGCTTCCAGCTCATTCATATCTTGAACCCCCCTCTTTAAGATCTGAACCATCTATGTAGTGAGAGGCTCTTTCCTTTTGAGGTTGGCCTAGGTCCTTTTAGAAATACCTTAGTCCTCATTCTTGATTTCCTTTTTTTCTTCTAAGTCAACAACTAGTGAACCTTATTGCATTTTTTCCAGCTTTTTGGACATAGTGTTGATAATAATGGCATTGTGCCTAGCCATTTTATGGTTTTGTTCCACAACAGTCTTCAAGTTATTTTTAATTTTAACCATTTCCTCTTCTATAGATTTGTACTTTTCCTCAATCTCCTCCTTTCTTACCAGTGTTGTTCTTATTTCATTTCCCTTCTCCATTGCTGAGAGTGGCCAACTTCAGCTCCAACTCCCTCGATTTGCTATACAGAGCCCTGTTTCTTTGATTGAGCTCATTAATTTCTTGGTAGGCCCATTTAAATACCTTGAATATGACTGATGCCATTTCTAGCAGAGGCCAAAATGTCACCAAACTGAACCTAGTCTAAAATGAGATTAACATCACTCGGGTTGGGGGAGCTAGTAAATTTAGTACCTTCAAATCTGAAAGAGGCAGGAGGGGAGGGCACAAAATTTCTACTAGCTTCAGGGTTCTCAGATTTTTCTTCCAAGGAGTCCATAGAGTAGGAGACCAGCTTGTTGGTAGGGGAGCCCTTAAGAATGGGATTCTTTAAGGGGGAAGAGTAGTCGGGGAAGGTCTCATGGTTATCTTTAGCTTGAGCTGGTGTTTTTTAGACTAGGTTTTCTTACCAAAAATCTCAGAGGATGGGTGGGTTTCAACAATTCTCTCCTGGTTTGGCTAAATATCTGAACCCCCACTCTCAGTATCATAGTCCTCAGACTCCATAGAGGCTATAGGGTTAGATAATGCCGACATGCTTTGATAGTGTTCATAAATTAACCTAATAAGACCAGGATGAAGAATAGGGTATCTCCTGGGATTTTTATTATGGTCCTCTAGGCTATTAGTCAATGAACATAATAGGTAGTGAGGCATAGAAATCCGTACCTTATGGCAGAAGCGGTTAAGAATGGAAAAATGGTACCCATACACTTTGGTAAATCACCCATCCAATGTGATATACTCCATTATTACATGAAGTACCTTTCTCCACAGCGCCTTGATAGTGTCAATTTCAAAATATATCTTAGAGATTTTAACCATTTTCAATTTCTTCTTGTCCTTCTTTGGAGATCTGATGACCGCCTCATTAGAGAACCTTCTGTCGTGATAAAACTTCACTCCCTCGGTGGACATACTAGTAATCTCCCCTATAATTTTCTCATCCAGCTTCACCTTCCTTCCAAAGAGAATGATTTCAATGTTTCTCTAGTTCTTCTTGAAGTAGTTTGTGGCCATAGAGTTGGGCCCATGAAGTTTTTCCAGATATGGAACCAGGCCACCTCTTACAATATGCTCCCAAACCTTGTCATTCCTAGTGTGCACCTCATAGCTAGTAGGCTCAACTCTTTTCCTACCCCCCCATTTTCATTTGCTCCTTAGTGTTGACTCTACTAGCACCGAGAACCTATTGCAGAATTATGCAGTTGTTCCAATGCACCCACAAAGAGTGCTATTTTTCCTTCCCTTCTAAGTAACATGACACAGCCCCATAAAATCTCTTGATTTTGATGTGCCTGGACCCTTTCTCTTTAATCATTAAATATGGTTTCCTCTTCCCCATGTGTAACATCATAATCTAGTAAGGCCCTGACTTCAATTCTCAAGTCCCTACAATTTTTCCATGTGTTCAATCCTTGCTTCCTAACCCCTTCATTTGTAAAGAAATCTGCCACGATGTTAGCTTCCCTGTAGACATGTGAAACTTTTAATTTTTCAAATTTTTCTAGAATAGACTTAGCTTCATCAATCCAATTCTTTATCTTCCAAGAGGGTGGGGTCCTCACTAAAAGAAAATCAATTATATTTTTAGAATCTCCCTCAATCCATCAGTTTTTTATATTCAAATTATGAGCAGGCTTTAAAACTTGAAAGGCTCCTATAGCCTCCGCCACATGGTTGGTTTGGTGACCTAGGGATATGGCCACAACTGTCGTAAAGTTACCATTAGGATCCCTTAGTACGCCTCCACTTGTTGCCATACCTGGGTTTCCCTTCCCTGCTCCATCAAAGTTGGCTTTATGCTAGCCGTTTGGTGGAAAGGTCTAGCAAACACCCTCCCTACTTTTCTTAGCTGCCTTGGAAGAAGATGAAATATCCACTTTAATGTTCCAATATTTTTCTATCCTTAAATCATAGGGAGTGCACACCACAATATCTAGGTTAAGACCTTTTTGAGGAATCACATTAAAATTTTCCTTTATAAGCCTGAAATCTTTCAAAAAGACATTATTCTTCGACATCTCCTTATCCCTGAAAAGTCTATTGTTACGTTCTTTCCACACTCCCCAAGCCACAAAAGGAAATAAGAAATCCCATAACCTTTGAATGTAGGGATTTTGAGTAGGGGCTTTCCATTGTAAAAAGAACCCTTCAATGGTCTGGAGGAACACCCAAGATATATTCCAGATAGCTAATAATTTTCTCTAGATTAAGGAAACAAACAGATAGTGGAGAAACAAGTGGTTGGTTGACTCCGCCTCACTCTTACAGAAGTAGCATCTGCTAGGGATTTGAAATCCCCATTTACAAATATTTTCCACTATGAGGATCTTATTCTAAAGCATTATCCAAAAGAAGATATTGACTTTTGGAGTCAAGTGTTTAATCTAGGCTTTAGATCGGAAGGGAGGAGGGGCTTGAGAGAGGGATATAAAAGAGATAGTTTAAGAGACAAAGTAGTTACCCGAAGGGTTATCCATCTAGAAAATAGTGTCATCTAGTTGATTCTATCCCAAGCTAACAACCTTTAAGGAGGATTGAAGCTAAGCCAAATCCTGACTAATCACGCATAAGTTCACGCAGTCTCCTTCATACTAGTAGTCTTTGACAAGTTCCCCAAAAGCAACTTTACATTACTCTGGCCATCTATTAAATCTTTCAATTTTAATAAGGGATTCCTTAAAGAGTCATTTATCCTCCCAAAATCTAGCTTGATTACCACTTCTGATGTGCTATCCTATCCCTAATTCTAGAATTTTTCTACCAGCAAGCTAAACCACGTGGGAGGATAGGAGAATCTAGCAAATCTTTGAGGGACATTCGGTCAGCCATATATTTACTTCTTAAAATGTCTTTCCATTCTCCACCAGATGATAAAGATCTCCATATTTGTTTGGCAAGAATATTATTATTTTAATAGTTCTTATTTTTCTAAGACCTAAACCCCCCAAGGTTTTTGGTTTGCAAACCAAATCCCACCCTATAAGAGGCATTCACTTTCTTTCCTCCACTCCATAACAAAGGAATCTTTTATGGATCTTTTCAATGGCCTCTGCATATTTAGTAGGGATTTTCAAGAGGCTTAGAGCATAAATTGGGAGGTTATGAAGAGAAGCTTTAAGAAGCTAAAGTTTTGTAGCTTGGCTCTAAAGAGCTCCTTTCCAACCTACCAACTTCTTTTTGAACCTATCAACCAAAGAGCACCAAAATAAATCTGGGGGTTTAAGGCATAATAGAAGTCCAAGATAAGAAGAAGGTAAGGATTCCACCCTGAAATCAAGGATTCTAGCAATCTTGACTTGTCTATGCTTAGGGGTATTGAAGAAAAAGATATAACTCTTCTGTCTATTGACCTTCTGCCCAGTCGCCTGCTCATACACAACCAATTTTTTTTCAAAATCTTAGCCTCGTTCACAGAAGATCTTCCCATCAACATTGTTTCATCAATAAATTGTTGGTGAGAACAAATCAGATTCATAGAAGAAGGACTAAGACCTATGAGAGACCTCTGTTCGATCAATATCTTAAGATTCCTTCCTAGAATTTCAGCCATTATAGTAAAAAAAATAGGTGAAATAGGGTCCCCCTATCTTAAACCTCTTGAATTTTGGAAGAATCTAGAGGGAGATCCATTCACAATGATAGATGTGGAGACTGTGGTCACCAATTGATTCACCATTTGAATGACTCTGCTATTGAAACCAAACCCCCTTAGAATTTTGAATAAGAACTCCCAATCAACACAGTCATATGCTTTGGAAATGTCCAGCTTAAGAAGAAACCCTTCAGTTTTAGATTCCACAAGTGAGTGAATATTCTCGTGGACCATGACTATAGAATCTAGGATTTTCCTTCCAAGAACGAAACCATTCTACTGAGGGAGATGGTGTGGAAAAGTTAAAAAAGTTGGAGCATTTATATTTAATCAATTGCCATCAGTTGAGGGAACTTCCTTCCAAATTGGGGGAACTCAATAATCTAAAAAAATTGCGTCTATCTCAATGTAATGAATTGAAAAAGTTTCCTTCAGACTTTGGGCAGATAAAAAATATGGAAGAGTTAGATTTGAGTTACTGCAATGGGTTAGAATAATGGCCATTAAATTTTCAACAACTTACAAACATGAAGAAGTTAGTTTTGGTAGGTTGTTCTTCAAAATTGAAAAAAGAATTGCCTTATATTGAAGGTTGTTCCATTGAAGTTGATTAAATAATTTCTTCAATGATTTATCTCTCAATTATTATTTTGAGATGACTTTTCAATATTTAATAAACTTTGTAATTGCATATGTAAGGTTCATAATTTTCAATGATTTTACTTTTTAAATCAAATATTAATTTGATTAGTAACAAAGTAATTTTTAACTTAGTTCGATCAAGTGAAACCACAAACAAGTTACCTCATCCCCAATATGAACGCATTACATTAATATGAAATAGTCTAAAGGCATGAGCTTAGTAGTCTAGCAAGGATATAAAGCTCGTGAACACACCAACCCAATGAGGGTTTGGAATATGAAGTCACTAACACGGATTCCAACAACTTCATTGCAAGAGTTCAAACCCACAAGTACAATAGATTATTGAGGGCACAATGTTGGGCTAATGACAATGGCTCAATAGAAGTTTGAACCTTCTTGGCTACAACAACAATGCCACAATTTAACCATCACTAATGACATGAATAACTTATTTTTTAAATCAAATATATTTTATTGTATTCAATTGATTTTAAAAATATATTTATTTTTCCTTTTTAAATTAAACACAAATTATTTAAATTTTTCTTCAAATAACGATATATTATTATGAAACAATTTTAAAAAATTGCCAACCTAAATTAATTAAGTATATATATGTAAATAAAGCATAAATTAACATAGATAAATTAGAAGTACCTGGGAAGTATAAAAGTGTAATTAATTATACATTAGTTTTTGAAATCAAATATGGAGGAAAGGTGTACTTAGCTCTTGATTTGGAGATACAATGGGACTATTGATAATTCATTGAATAAATTTGCTATAGTATAGAAAAGTAATGACATTGCAATGTAAACTAGCCTTGAAAATAAAATTTAAAAACCTATGCGGATAAATCTCATATTTTGGCATTGATCGTGCATAACAAAAAAATGATCTCTAGAGCATGGTTCTAACCTAATCAAACACAAACAATTATGATTTGGGGGGTTGTTATTATTTCTCTTTGTTGATCTACGAGGATCAATGATATTTAAAAATACCTTGGTAAGGATTTTGAATTGTAAGGGTTCATGGTCTTCTTAGTCAACTCTCTTTTAAGATGAACTTTAAAACCTTGGTTCATGTGCTTGTAAACAAAAATAAAATGTGAAGTAGCCTAACTATGAAATCTAATGTAAGTAATTATCCAAAGCTAGATGTTCCTAAGATGCCCCTTATAAATATAAAAATATTAAATGATAAAATACAAAATCATTAGCTAAAAGCAACCAAAAATATAGCACCCAAATCCAAAGATGAATTCACATAATAAAAATAGCATATTCCCTCCACCTGTCATACTTGTGCATCATAAACCACATTGACTAAGAAAATTTATTTTGGTTTCATTATCTTCATTTAAATATATCTTATGACACATTGTAATATACATCATAAGTTGGACAATAAGATCAACTTCCTCTAACTACTATTATTTATGTCTCATATGTTTTTTTATTTCCAATATGGGAGACTTGAACATTGGAGGCCATATCCTTCGATGTACGAGGCCATTTGGGATTTTATTTTTATTTTTCTAAACTATAGAGATAAAAAAAAAAAATTTACATAATAGGAATCTATAGAAGTGATGTTGAGTGATCAAAATTGTTTTTTTACTCATTTTAAATGAAGTCTATAGCTCAAAATTTGAGTTTTTTACATGTTTCATAGTTAGAAAACTACAATATTTTTATACTCAACAATGGGATAAAATTTGAGACACATTTTTAATATATGCATGTGTTTTGAACACCTTACGAAATAAAATGGAGTACCAATATAGTTATTAACTAATTTATAGGGGTTGAGGGGCCCATATACTCATAGCACCACTTTAAATTTTCTATGATCATTGCCTTCATCAATGCATTTATAATATTATACAAAGTCTCATTTTTTTTTAACATAACCCTCCCATCATCTACCATATCATGAATAATATGGTACTATGAATTAATATTCTTTATCATTGAATAAAAGGTCAAATTCTTTTCCATACATATGACACATTGATTGTCACATAAAATTTTAATAGCTCTTGGACCCAATCCCACATATGAACATAATTATTTAAGCTATTTCAATTCCTTACAAGGATGAATTATTTTCGTGTACTTTAATTTTTTAATGTCCATAAAGTGACCAAAACCTAAATTTTCTTCATTCAAATGATACCACCACAAAACATAAAGACAACATATGCACTAGTGAATCTTGTTGCAAGTATGTGCAGTTGGTGTTGTCATTGATGTCAACAAGCTTATGTGTTGTCATTGGTGTCAACTGTATGAGTAGGAGATTGTTGTAAGGATGTGAGGAGTTGGTATTGAGTTGGTGTTGTCTTTGATGATGCTTTGATTAATTGCATTATGTTGTCATTAGTAAGCTACTAGTGTAAACCTCTAGTTTTGCTTTGATAATATTTTTCCTATCGATATATGGTTGAGTTGCTATGAGGAAATGTTGAAGATGTTGAGGATGTGTCTCTAGTGCTTGGTTTCCAAGTTATTTTGAGAAAATTTAAATAAAAAGAGGAAACTATGTGTTGTAGTGGTGTTCTGTGTTGCAAATTAGCATTCTGGTTTTGCTCTGTATTTCTTCTAGGTTGAATATCTGCTTAGTGGTGTTATATCTAGAATTTTGTGTGCTAGATCATTGTGTAGAGGGAGTTGTATTCACCAATGTATGAACTGTGTATTGCATAGGTGTCTAGGAGAATGTTGCTAGGATCTAATGTCCTAATCATAACACAAAGTGTTTTCCAACCTACAATTATTTTGTGCAATATCATATTTGAACACATCTTCTCAAAAAATAATAGTTATTACAATTTAGAACGCTCTTACTCACGTCAATCCGCCTCCAATGCCTGCAAATGAAAAAAACCATTGAAAAGGATAGCTTCTCATGGAAGCCATTGGGTTGACAAGTTTTATGGTCGAACTCCCATCATGGCGTCACAACTAGTAGAAGGTAGGCAAAATGATCTGATACTATCATTATCTCCTCGCTTCCATCACTGTAATGTTTCCTACCATCTGTCAAATTCATCACTTTTATCCCCATCTTGGGAGGCCCCACACTATGCTATCCCATCATGTTGTGTATTTTTTCATGTAATTTTTAATGTGTTTTTGTATGTCATGATGCCTTTGACATGCATTCCTCTAGGGAGAATAACCATGTCCAATTGTAGAAGGTGATCTCCCTACAAAACCACATGGCTTACACATGATAACATATTTCCATTTTTTAGGGATAAGACATGTTTGATTATATTATCATGTCCAAGACATACATTTTTTAGGGATAATAACTTGACTTTACTACATTTTGTAGGGATATTAGCTCTTCCCATTGGGTGAGGTTGTTCTCCCTACAAAAATGCATGCCAAAAGCATGCTAACCATCATCATGTTTTAAAAATTATAATTTGGAATGGAAAAAAAAGCACAAAACATCACTACTTTCGACATTCACATTTTGGAGGTTGTGTGGATCATGGAAGGGAGTTGCAAGCATTTGTAGGTCAAAGCATAGTGAAAAATCTCCGTACAAAAACATATTTGATGCACGAGCAACTAGTTAGTAGGTATGTATATCTGTCAGAGATATAAGCCACTTTTCTATTTTTCCTAGGGACTTTAAAGAATTGAACGGATATTCATTAAAAAAAGTGATATTCATTTATGCGTTCCCAAGGGTTTTCCTTGCAAAAATGGGTTTTCATTTGATATGCAGAGTTCATTATGTGCTTTTCTATGGAGGGTTTTTTAATTTTGCAATTTTAATTTCTAGCCTAGAACTATCACAAATGAGGAAAAATATCAAAATTAAGTTCATGTGTAACTAATGAATTTAGTTGTTACGTGTTCAACTTTGAATGTTCTCACACAAATATGAGGTTTGAAATTTTTGTCATTTTTCGACTACACTTAATGGCATGGACCAAGCTTTGGGGTAGATGGTTAAACCTACACAACCTATGTGATATAAAAAGTTGCATGCTTCACAACACACTGCATTTTTCAACCTCCACATCACAACATACCCAATCCCTTGTGTTTTTTAATTCCATATATGTAGTTGTGCATTACAAATAGAAAGAAGACCAATTTATTTCCATTATTGGCAATAATGAATAAACTTGTTGATAGTGGTGAACATTGTGTAATGCAAGTTGGGAAACACAATGTGTTTTGAATCTTTCCTTTACTTATACCCAAGTTTTATCTTGAAATGTAGATATACAAACATATAGATGGGGTTCTATTTTATCAAATAGCACATTTCTCATTAAAGGTAGACTCTATTAACTATCAGTACATAGTGTACTTCATAGTACACACTTCATAGTCTCCCTCCAATTCCTACACCATAAAAAGCTCTGAAAATGATAGCTTCTCATGCAAGCCATAGGGCCTAGTTTTATCAACTAACAAAAGGCAGGAAAACTCACCTGACGAGACTATTATCTCCTTGCTTCTGTCATCATAGCATTTTCTCTAGTCTATCAGTTTCATCACTTTTATCCCCCATCTTCTAGGCCTCATACTGCATCGTCTAATCATGTTATGCATGTTTCTATGTATGTTTTTATGTATGGATTTATGCATTTTTATATGTAAATAGGTGTGTTTTCCAGGAGATTAGTTACATCTAGCATGGCATACGCATTTGCACAATTGACAACACATTATGTTTCTAAAGCTCCAAAATTTGGGCAACAAGGAATACTCATATTTTTAAAGAGGCTTCTACATTGCAAAGCACATTGCATTTACATAAATTTTGCGTTTTGTTTATAGAACAACAATTCCATTATAAAATTTGGGAAGCCTAATGTCCATTGTGTGTTATTATGGCCTCACCTTTGCAATTTGTATGGTATATTATACCGAGTAAACACAATTACACTAACAATGTTCCTTAATCAGAACCTTATGAAACCCAACTATGCAATGATGTTTCACAACTAAAAAAGGGTACATGATTTAAATGGATAAATACACTAATGTAAAATGATAAATGTTATTCTCTTTTGTAAATATATATGATCTAATTACCATGGATCCAAAGGTTTCTATTCTATTTTGGGAGATAAATCATACCGATGTAGTGTTGGAGAAATCATCCTAAAACTAACACAAATCAATTATAAGGATGATAATTAAAAGGATGCAGTATCACCCTTCATTGATGCTTTAAGCATTTCCTATGTAACACTCACACTTCAAGAAGGTTCAAACATGATTCATGTAAAATTTTGGGATACAGTATGCACACAATAATATAACATATATTTTAATTAAATTAAACTACAAATTGTTTGCATTCCCCACACTAAGCATTGCATCTATAAATAAATTAGAACTTATAAATGCAAAATAAAATTTGAAAACTTAATTTTCTAATACACTTTCAATTCAAGCTATGGTAGCTAGAATCACCCGTATTTAGTGAAAAATCTTCATGTCTACTGAAGTGTCCTTCTCAATCCTCTTACCCTTGTTTTATTCAATTTTGTTTCCTCACCTATATCAACCACCTAGAAGAAACACAAGTGTTAGTGATAGTTTAAATTGGAAAATTAAAGATATTTGGTGCTACAAAGAATTCATTTTATTCCAAACTTCACCAGTATTGGATTATATGTTGTGTTAACTACAACATGCCAGCTTGTACAAACAATGTAAACAAACATATTAAATTGTACAATGGGAATTTAATTTCTAATTTAACCTATCACTAACACTAGTAATTTATATATTAGCAATTATATCTACCATTTTTCCATTCCACTGGAATTGTGAAGCACTAAACATTCATTCAGACATATGAAAATATCATCTCTCCTCACATATGAAAGAGGCCATAACTTGCATAATCAATAAGGAAAGAGAAGTAAGACAAGAAAGATACCATGTACCACTGTCAAACTTCTTTTCATATCATTACCTGTATAGAAAACCAAAAAAATAAAAATTATATGCCAAACACATTGGTTGTAAATGACAATGTGCATCAGTTATGTGAGAAAAAAGGTTAAGAATCCAATGAAAACCTTGGTGATCACCTTGATTGACCAAAAAATAGTAGGTAATCTCTTGAAAAAATGCACCCCCTATAGGCATGTAACATACAAAAAGCATAAAAACATGTACATAAAAACATACATAACATGATGGGACGACGTAGTGTGGAGCTTGCCAAGATGGGGGATAAAAGTGATGAAATCGAATGACGGGAGGAAATGTTACGGTGATAGAAGCGAGGAGATAATGACATCATATCACATTTCCCATGTTGCAGGTAGGAGTTTCACCATAAAACTCATTGGCCCAGTGGATTGCATGAGAAGGTATCCCTTTCTCTGGATTTTGTGCATCCATGGGTATTGCAGGCTGATGTGAGTAAGACATGCATTGCAAATTGTAGTAAGTATTATTTTTCGAGAACATGTGTTTAAATATAATAATGCACAAAATAATTATAGGTTGGAAAACACTTTGTGTTATGAGTTATTTCATTCTGCATGCTATAATCTAAAGGGTGAAAATCATGGGGAGGTGTTGTAGGTGGGGAATACACAAAAAATACCATATTGAGGTGAGGGGTGACTAAGCAATTGGGTTGCTACTTGTAAAGTGTTTTAGAATAGTATGTGGGTTTTAGGTTTCATAACACCCAGCGATTTCCAACATGGAATTTTACAAAACAGTATGAATGTAATCAAAACCTTTTCTTATTAACGTAGTAACAACCCAATTGGTTTTTCAGGTCCCCTCAACTTAATTTGATTAGAGACCTAGTTTTTTCCAACATGCAATTATATATAGATGGTATGAATGTAATGAAGAAGTTTTGTTTGGTACATAGTAAGAATGTAATGAAGATCACCTTCAAAATTTATGTTGACCACATTGAATGAGATATATAAAAGATAATGTACTAAGTGGAGAGATTCTCCCTATTGTTGAGAAGTTAAGGAAGGCGCATGTGTAGTATGCACAATAGGAAAATGGAAATGTAGAACTCGAGCAACATGTAGTAGAAAGTATGTAGTGGAAAAGGAATATTCTCTAAAAACACTTGAAAAGAAGAAGACCAAAGTGAATGAGATAGATAATGTATTCACTAAAGAGACTATTCTTGCTCTTGAGAAGTTGACAAAGGAGCATGTGCACTATGTGAAATGGGAAAATGGCAGTGCAAAATCAGTGGCAAGAGGTACTAGAATGCATGGAATGAAAAAGGAATATTATCTAAAAACACTTGAAAAGAAGCAGATCAGAGTGAGTGAGATAGATAATGGATTGACTGAAGAGATCCTCCATGGTCTTGAGAAGTCAAGCAAGCTACATGTGTAGTATGTCATGCCCCAAATTCAACTCTACCCAACCCAAACACAACTATCAAAAAATTTCAACTAGCAACCACTAATCAAGGAAAAACTAAGTTCTAAGGTAAAACCTAAATGGATGACATCATGTTTATGATGTCATCTCATCATCTAGCTAATCTAATATGCACTTTTCTCCTAATTGATTCTAAGTCATAAAAAATAATCTTCTCCTTTAAATCACTAAATTACAAACATCATCCTTCGAACTTTCCTAACTACATTAGTCTTTTCTAAAGGATGAAGGAAATATATTATTGCATAATTAAAGTATATCTTGTGAGATTTTTTTTAAATGATAAGTAAGCCACGTCAAAAGAAACTTTACCTAATCTACAAGCCTAACACACAATTTAAAAGATTATTCTACATACCATTATAACATAAATGATAATGTATTTTCATTATCTTAACTTTGCATGATAATTGCATTTAAACAAATAATTAAGTAAAAGTAAAAAAACTAACTATCAGTTGAATCTAACAGTTGTTCTTGAAATATCATTAAATTTTGAATTAGAGTTTTTAGGATCAAGCTAAAAATGTGATTTATTCTCTCATCTAAAAGATAGGAAAAGTCAAATTCCCTCTAAGTCTTTGTTTGTTCAATTAAGATAGAATCTCTCCAATGCTAATTCTAGTAATGGCTCTTAAATTTATTGCTTTACTTAATTCACAACTTTTAAAAAAATGGTATACAATTCTAAATTCTCAAGCAATCCTAGTGAAGCTGAATAATGTTCATTTGTCAAGGTTAATTGCTAATTAGACATCTTAATCTTTTCAAGGAACATTAGCCTTGACCCTAATATTGGTAATTACAAACTTAAAACTAAAAGAGGGGTAAAAATATTATTGAAATAAAAAAAAGAACAATACAAAGCGGAGCATTACACATCGCTACCAACCTCCACTAATTGATCCAACTTTTGAGAAAAATATAGGGGTAATTGACCCCTTTCCACAATGTTCCAGTCATGCAGATGATCAAAATACCATTTAGCCAAAAAATCAACAACTCCATTCCATTCTTGCAGAATATGACATAAAGCAATAGAATCCAAGGAAGCACATAAATTAAGAATAGAATCCAAGCAATAGCAGCCAGATGCCAACTGACATCCTCAAGTCATTGCCTCTTCAACAACATCACAACTACCTGGGAATCAAATTCACAAATGATTTGTCTCCATCTGAGAGCACAACCACACTCCACAACATATAGAATTGAAAGAGCCTCCATCATATTGATAGTATACCAACCCTTATAAACAAAGAAGATAAACTCAACAGTCCTAGAACTAGTTTTCCCAACACCACCAATACCAACATGGCCTGGATTTCCATGAGAAGATCCATCCGTGTTGATTTTCAAAAACCCCTAAGGAGGAGGACACCATCACCCCTCCCTACTTATCTTTCGAAGAGGATGACAACATTTATTTCTCATGATCTGACCAACACCCTAAGCAGTCCCCTGCTGAAGAGGAAGATTAAGATGCGCACAAAAGGAAACCTCCCTAGGATCCACACCCTCAACTAAGTCACACTTTGTCATAGTAGGTTCTCCCACAAAATGAAGAATCCTCCACCACAAATGATGGATAGCCAGTTGCAGATCTTGAAAAATCTTGCAATTCCTCTCCAACCAGATATGCCAGATAATAAAAGTAAGTCCTAGAGCCCAAGTAACATAGAGAAAAGAGGTATTAATAAGATCCTTTCCCATCAGGAAAAGAAATCCACTAAAGAAGAGACATGCCAGTAGGCCTAGTTCCACATAGCCCACAAAAGGTGCCAAAGCCTCCTAGAAAAGGAACACTAGAAGAAAATATGAGAAACACTCTCTTCACTTTTATAGCACAAAACACACATCAAGGGACCTTGGAATCCTCTCTTTCACAAGTTATATCCCAAGTAAGACACCTGTTTTGGACCACCAGCCATAGAAAAAAATTGTAGTTGGGCCAAGAAAATTTATTCCACACTTGCTTCCACCAAGGAACCTCAATGTCCCCAAACACTTGCCTAAGCAACTCACCATAACCAGCTGATATAGAATATTTACCATATAAATCATTGTTACTCGAAGCCAATACATCTTACCTCGCCATGAAGTTACATTCACGACAAGCAAGTATCTGAGCTAGCTCTTTCCTATTCCCCCTCTAACCCTCCTGGTGGCCAATCCAAGGAATGCTTCCATCTAAGACTAGCAGCTACTACAATATTTTGCATAGACTTATAATGCTCAATTTTGTTCCAACCAACAATAGTAAAATGATCACAAAGAGACTGGAGTTGAGTGTAAGTGAAAACAATAGGAAGATAGCCATCCCAAGAATCCCACCAAAAAAGATCCTGAGAACCAGTATGACATATCCAAAAAATCCCCTTCTCGATCAACTGAGCCTCTGATTTGAGGGTGTTCCAAATCATAGATCCCCTTCCATCTAAAGTGAAATGGGGAACATCAAAAGTGTTAAAATCGTTAAGATACATATGGGTAAGAATACAGACCCACAATTGATGCTAACTAGTACATCAATGCCAATAAAACTTGGATGCCAAATTTTTCCCATTAGAAACAACAAAATGCAACCCTAGGCCCCCTCTCTATGTGGCTTGCACATCATATCCCACTTGTCCAAACTCCACTTAGCCGACTGCAGGTTACCACTCTAGAGAAATTATCATGAGAGAGCATCAAATTCCCTCAAGAAGTACAAAGGAGCAGCTTGAAAAAAAAACATGTAAATAAGAAGAGCCTAGAAAGCAGACTTCAAAGGAATCACTCTTGCAGTAGTAGAAAGCCAATGATGAGTCCAATGATTGACTTTACTATGCAACTTATCAAGCAATTTTTTTCGAGAAGATCTAGGTTGTCTACCAATAGCAAGAGGTATTCCCGGGTAGACAAAGGGAAGAGACCCAATTTGAAACCTCTAAATATTAGCAATCTGCCTTTGAATAGCCTAAGGAGTATTAAAGAAGAAGATAGAGGACTTGTGCTCATTGACTTTCTGACCCGAAGCAACAAGGTAAATATCCAAGGCACACCAAAAATAAGTATCATCCTGCCAGCTATCCCTCCCCATAAGAGAAGTTTCATCCACAAACTAAAGATGAGAGAGCTGTGAAAGCCCATTGCCCCAACACCAACCTTGAATCCTCCCTAGGAAACCCATGACTTAAGAAAATTTCCTAGACCTTTATCCATAATAATAAACAGATAAGAGGAGAGAGGATCTCCTTAACAGAGGCCCCTAGAAGCCTCAAAAACCTTAGAAGGTTTGACATTCATAAGAATAAAAAAGAGAGGAAGAGGTAACACAAATCATAGTCCAACTGACCCAATCTAGACTAAAACCAAAGCCTAAAAGAATTCTCTACAAAAAAAGCCACTTAACTCTGTCATAGGCTTTGGCCATATCTAACTTGATAAACATAGACTTGTCCCTAGAAGTCACCATCGAATGAATGACTTCAAAGGAAACCACCACCCCATCCAAGATCTGTCTACTAGCTAGAAAACCACCTTGCTCCTTAGAGATTACAGATGGAAGACAAGCTTTGAGCCTCTCTTCCATCAGTTTAGTGATAATTTTATACACCACATTGTAGAGAGCAGTATGATGAAAGAATTTAAGTTGATTAACCTTCCTTTTTAGGAATGAGAACCAGAAAAGTAGAGTTTAAGGAACGAAGCATATTCTTACTATGAAGAGATTCCTGAGAAACTTCTAACAAATCCAAAATTATAATATCCCAAAATTATTGAAAAAATTCAATAGGAAAACCATCCGGACTAGGGGCTTTACCTTTATTCATTCTAAAAACAACCTCTTCCAATTTAGGAAAAGAAATCAGTGGATAAGGGAATCATTCATCTCCTGAGAAATGAGGGAGGGAATGCAATTAAGGATCAAAATCTCTTCATCTTCTACAAGGGGCGAATCCTCAGAAAAAAGAGTAGAATAAAACTGTATAGCCTCTCAAGACAAAGCCTGCAAAGAGGAAATATGGATCCCTTCTGCATTTTCCAAAGAGGAGACACAACTTCTATTGCATCAAGCCTGCATGGAATGGTGAAAGAAAGTAGTATTCTTGTCCCCTTCCTGAAGCCAATCAATCTGAGCCTTTTGCTTCCAGAAAATCTCCTCCCTAAGCTCCCACTCCTCCACAACTCTCACAGCCTAGAATTCTGCTTGACCCAAAGAATCCCAGAAACCAAAATCCTTAATTTGGTGAGTAATCACATCAAAGTGCTCCTGAGCATTCCTCTTCATAACCTTAAAATTACCAAAACTCATGTTATTCCATCTCTTAAGTTGAAATTTAACATATTGAAGTTTCTTAACAAAGATGTACATAGTTGTACCATAAGTAGGGCTACCATCACACCACCACTAGGCAATAAGATCATGCAAAGAAGGCTCCCAAAGCCACATAAGCTGAAACTTAAAGGGAGGATTCTTGGGAGCAATGATCAGAACCCCTCTAGTCAAGAATTTTAGAAATAGTAACCAATCTACCTCCCACCCAGAAATAGGAGACAAGAATTCTATCCAACCTTTCAAAGATCACTTCCTCTCTACTTCATCTATTATTCCAAGTGAAAATCCCATTAGATGACTTTACATCAATTAAAGCTATAAAATCCATATTCTCCCAAAAAAGATTAGAAGCAAGACCAAGCTGAGGCAGCCCACCTCTTTTCTCCTCTAGGCTCAACACAGAATTAAAATCACTAGCTAAGATCCAAGGAAGATATGGAGCACATGATCTAACATACCTTAAATGAGCCTAGATCTATATTTTTCCATGAATATCAATTGGGGCATAAATATTAGTAACCATAATGGTCTCACTAGTTTCCAAGGAGGAGGAAACCACATAAATAGTAGAATGACTGGAAACCCACCAAAGCAGAGAAATCTTTCTTGAATCCAAAAAAAGATCCAAACCCCCAAAAATCTCCTAAGAACCAATGCACTAACACTAACCAAAATACTAGATCCGAAAAGCACACTAAAGCATGAAATCCACTGAAAATTTAGTCTCATGAACACAAAAAATGTCCAGAGAATGGAAAACAACCAAATCATGAATAACCTTTTGACAAGAGGTGCTATTCAACCCCTTTACATTCCATGAGAGAAAAATCATGGGGGAGATGGAGAAAAGTGAGAATCAATGAGTTTAACAGACCCAAATTCTGCCAACAAGTCTCCAGTATGCCTTATCTTCTCCCAATCCTTCTTATGGTCACTTTTTGAAGGGTGCTTAGACACTCCCTTTGTAATCGTGTGTTGTTTCACCCCCAAGGAAAGAGGAGACTCCTTGTGCTTTCTAGAAACTAACCCCAAAACAATATAATCATCCTCCTGCATAGGATCCTTTAGGGATACTAGATGAGCCTATATACCCTATGATAAATGACTATCTGGATTCGGTCCCTGTCCCTTCCCTACAATACAACCTATCCCAACAACACCAAAAGGCATATCTGGTGGAATTCCTTCCTCCAAGGTTGAATTGTCCAACACCTTAAACCTATTAAATTCCACTGCATTCTTCCTATCCTTAAATTTTCTCTTCATACCACACCCCTTAGCTCAAGGTTTAACTAGCACAAAGCCATCCTTATCCATTTCACCCTCCATCATAGATTTTCCCTTATCCTACCTATCAACTTTAGGAGCTAAAGATGAAGGTGGGGAATTTGGAGGAGACTTATTAATCCTAGGGAATTGCTTCTAGAGATTCCCATACTCATGACAAATATGATAGTTAAAAGGTAGGGACTCATAATCAAGCTATTGAATCCAAGAAAGAGAGACAAGACAAATCTCTAGAGAATTTGGCAGGGGATTATTCAAATCAACCTCCACACAAATTTGAGCAAAAGAAATAAATTTTCTTTCAAGGGTTCTTTGAGCAACTATAATAGGCTTACTGAGAAGAGCAACAATTTGTTGTAAAATATCTTCTCTCCAAAACTCTAGGGGTAGCCACAACAAACAGACCCAGATAGGAACCCTCAATGACAATTCATTTTTTGTATTAAAACCCATATGCTAGGGTTTAATAAATAATCCAACCTGATTATAAAAGTAGGGTCCTCCCTCAAAAACCTAATTTCTATCATTCATATTGGAAAATACAACCACAAAATAATTGTTAGCAACCACCATGAGCTCCATGTTTCCCTCAACCTACCACGTTCGCCTAATCCAAGCATCTAAAGCTAGCTGAGTAATACGGATCCCAAGAAACTTGCAAATTAAAGCATGTCTACTCCAATAAGAGACATCATCAGCCACAGATTGAGGAGAAAGAACCAAGACTAGATGATTCTAACTCCTAGGCAAACATTCATTTACTTTCTTTAGTTTAGGGCCCTCCCCACATAAAATGACTCAAAATGTTGAGCTTTCAATCCTAAAGAACATCCATTTCGAAACAACCCATGATCAACCACCACAAGAATGGAAGAAACTTGAAGCTCCGCCATAAACCCACCAACAAAGAAAATGAGCAGAACTCCACACCCAACCTCAAGAAAAATGAACTCCAGCAAAATGAATCCCAACACCCCACACCTCACAACAAAGAACGAGCAACAAAAAATTAAAATGAAGCCCCCTAATGCAACCCAAATTTCTCCCACCACTACACAGCCAAAACAAAATAGAGGAAAAAAGTAGGCCACACATGTAAAGGTATGCACATGAGCTAGAGGTTGCACGTAGCCTCACCTGTATAGGAAACAAATGCCATCGCCTTTAGTTATAGCCTCTGATGAGCTCGAAATATGCTCATAATTTGAATATTATGATGTATTTTTAATACCCTTACTCTTATTGTTGATGGTTGTTTTAACTCTTTGATTAAAGGTTTTTTTATCTAAAATCGGGTAGTATCCTGTAGTAACATATTCCTATATTCCTGTAGGTTAACATCTCTATGTGTCTATATTAATTGCCTTGTTTGACCTCCTGAATGACTGATATAATGCATGTGGTTTTTTGATAATGAAATGGATTTAATATGTGATTAATGAATGTCTATCTTGTTATTTTCCAAACATGCTTTCTTTCACTTATGTCACCATGTGCATCGTAGGTTGTTGAAGGAAGCATGAACGAGTCAAAGCGCAACGAATCTTGGCCCTACAGTAAAATCCATTTCCAACACAACATCAAGGAATTTGTTCCAGCAAAGACTCTCTGACTGGGTTGTTGGGAAGAAATATAAATGATCATTAATCTAGGAAGAGTGGAATACTAAATTCTCTCTTAATCGTGTTGAATAGATATGCCTTCATTTGTGAGAAGTTTGTTCCTCAGTTTCAAGATGCATTTATGTCCACATCTTTCTCTGTTAGAGTTAGGTAGTTAGTTTCTTTTCTAATATAAATAAGTGTTCCTCCTGCGTGAGTGAGCAACAGAATGTTAAAGTTAGTATTATAATGAGAAACAATGTTTTGTGTTAATTTTCTTACAAACAGAACAATCAATGTATATGAGTCCAAGTTTATGAATAAAAGCTGATGAAGTTTTGAGTTCAATTCTTGCATAAACTAGTTGATTCTTGCTAAGGGGGCCCACTTAGTGAGTATATGTAGTTAGTTATTTATCTTCTATTGATTATAAGTTAGATTTCATTCTTGAAGGTTTTAGTGCAAACTCAATCTTATATTGTTCCTACAGCATCAGGAATCCATCCTTGTGTTTGTTCCTACAACATAAGGCTGGTTCATAGTTTGTTTCTTAGTAATAGTTGTCATGATTCCTACTTTGTTGAAGTTATTCTTAAGTTAAGAAGACTTTACATTATATTACTGCAGCATAAGTAGAATTCCTTCCAAGCATTTATTTCTGGTAAATTGTGACTGAACCTGGTTCTTAGTGCACATATAGTGTCTCTCCATTTCAAGTATACATTCCCTGGTTTGACAATGTAAATGAACAACCATAAGAAGATGTTAGTCACCTACTAGAATGTCCAATTCCCAGGTTAGGATTTTCCATGACTTTTATATCCTTTTGTGGAGTTGACCAGCCTTGAAATTAAAGAAATACAAAACAATCGATAATTGCAAACATAAAATGACCTTTGAATCTTATAATAACATATGGTATTGTACATATTGACATATAATTTAATCAATGAACCTTTTTATCTTCATGCAAGGTTCACTCTTTACCATTCTTCATTTTTTCCATCATTATTTATTGGTTTAATAGATAACCTAACTAGATGTTTCCCAAATACTACCCTACGACATATTGTGAGGTTCCTTGATATACATATATTATCAACACATGTTTGAATTTCACATGCATGTTTTCTATACTCCATTCTTAACTTAATTCTCTTAATTGATTGAAACAACTAAATTGAACAAACAAAGACTTAGAGGGAATTCAACTTTTCCCTAACTTTTAGATGTGAGAATAAATCATGTTTTTAGCTTTATCCTAAACTCTCTAATTCAGAAGTTAATGATATTTCAAGGAGAATTGTTAGATTCAACCGATAGTTATTTTTGTGACTTTCACTTAGTTCTTTGTTTAAATGCAATTATCATGCCAAGTTAAGATAATGGAAATGCATTATCATTTATGTTATGATGGTATTTAGAATAATATTTTAAATTGTGTGTTAGGCTTGTAGATTAGGTAAAGTTTCTTTTGACGTGGGTTAGTTATTGTATTAAAAACATCTGACAAGATATACTTTAATTATGCAATAATATATTTCCTTCATCCTTTAGAAAAGACTGATTTAGTTAGGAAAGTTGGAAGGATGATGTTTGTAATTTAGTAATTTAAAGGAGAAGAATTTTTTTATGACTTAGAATCAATTAGGAGAAAATTTCATATTAGATTAGTTAGATGATGAGATGGCATCGTAAACATGATGTCATCCATTTAGGTTTGACCGTAGAACTTAGTTTTTCCTCGATTAGTGGTTGCTAGTTGAAATTTTTTGATAGTTGTGTTTGGGTTGGGTCGAGTTGAATTTGGGGCATGACACTTGGTATCAAAGTGTGGTTCCAATACTAGGAACTCTGGGGTTACTTGTTTTCCTAGGGTCCCAATTTCGTGTAATATCTTATTACTAAGTAAAGTTGTTTTGTTGATATTATGGGGTGAAGTCATTAAGTGACCTTGTCCTTAGCCTTGCTAAAAAAGGGATTAAAAGTAATATGCTAATTTGAACTTAGTTAAAAATACCTAAGTTATAATCTCTCATCCTTTGGATTCAAACATCTTAGACTCTTAACAAGGTTGTTGTGATTATTGTCTCCTTGCCCATGTTAGAAGCAAGCATTTTTTTTTTTTTTTGAGGGAAATTTCTTTGAATCACTTAAGCTAATGAAAATTTAGTTTGAAGTGTCTTGATGCTAATTCTAATCATTCATTTCCAATTTTTTCTTTGCTTGGATTCTTGGTTGAATATAGTCATTCTTGAATTCATGTAATACTAATTAGAAAAGTGATATGATAATAAGAAAATCAATTTATATGAAATTGATTTAGTCTTCAAAGAATTAATAGTTTTTTCAATGAGGAAATTTCATTCTTGAGGTAGTTAATCAAATATATCTATGTTTGTCACTTTAACTTCTTCATGATAGAGGTGGATGCTAATTGTATAGAGCTGGTTCCTTGACAAATTGTTTAACAATTATTGCAGTAAAGTGGATCATCATAATTAGATGCTTCCTTGGTTGGGTACTACAAGGTAAATTCAATTTAGTAAATTCACCATAAGGTCATTAATATTATTTCATGTTCTAGATATTTGATAGTATTTAACTAATGTCACATTGATTGTGAAAGTTATCTAGCTGAGTACCAAACCATGATTTTATCTTGTAATAAAAAAGAAGAATTCAACATTGGAGCAAGAGATAAATAATATAAATCCCCTCTAGTAGATTTCAACCTACAAACTTAAATAATTAAAGAAAAAGAAGGGGATAATCCATTTAAGATAGTAATTATTGTATCTATTTTAAATACAAAAAGATTAATAAATACAAGAGAAAATTCTAATTAAATCTTTCCATCAAATGAGATCTCAACTTTGTTGTAGTGACCTAAAATTATGAAGAACATTACATTTACATAGGTTGAGATGGTGTATGTAAACTCTTAATAATGAATTATTTATTTTACAATAATAAACAAAAAGAGAGCGGATAATTTAATGAAGCGTGGATATTATTTCTAAGGATCTAATAGATTTCCCTATGATCATTTAGTTAATTCAGAATCTAATAATGATTTAAAGATATAATCAATTTTCCATCATATTTATGCTCTTAAACTAATGAAACTCAAACATATAATTACTTATACTATTACCAGTTGATTTAAGTTATGATTTGCATTAATCCCTTGAATAATCTAAAAGGTTGTAATTAATTATGTCATCATCCAATTATTGTTAGAACTTGAGATATAAAGTGTGATTGAGATCAAAAGAGAAAATTATAATGATTTAAAAAAAATTAGTTGTGAAAGAGGTAAGGCTCAAGTTGAATTTGGGGAATGACATAGTATATGCAAAGGGAAAATGACAATGCACAAGTGGACAATCTGAAGAGATTTTTTATTGCACAAGAATTTGTGTAGGCAAAGAAATTGAAAGATGTTCCTATGAGCGGAGTTGAAAAAATAAATTATATCATGAATAACTTCTACAACATAGTATATTTTCCACTATGAATTGTAATAACTGTTTTATCTATTAGTTCTGAAGCTTCATAATTGGCACTTTCCAGTCTAATAAATTTTAATTTTCTTGTGACACATTGCACCAAAATTGTATTGTTTATTGAACCTCTTCTTGAACTTCCCTAACTTATTATCATTTTCAAAAAGAGCACATAGGAATTTGAATATTCTTACTCTTCAAGCAAATTTTAATGCATTCCACTCAATTATCACGACACCTTGGCTAACTTTTCTTTCCTCATTTCAATTGAATGGGATAAAAGAGGAGTTAGGCAAAGTGTGGTGAACATTGATTCAAAATACATTAAACTTTTTTCTTCAATAACAAGACTATTCAAATTGCTTTTGTACTCTTTTTGAAAATGATAATAATGCTAGGGAAGTTATTGAAAAGGTTTTGATGGACAAGACAACTTTGGTACAGTATACCACAAGAAAATTACAAGTTATTAGTTTGGAAAAATTATATGTAGATAGCACAAGTCTAGTGAAAACCTTTAGCTTTGTAGATTGTAAGAATGTAGTGAAGTTCATTCACCTTCACAATTTAAAGCAACTCTTAGTTACACTAAAATTTGCATGTTTCAATTTCCTCATATGATTTATAAATGTAAAATATAACCGTGGGTTGGAAAACACTGTTAGAATTGGTAATGGATGCCAAGATCTTGAGACCAAATGGAAAGCACAAAAAGAGAGAATAGAATGTGACAAGAATAAATTGTATTCTTATCAATATGATTCAATGATATGATGTGTTCAATGAGAGAGACCCCTTGGTTATATAGCCAAGGTAAGATGCAAGATGTCATAGGATTATGACAAGTGTCTTAATCATATGACATGAGAAAAATAGTCACACTTACCTAGGTTCACATGTAGTAGTTGTCAAAAGATAAGATAACAACTAATGACAACTAACACCTTCTAGAAAGATTCCTTCCTAGGACCTAAGTAAAGTTAACATGTGTAAATAATTCCCCTAGTAATGAATTAACTAGGTGCAAGACTTTATTTACACCAACACCCCCACTTAAGTGAAACTTAGGGAGTAGCAGATTATTATGCAAATGACACAAAGATGCAAAGATGGATCCCAACTACTAGGCCATGTTAGTTACCCATGTACATATGCAAATGGAATCTCTCACAAACAAAGAAAAGGAGAAAACCAAGTGGTACAAAACTCCTCCCCAAAAGAGAGATGAAATACAAAACAGAAATGCTCTTAATGAAGAATGAGAAGGTAAAAACCCCATGTGAGGAAAAATACCCCCCATAAGAGAGAAGTAGAAGAGAGGCAAGGAAACCCCCCCTTAATGTTGAGTCTCCTACAATGATGGTAGAATCTCGACATTGAATGTTGAAGATGATCCAAAAGCATCAAACAACATTTCTCCCCTTAGGAAGAAACAAAACCATGGATGTATCTAGGATGTCTAGAAGATGGATGATGGATGATATCTCTAAAGAATGCTCTAGTGTCTCCATGTTGATGTTGAAAGCTGACACACTCAAAATAGGTGTCGTAGGCCACATTGTTGAAGAGGAAAATCCAAAATCTAGTAGAGATGAATATAGAACATGATCCAAAGACAAAGATATCCCCTCTGAAGACAAAGAAGCCTCCTCCAAATGTTGGAACCAAAAGTATCCATAGTCATGTCAAATGGCAAAGAATGATCATGTAGAGAATGAATAAGAGGGTCAAGGTGTTCCCTCACAACAATTAAAGAAGGATCTTCTCCATCAAAGAGAAGATGAATGCTATCAATGATGTCTCCCAAATCTGCAAGATGATACTCCACAAACAAGTCTGAAAAACCTATCAAGAAGTCATCACAAGTAGCTATCTCTGGAAGACTATGTATGTCCTAGTGCATTGAATCACAAGGAACCCAAATTGTGGAATCACAAGCATCATCAACTGCAATAGTAGATGGAGGAGATGAAATGCATAACTCAAGAATTGGATCTGATGTGAGTACTCTCAAGTTCAAGAAGCCAAATGTCTCCTATAAATCATGGTTCATATAAATAGTCGAAGGAACAATGTCACCCTCAAAAGAAAAATCTACAAAGGTACACAACTGAGATGAATGATCAACCACCCCAGTAGCAATGATCTCTCAACTCTCCAAATCTCGAATGATGATTGAATCAGGTGTGAACTCCACAGTTCTCCCATCTCCACCATGTGTAATCTGATTTTTGGAAAGAAGATTGTTTGTCAAATGAGGAACACACAAAACATCTTGAAAAGTGTTTTCCCCAAAACTAATAGATCCCTTCCCAATTACACTCATGTATGTATTGTTTCCCATCAAGATAGGAGACATAGTACAAGGATCAAAAGAAGAGAATATAGACTGTGAAGATGCCATATGATGAGAAGCTCTCAAATCTAGAAGCCATCTCCCTGATCCTGGACCTGAGAAAGCACAAGAGCTTGTCCTTTTTTTCTTGATATAAATGCTTGACTTTTGTCCTTTTTAGACTATTTTGAAGTAGAAGGAGAAGAAGATTCAAAAAATCTAGAAGGAAAATCAATGTGATTCTTTTTTAGAAGATTTTTTAACTCATCAATATCCTTCTTATAACAATAGTGCTCTTCATGTCCATCCTTCTTGCATTATGCGCAAAAATGACTCTCCTTCTTAGATGATTCTCCTTTTGAGAATGAGGATTTTGATTCTTTATGCGGCTTGTTCTTTTCCTTTTTTTGCTTCTTATCAAGATTCCCCAATTCTTTGTCCCTTAGAGTCACTTGTTAACAATGCTTGTGACTTGGAAGACTTCATTAGACCCATGTTCATTAACTTAGCTTCCTCTTGGATTAGGAGATTTGAAAATTCATCAAACTTAGGATCAACATATGATGCTCCCATAGAAAGTTGATGGGTATGAAAGCCAGAAGCAAACAATAAATTCTCAAGACCAAGCTTGGATAACACATTTAGAATCAACTATAAATCCTCTTTTTCAATGTTGCATTCCTTCAACTTTGATCTTAGTTGCTTGATTTTGGAGATGTAGTCTTGGATGTGGTCAAAAAATTTAGGATCAAGATTCATCAAATCATTATCAGTCTAATATCCCCTAATCTTATATGTTTTATCATACAAATTTTCAAAAGTCTTGCATGCCTCTTTATGTGTATTACATGATTCAATATGAAATTGTAAATCAAATGAGACTAATGAACATATCCATCCAAGTGTTTTCTCATGATAAATCTCCCACCTTGAAAGTTCTTTAGCATCAGTATGTTTTTGAGTGGTTTCATTTAGATGGTGACCTATTAGACCTTTCATCATGAGATAGTGCCATACTAATTTTTTCTATGTAGCATAGTTATGTGGATTTGGGAGTTAAATTTGAGATTTTCCCATTGCAAGAACACAAATAAAGCAAAAGAATGTAATAAACCACTGCAAGAATACCCCCCTAGCAATATATGAGCTTGGAACTTTATGAGTAGTGCATTTATAGTTGTCACTTGCCAAAAACAACAAAGTGGTCTTTGATCTTGGTGCATGCAAATGCCAAATTTGGCCACATAATCAAGTACAATTTTTGGTACAAGATGAGATCAATCTAATCATTCCACTGAAACATATATGAAAAATAATCCACTTTCAAAAAAAATTGCACACAAAAATGTTACCGTAGGAGCAAGATATGAGCCCCTGAAGTTCCCAAAATGAGGATGAAGTAGCAACACCTGTGAGAATCTACAAATTCTGGAAAAGGAAAACACCAAAACCAAATTTTGATTGCACCACTATGAAGAGCGTGAAAAAATAGCCCAAATAAAAAAAAAATTGCTTAAAAAAAGGTCATATGGCCAAGATATCTACATTTGAAAATGAACTGCTAAAATGAAAATTCAAAAAAAATTGCTGACATGGCACTGATGCAAGCTGACGTTAGCAAGTCGCATGATTAAATTTGATGATCGTTTACACATCACTGTCACCATTGGTCCTTTGTGATCAAAAGAATATGCTGTGGAATATTCCAAGCAGTGGAATATGCTCGAAAAAAAAAATCACTAGGAAAGAATCTTTTTCAAATCTTTCTGAAGTGACGACTGCTTTTTAATTTCGTCGATTGGATGTATTTATGTAGGACGGTTTTTATTGCAAGCACCAAACTTTTTAAATCGCTAGTTGATTTTGATTTTCGGTCAATATTTTGCATGTGGGATGATAGGGGCCATGGCTAGAGGCCACATGGAACCCACTAGCCCACTGCGGGTATTGCATACCCTGCCTCTATGCAGGGATTGTAGTACCCTGCATATGCAGGGTATGCATATATATATTTTTTTATTTTTTTAAAACTACAATATATAAAAACTATGAAAATTTATATATTTTTTTGAAAAAAAATTCAGAAAAATTCCACAAAAAAATAATAATATTTTTTTTACAAATCATACTGTCGGGATATTTATTGTGACATGGGGGGTTGTACGGCTCCCTGGGAAAAAATAAATTGCCTCTTCGGACAACTACTGTGATTTGGAAAAATTGGCAATCGATCTTAGGGTTTTTGGACCTTCTGGACATGATGGTAGGGTTGGATTTGACCCAAAATGCTCCAAAATTGCAGCTACCTTTTGGATTTGGCAACCACTCTTTAGCTTCAAACCCTCATAGATTTGGCCTCATATGTCTAATTTGGATGAAACAAAAGGAAAATTTGACTTTCTCAAACCTTTTGAATGCAATGGCGAGCTTAGATTTGCACCAACAAGCTCTTATTTGAACCTACAATAAAGAGACAAAAATGGAACACCCCCAAATCTGGTATCTCTCTTTAGAATAGGACTCTCCAATGGCACCCAACCTGCTCTAATACCATGTTAGAATTTGATATGGCTACCAAGATCTTGATACCAAATGGAAAGCACAAAAAGAGAGAATAGAATGTGACAAGAATAAACTGCATTCTTATTAATATGATTCAATGATATGATGTGTTCAATGAGAGAGACCCCTTGGTTATATAGCCAAGGTAAGATGAAAGATGTCATATGACTATGACAAGTGTCTTAATTGTATGACATGAGAAAACTAATCACACTTACCTAGGTTCACATGTAGTAGTTGTCAAAAGATAAGATAACAACTAATGACAACTAACACCTTCTAGAAAGATTCCTTCCTAGGACCTAAGTAAACTTAACATGTGCAAATAAGTCCCCTAGTAATGAATTAACTAGGTACAAGACTTTATTTACACCAACAAACACAATATGGTTTTCCATTTATTCCATTTTTTACATTCAAAGATAAGTGGTGGAGAAGATAATCTCCCGAAAAAATGCACCTATGCATAGACATTATAACATAACACCCCATCCCTCATGCCAATCTCCTAATAAAACACACTGATGGTGAGACTTGACAAATGGAGCTGACAACATGATTGCAATGAAAACCTTTAGTTTTGTAGATAGTAAAAATGTAGTGAAGTTCATTCACATTCACAATTTAAAGAAACTCTTACACTAAAATTTTCATTTCAATTTCCTCATATGATTTATAATTAAATGCAGAATAAAATTGTAGGTTGGAAAACACAATGTGGTTTTCCATTTATTTCATTATGTACATTCAAAGATAAGTGGTGGAGAGCATGTAGAGGATTTGTAGGTGGGGGTTTCATAAAACTAACTAGATTGAGTTGTGGAGTGACTAACCAATTGGGTTGTTTCGTTTAGAGGGTTTTACAACACTATGTGGGTTGCAGGTTTCATAATACCTAGTGCTTTCCAATTTCATTAAATTATTACTATCTAATTCACAAAAGGTTATCAAGACAATTGAAAAGCATACCAAATTAAGGTGAGGGGTGACTTAGCAATTGGGTTGTTACTTGTAAAGGGTCCTACAATAGTTTTTGAGTTGCAAGTCTTATAACACCCAGTGTTTTCCAACCTAGAATTTTACAAAACAATATGAATGTCTTGAAAAGCCTTAGTTATTGAGATAGTATGAATGTAATGAAAGGAAACTTCAATTTTTATAACAAGTCTTACACAGAGTAAAAATTGTGTTTCAATTTCTTAATGTGATCCAAATATGCATGCACAGTATAATTGTAGCTTGGAAAACATAGTGGGAGGTGAGTACATAATTTATGAAACCTCTAACCCAAAAAATGTTGTAAACCCTCTACACATTGAGGGAAAATGAAAACCCTTGTTTTCCCATCAATGAAAACCCATCTTCGCAATGAATAGTCGTTCAATTCTTCATAGACCCTAGGTAGAATGGAAAAATGACATATTTCTCATAGATATACATACCTACTAGATAGCTGCCTACGATTGTCACATGTGTTTTGGTAGTGAGAATGGACACTCTGCTTCAGCCTCCAAACCCAAAGCAGCTCCCTTTTGAGCTCACTAGCAATCTTCAAAATGAGAATG
The DNA here is from genome assembly GCA_007258455.2 of Sequoia sempervirens. Lineage (NCBI taxonomy): Eukaryota > Viridiplantae > Streptophyta > Pinopsida > Cupressales > Cupressaceae > Sequoia > Sequoia sempervirens. The sequence continues at coordinate 267,647,368 of VDFB02353493.1, forward strand.
TCAAAAATGGTGACATTATGGGCTTTATGTGGTTTTAAAATATATCATTTCATTGCAAAACCCTCTTTGTGTTTTCCAACCTAGTTATATATTCTGCATGTTTTTTTTTCTCTAAATGCTATTTATTTATTTCACTCATATTTCCACAATGGTTTGTTAGTTATTTCATTCGGTTTCCTCTAAAAGTTATGTGTCGTGTATGCATTAAAATGGTAAAATTAAAAAACCCTCAACACAAAAACACAAAAACAACCCTACATTTTAAATGAAAACCCCTTTTTGCAAGGAAAACCCTTTGTTTTCCCATCAATGAAAACCCATCTTCACAATGAATAGTCATTGAATTCTTCACAGTTCCTTGGCAGGATGGAAAAATGGCATATATTTCTCACAGATATACATACCTAGGTGTTTGCGCTTATCAAATGTGTTTTGGATCAAATGTGTTTTGGTAGGGAGAGTGGTCACTCTGCTTCAGCTTCTAAATGCTTGCAACTCCCTTTCTCACTCTCTAGCAATGTCCAAAATGTGAATGTAAAAAATGGTGACGTTTTGGGATTTTTTCCCATTCCAAATTAATATTTTGAAATGGTGAGCTTGGGATTTTTTTCCATGATAAATTATTATTTTGAAAACTCATTGGTATTATCACATTTTTCTAGCAACAAGATAGGTGACGTAACTCCAAAAAAACATATGCCTAAACATCTATTAGCATGGTCCATCAATTCTTTCCCTCATTGCATTTTTTTCAGGAGAGGTGTTGGGTATGTGAAGCCCAACAAATTTCTTGGCAATTACGTACAGTGTCTCTTCGCCTCCTTTTCTTACAGGCATAATATTATTAAAACTCGAAAATGCAAAAAATTCTCTTGATGAAGATGTTTATGTTATAGCATATGGATGTATGCAAAAACAAAATTCAATAAAAAAATTTCCCCTATTGAAAGTGGATGTAGCCAGTTGGTGAACCATTATAAATTTTTTTGTTTCTCTTGTCTATGTTTTTTGTCTTTCAATTGTTTTTTTAATTTCTACAATTGTTTCTTTTCATTTATTCTATGATAATTCCATCAACAATTGGTATCAAATCCTAGTGGAGAATCTTGGTGATGAAACGAATTCAGAATCATGGATGACACAGATAAATGGAAGATAGACAAGTTTGTGGGGTAGAACTTCAGATTGTAGAAGGTACAGATGGAATCGCTGCTGATTAAGTAGGATCTCTCACTCACACCGGTAGGAAAAAAGAAAGGAAAAAGGTTCAATGTCAGATGAAGAGTGGGAGAAATTGGATAAGAAAGCAAGGGCCACTATTTTTCTTTCATTTTCAAGCAATGTCCTCTTCAACGTTTCAGATGAGAAGACATCAAAAGAGCTATGGGATAAGCTTTCAAATATGTACGAGACGGAATCAGCTTTGAACAAGGTTTTTATCATGAAGAAGTTATATAATTTGAAAATGAGAGAAGGTGGGATCATTTCAAATCATCTCAATGAATTCAATACCTTGGTCACCCAATTGATTTAGTGGGTATCAATTTAGATGATGAAATTAAAGCAATTCTTTTAATATTTTCTTTACCGAACAACTAGGAAGGGGTTGTCATGGCAGTTAGCATTTCGGTGGCTACCAAAAGTAAACTAAAATTTGATGATGTTGCAGCCACACTTAGTGAAGACATGAGGAGGAAGAATCAAGAACTCTCTTTAGGTGATGATTTAACTGCTATAAGTACTAGAAATAGGGGAAGGAGTCAAGATAGGGACACAAATAATAACATAAAAAAGTCCAAATCTGCTCCAAGATTGAATTCTAGTGGTAGAATGGTGCTTGTTAGTTTTGTGGCAAATTGGGTCACACAAAAAAGAATTATTGGAATTATAAAAAGGTACAAGAAAAGGTAAGAAATAATGAAGTAAACACTTCATATGATAAAGATGGTGGTGTTTTGGTTTTATCAACAAGTGACATGACTACAGATTCATTTGTGCTTGATTTTGGTGGCTCTTTTCATGCTACTCCATGTTGGGGAGCTTTCACAAACTACCAAGAAGGTAAGTTCAGTAGAATTTTTCTTGGTGATAACAAAGAATGTGAAATCATAGGCAAAGGTGATGTGATGTTATAGTTAAAAAATGGAAATAAATGGATCTTGAAAGATGTGAGACATGTTCCTACATTGAAACAAAATTTAATATCAGTGAGCTAGATTTATGCTCAAGGGTGTGATGTTAAATTTTCTTTAGATACTTGGAAAGTAACCAAGGGTGTATTGGTGCTTGCAAAAGGAAACAAATTGGGTAATATTTATGTTTTAATGTGCCATGGCGAAGTGGGAGTTGTAATGGAAATTGTGGCCAATGATTCAAAGCTTTGGCATAAGAGGATTTGACATATGAGTGAAAGGGGACTTGATTTATTCTTCAAAGGGATCAACTTCTAGACCTTAAATCCATTGATTTGGAGTTCTGTGAGTATTTCATTCATGGAAAAAAAGGCATATCAACTTCTTGAAGAATGATCATGAGATGCAGTCAACACCTTTGGAACTCATGCACTCAGATGTGTTTGGACCTACAGAGGTACCTTCTTTTGGACAAGCTAATTATTTTATCTCTTTTATTGATGATTGTACTTGTAAAGTATGGGTCTATATGATCAATCAAAAATCAATTTTTTTTTCTAAGTTCAAAGTTTTCAAAGCCATGGTTGAGAATCAAACTAGACATAAAATAAGATGTCTACAAACTAATAATGGGGGAGAATTTTGTTCTGGGAAATTTGATAGCTTTTGTGTAGATAATGGCATTAGACTGATCAAAATAGTTCCTTTTACTCCTCAATAAGACAGTCTAGCCAAGAGGATGAATAAAACTATTTTAGAGAGGGTTCAATGTATGCTCTCTAATGCAAGCCTAAGCAAGTAATATTGGGTGGAGGTGGTTAACACAACAATATATTTGATTAACAGTAGCCCCTCATATAGATTGGATTTTGATATTCCCGAAGAGAAATGGTTGGGAAAATAAATTTCTTATTCTCATTTATGAGTTTTTGGTTGTTAAACATTCGATCATGTTCCCGAGGAAAAGAAAATGAAATTGGATTCAAAGAAAAGGTGATGTATATCTTTTGGCTATGGTGAAGAACAATATGTATTTCATTTGTGGGATCCTTTTGCCAAGGAACTTATTCACATTTGGGATGTGTTTAATGAAAAATTCTTCCTAGGTATACAAAAACAAGAGAGTTTAGAGAAAGAATATGTGCCTCTTGATTTGTTTGAAATTACAAATGATAAGTAGACATGTGTTTATTCATAGTCAACATTATCTATTTCATAGCCTCCTTATATTGGTACATAGCATCAAGTTCAAATGCATTTGTCAAGGCATCCACTAATTATTCAAATGTAACTTGGAATGTGCGTGCTCAATCAAATGAAACCCTCTAATATTCATGTGCAGTCATCACATCTTAGTGTGCAACCCTCAATTATTGATGCACAACCTTCCTTTGGTCCTACGCTACCTTCAACATTGTTTGAGAAGCCTTTAAATGATCCTTCACACCCTCTTTTGGAAGGTCAAAGGAATTTTTTTGGGAATGCTATGTAGTCCTCTATAGTGGTGCCACTCATCATAGTTCACAGTCTACATATGTTAATGCACAACTCTCTAAATTTTCAATGCAGTCTGGTCTATGTTTATTTATGCCTATTCAAAATAAATCACAACCTTTACAAGTTTTTTTACAAGCTATGTCATCGTAGCCAATGAAAAAAGAAAATAAGACCTTTAATATGGAATAGAGAAGTGTGCAAATACAAGGAATTTTTTTGCCACAGGCAATTGGAGTACAAAAGTAGAGTATTGATGGAAATTTATAATATGATATAGATGATGTCCAAAATCAATTACAAAGATTAAGCTTGGACACAAATTTGCAAGAACAAGCTCCTCAATTAAGGAGGTCTACCTGTGAGAAGAATCACCTAGCTAAATTTGATGATTGTGAGCTATTTTCTTCAATCAGTCAGAGCCTACAACTTTTAAACAAGCATGCAAAGATGAAAATTTAGTGAAATGGATGGAGCCTATGCAAGATGAAATGGAGTCTTTGAAGACAAATGATACATGATATTTGGTTACCCTTCCACCAAATCAAAAACCACTCAAAAATAAATGGGTGTATCGACTGAAAGAAGAAGATGGAGGTAGTAAATGCTATAGGGCTAGATTAGTTGTGAAATATTTTTTTCAGGAAAAGGGGATTTATTTCAATGAATTTTTCTCACCAGTTGTTAAGATGGGAACAATTTGTGTTGTTTTGGGCATGGAAGTTGTATGTGATGTTGAGCTTGAGCAACTTGACATTAAAACAACATTTCTTCATGGAAATATTGAGGAAGAGTTATATATGGAGTAGCTTGAAGGTTTCATTAAACAAAGTCAGGAGCATTTGTATTGCAGATTGAAGCAGAGTTTGTATGGGCTCAAACAAGCCTCGAGGTAGTGGTATCTTAAATTTGATAGCTTCATGACTCAGAAACACTTTACTCATTATGAATCAGACCCATGCGTCTACTATAAGAAGCTTGCAAATGGTGAGTTTGTTATTCTTTTGCTTTATGTTGATGATATGTTGGTTATTGGCACTAGTGTGAGGTTAGTTCGTTATGTAGGGGAAAAATAAGGTAGACCCAAATGCATTCACAAAGGGATCTACCACTAATTTTTCTAAGACCCTAAACACTCAAATTATGTAAAATAAGATACCAATAACAATCAGAAATGCTACCTAATTGTTATATCAACTATGGGGAATTTCTTAGAGAATAAAAAGTTGTTTTACCTAGCCAAAAAGTTATTGTTTTTGACCTACAAAGGACTCATTCTCCTTCAGTTGCAAATGGGTCCTTTTAGGGTTTTGGAAAAATGATTTCAGTGTCATATTCCTTGATGTTTGCACTCTTAAATTCCCCGTTGATAAGTTTTGGAAGTCTGTATGCAATTCTATAGAGATCTTTTTGTGATCTTTCACTTTGAATGACAACTTTTGCAACTTTGACAATTCTGCTCCAAATCTTGATCAGCTTGATATTCAACCTCTAAATTTGCAATCACAAACTCAAGGGAAGAAAAAATTGTTGTTTGTTAGTGAATGGGGGTTTTCCTTATTCAAACCCCTTGTAGGTAATTAAACCAAATAATGAATTGAAGCATGAAATGTGAAATATGTAAATGATGTCACCTTGGATGATGCCTTGTGAAATAAATATGTAAAATAACATGTAGTGGCCATGAAAAATGTAGATCTAGGATGCTTGAATATGATGTGAACAATGGTTGCAAGTAGATCTTCAGTGCTACATCCAATTCTTTAGCTCAACAACATGAATTCATGCATTATACCCTTGACATGATGATATGATTTTGAATTCCTGCAATAAAATCTTGAAATCTACCTTCAAATGCCTTATGAATGCTCTTTTAATGCTCTTGATCTTGATCTTATGAAGTCACATAAGTTTGTTATGGGTCTGGTTATTAGTATCTTTCTTTTTCTTTTCATATACTTTTAAGAAACTTTACCTATGTTTTTAAAGTACCTTTAAGACAATACTTCCATAATGTGTTATCCTTTCATACATACCTTGCAACCTTGAACCCATTTTATGGAAATGAAATATGGTGGAAATATTTGTATAATTTCATAGTTTAAATATGAATATATATGTGTATGAATGAATTGTTGTTATTTATTATGATGGTTAGTTGCATATTTATGTGTATGGATTAATCTCTTTGCAGCTTAGCACGTGGTAGCAAGAAAGGAGTATTTGTAGCAAGTACCAAAGTAGCAAAATAGAGGATTAATTAGTTCAAGCCATTCAAAGTGCAGGGAGCTATGGAGCTGAGCATGGTCATTATGGATGGAATAAATGTTGGAAGATATCTATTCTTGAATGCTGGAAATTTGTCCATGTGTTCTACATGCAGGTTGTCCTTATTTTAATATGGGTATGTGCAGGATCATCATGGGAAAAATAGGCCCTTAAGTGGCAAAAAATTTAGAAAAATCAGAGTTAGGAAACTTGACGTAAAAATTTGAATAAGTTATCTATATTATTTCAAAAATATGTAAGAATAGAATCTGTAGCAAATTGAATGTAGTTTCTAAACTACTAGGTTTATTTATTTATTTTAAATGTATTTGGTGAAAATTTGAAATTTCAATGCAATAGTACTTAAATTTTAGGGAAAAAATAAGTAGGTGTGTGTCTCACCACCCTAACCACAATAAAATGATAATATTTTTTTATAAGATTTTATACATAAGTAGAGGACTCATGTCTGGATGTGATGCATTTTTTTTGTAATTTTTTTTCAAGTAAATAATTAATTATGATTTTTTTATTACAACTTTAAAAAAATATAAAAATTTGTATGTCTGACCACCTTAACTTGGTCAAAACTTCATGAAATTTAATTTTTCTTTTTTTAATCCTATAGTATGTGAATCATAAAATATGTTGCATATTTTGGATTCAAAAAATGTGATACCATTGGAAATCTATAGATGTTTTTCAATCAGCCTATCAATCAGGACTTTAATCGTAATTCAAATGAAAATGAATAATAATTATTTATTAAATTCAAAATAAAGCATAATTTATATTGGTGGAAATCTAATAATCTCCTTTAAAAACCCTTTTCATTTCATCAATTTTGGGTAAGAAAAAATTCGTTAGCCACATACCCTACAAATACCCATCATATCGCCACTTATTGGCCCATCATGATCCTGCACATACCCATATGTATTTTTATTTTTTTAGTTAGATGAATAAGTCAATCATTATTCCACATCCTCATATGTAGAAATGGGATTTATGGTTATAGTTAGTTAGTTAGTTAGTTGACCTAGCTTAAATAAAAATCTTCCTATTTTGTATAAAGCTAAGGGATGAATTCATAGGTTAGTTGATTTTGTTATAAGTTACTAGCAATTAGAAGTTTTCTAGTTTTTCTAGTTATCCAAAGGCATTTTGTTACAATGATATTATGGAATAAAATATGATTTTTAGCGTTATGCAATGAATGAAGTTGTATGGTGCATGAACGCGTGGGAATTTGAGTTAGATTTGGTTTTTAGTTAAGTGAGGTAGTCTTCTGAGTTGGCCACTTAGGTATTGCTCCTCACTTCATTCATCTATCTGTTTATTTATGTTAAATTCCATTAATTATTTTTTCATTAGTTTAATCGTGTACATTGCAAGTAAAATGGTTTATGGTTAGTAAAAGTTGTGGTTTTTCATGAATAGATATAAATCATAGTTCTTCAGAGAATAGGATTGATTAATTTGTTTTTTTAAATAGTTTCAGATTAATTTTTCACTCGTAGATCTTTAACAGTCACCTACAACTTATGCTATAGGTAACTGTAGCCACTAGGCTTTGTAACTATTTTCACTATTTTTACAATTCTGTCAAATTGCAGCAAAGTAGAATAGTTTAAATAAGTTTGTGTAGAGTTATTTAGGTTAGCACAAGCTTATGAAGACACATATAGTGGAGTACCATCATAATTTTATGCACCTTGGTTGATAATTTAATGTAGGATTGCAATGTTAAGAGGATTGTTTAGCTTGGAACACCCCTGAATTGTGTAAAATTTACCAAGTCCATAACATATTAGTTTTCCTCTATAATTTTCTAGGAGAAACAATGCGAGTTAACCCCTTATTTATACTAAATTAGGAGATTAACCCCAAAATTCAAAGAATTAAGATCAACATCAGATCTAGAAAGAAACATTATTAAATTCCTAGTAGAATGAAATTCAAAAGGAGGGATATCATTAAGGGAGGACCCATTTTCCATCTTGAGAAAATGATTCCTGGCTTAGTTTACCAGGACCTAACCCTAGGGGATTGAAAGAGGGCTAAAAACCCATTTCAGATCATCTAAAAAAGGGGACATCCTATTAAGGGAGGACCCATTCACCATCAAGGGTGAATGGGTCCTGGCTCAACTTACTAGGACCAAACTTTTCTGAATGAAATATTTTGTTAATTAAAATATGATTGTCAAGATAAATCTTCGGTAGGTGTCAAAATTAAGGCCTAAATTTGAATTAAAGCAACATTCGTGAAATGAAGCAACATTTGGCTCAAAAAATTTCCATGAAAGATTTAGGGGAAGCAAAGAGGATTCTTGGGATGAAAATAATCAGGGATAGACACAAGAGAGAAATCAAATTATCTTAAGAGAAATGTATTGCCAAAATTTTGGACAGGTTCAATATGAAGAATGCTAAGTTTGTTAGTACTCCATTGGCCGATCATTTTTGTTTATCTCTAGCTATGTGTCCAAAAACTCTAGAAGATCAAGAACACATGAACATTGTTCCATATTCATCAATAGTTGGGAGTTACTTGTATTCCATGGTTTGTACTCATCCCGACATTACTGATGTAATGGGAGTTTTGAGCAGATTTATGAGTAATCTGGGTAAATCTCATTGGTAGGTTGTACAGTGGATTTTCTAGTATTTGAAAGGTACATTAGATAATGTTTTATTGTTTGGACGTAAGAACACTCAACTACGAGGTTAAGCTGATTCAGATATGGCTGGAGATTTGGAAAAACGAAGGTCTACTATAGGTTATGTGTTTACATTTGTTGGGGCTGCAATTAGCTAGGTTTCACGCTTGCAATAGGTGGTTTCTCTCTTATCTATAGAGGTTGAATAGACTGATCTCATCGAAGGGGCAAAGGAAATGATATGGTTACAATGGTTGTTGGGAGAATTGTGGTGTAAGCAATATTTTTTTGCTTTGTTTTGTGATAGCAACAATGCTATTCACTTGGCAAGGAACTCAAGTTTTCATTATAGAACCTAGCATGTAGACTCGAGATATCATTTTATTCAACATGTTCTTGATGAGGGTAAGCTACAAGTTGAAAAAATAATATTAAAATGAACTCGGTAGATGCCTTGACAAAGGTTGTACTGTTGTGTGGTCTCACATCATGCCCCATTTTACTCTTTGGTAAAATGTGGACCCCCTTTTTTCTTTGTTGCCTTTTTTATTTCCTCTTGCTTTCACTTGCTTTGGGGTGTTGTTTTGGGGGTAGTTGATAAAATTACAAGTTTCATTTCAATCTGCTAGGTCTTTGCTTAAATCCTTGTTCTTTCCTAGATTCAGTGTCTCGGTATTTTACAAAGTTTTATTAATTTACTAGACCTAGAGTCCCGAAGTTGTTGTGGTTGTGTCAAAGATGTTGTATCTTTAATGGGTCCTAGTTCCCACCCGATAAGTCATCACCTGTGATGAGCCCAAAATGTGCTCATAGTTTGGATATTATGAAGAACTTTTAATGCCTTTACTTTTGTTATTCGTGGTTGTTTAAAACTCTTTTGAAACCTTTTATGGGGATATCCTGTAGCAAAATATTTTCATATTCCTGCAGCCTATTGTGTTGTCTTGACGACATTTATTACCTTGTTGACTCCCTAAATGACTGGTATATTGCATATAGTTTTTGAATGATGAAATAGATCTAAATATGTGATTAATGAACATATATTGTGTATGTGCCATGCGCCTTTTTTTTCGCATATGTTACCTTGTGTTTCGCAGGTTGTTGTTGAAGAAAGTATGATCGAGTCAAGTGCAGCCAATCTCGGCCTTGCAGTAAAGCCTATTTCTTGCATGACTTCGAGGAAGCTCTGGCGAAGACTCTTTGACTGAAACCATTGGGAAGAATTTTTAATGACAGTCAATCTGGAAAGAGTGGAGTGCTAGATTCTCTCTGGATTGGGTTGAACAGATAAATTCATTTATGAAGTTTGTTCCTTGATTATGGGATACACTTTACTTCCACGTCTTTCTTTGATAGGGTTAGTTAGTTAGTTGTTCTCCTGATTTTAAATAAGGTACTCCTCCTGGGCGAGTGAAAAAGGAGATGATAGAAGAAAGATAGAAGCTTAGTGATAGGGAGATAGCAGATATCATGTAAGAGTCAGATGATAATAATGAAAAGAAGAATCTGTATGACAAGAGATAGAGTTTGTTGTTAGTTTCCATATCAACAAAGCAATGTATACCATTCTATTTTCATGAATAAAGTTTGATGAAGTTCTGAGTTCAACACTTGTGTAATCAGTAGATGCTTGCTAGGGGGGCCCACTTAGTAAGTATCTGTAGCTAGTTAGTTAGCTATTATTTTCTGTTGATCATCAATTAGCTTTCATCTTTGAAGTTTTCATACAAACTTAGTCTTGTATTGCTCCTGCAGCATTGGGAATCCATCCCTGTGCCTGTTCCTGCAGCATAAGGCCGGTTCATAGTTTGTGTTTTAGTCGTAGCTGTTATAGTTTCTGTTTTAGTCAAATCATGGTGAAGTTAAAAGAACTTTGCATTACCTTTCTGTAGCGTAGATAGAATTCCTTCCAAGTATTTATTTCTGTTAAGTTGTGACCGAAACTAGTTCTTAGTGCATATATTGTGTTGCGCCATTCAAAGTATACGTTCCCCGGTTTGACAAGTAAATGAACATCCATAAAGAGATATTAGTCACCTGCTGGAATGTCCAATTCCCAGGAAAGGTTTTACTGTAATTTTCATATCCTTTTGTGGGTGCGACCATTTTTGGCGCCGTTACCGGGGATGGTGTCAATCTAAGAACTTGCTATAGTCATTATTAGCAATAGTTTAGTCAGTTGTTTAAGTATTTTCAAGTTCTTTTTATATACCATCTATTCTATTACATGCATAGAAGAAGAAAAGACACACTGGGAAGGTTCCTCCCTGAAAACCTATTTGTTGAACTACCATTTAACCCAGCTGACGAAAAACCTAAGGAAAATCTATTTGCCCTGATATTCCAGCAAGAAAATATAGCAAATAATCCACCTAATCCACCTCCTGCTTTTGAGTTTCCCATTGTTCCCCAGTGAGATACTGACAATATTAAAAATATTCCTTCTTCATTGCTTCCCAAGTTCTATGGCCTAGTTACAGAGGACCCATAAACTTTTCTATTTTAGTTTGATGTCCTCTATCGCAATTATGACTACAATTCAGATGCTCACAAACTGAAGTTGTTTCCTTCCACCTTGAAGGAGGGAGCTCTCAAATGGTTCATGAGTTTGGGAAGAGGTGTTGTTGATAGTTGGGCAGCCATGCAAACAAAATTCATTGAGAAATATAAGGAATATTGTAAGAGTGCTAGTAAAGGTGATGACATATTCAGAATTCAGCAGAAGGAGGATGAAAGTCTGGAAGATTATATCTCAAGATTCTTGTTTTCTCTGTAAAGGAACTCAAACCATACTCTCAATGAAGACTCTCAGAAACTACTCTTTCTAAGGGGAATCAGTGATGCCTGTATAGACACACTGGACCTAATCGAGGAGGTGATATAACCCAACTGCCTTGGGATGATATAAAGAAAATATGTCTTAACTACTCTCGAGCAATAGTTAAGAAAGGTTGAGATCATCATGCTACAGTGGGGAAGTCTTTTTCTGGTGGAGTTTCCTGGATGGAGATAACAAATTTGTTGTCTATTTCAAGCAGGATATCATTAATAATATGGCTACACAACTGACACTATGCAAGCTCGGAAGAAACATGAGGAAGCCGAGGCAGTTTTGGCCGAGTTCTGTCCATACTGTAGACAGAAGAAACATGACTGCGATGCAAGATGGTGGCTAATCTGGAAGCTAATAAATTACCTACTGACTTTAAGCCAGTAGAAGGTGATGATGATCAAGTGTTCTTTGTTGCACAAAGGAGACCATGGGCTCAAAGACAAGGTATGTCTCAAGATCCTTTGACTTTTGATAATCCTTATTCTGGCTATAATAACCAATGGCAACCTACATATGGACCACCACCACCATGGAATACATCTCAACCAAGTTGGCCTAATTATCAGACCCCGCAATGGCAATCTCCTCAAGGAGGTTGGCAGCAGCCACAAGGATAATGGACCCCACCCCCTGGTAATTGGCAACAGAATCCTCAATGGAGAGGTCCTCAGCAATGGCAAAAACCAGTCCCCTGGGTTCCTACAGCTTCCACAGCCACACCACAGGCCCTCATGCCACCTCCTATAGAAACTGCCACAAATACTGGCCCTCCAAAACAAACGCCTATGCCTACCCAGTCGTTGCCAAATCCCAATAATAAACAACAACAAGCAGCCACAGTAACCTATGTATCTTGCTAAAGCCAACCAATATCAAGCTTATGCCTTAAACGTTAATGATATCCATTTGAGGTCTGGAACCACTCTACCTGCTCCACAACCGCCTCTAATTATTGAAATACCTGATTCTCCCCTTGAAGAATCTACTACACCTGTTGTTCCTACTGAGTATATGCCTATAACTGATATGGTTTCTAAGGAGCCTATTTTGCAAAGTCAAGACAAACCACCTTTTCCTCAGAGGTTGCAAAGCACTGCATTTAAATCCATGGAAGAACCCACTTTTGACATTTTGGATCAGCTCAAGAATGTACAAATTCAAATCCCTTTATTTCAGGCTATTAAAGATGTTCCCATTTTTGGAAAACCTATTAAAGAGGCCTGTTTGAAGAAGCCTGGATGAAAGAAAAAAGATCCCCAAACAATTCATGTCTTAGGGAAATTGGCTGATATAATGCTGGGAAATGTAGTCATTCCAAAGTATATTGACCCTGGAAGTCCTGTAGTGCAAATACAAATAAATGGCCAAATTGTGAAAAATGTTTTGATTGACTTAGGTGCTGCCATTAATGTCATGACAAAGCATCCTATGGACTCCTTGAACATTCTAAACATTAGGTCTACACCTATAGTTTTGCAGCTTGCAGATAGCTCCACAGTTAAACCTGATGGAATGGTGGAAGATGTAATTGTCACTCTTGAATCTTGGGAGTATCCAGCTGATTTCACAATATTATCAGTTAAGGAAAATTTAGGAGGGTATCCAGTTATCCTTGGTAGACCATGGTTAGCCACTGATGATGCTTTTATAGGATGTCATTCTGGAGATATGACCATTTCTGATGGACAGTGCACAAAAAAATTGGCTTTGTATCCGCCTGCTAGACCTCAACAAGATTTGTCCCAACCTGTTTGGCCAGATGTGGGGGAAGAAACTGAAGAAGCCAATTCGTTGGTTCAATTAATGATGCTTCAAAATGATCCATTCTCACAACTTCAGAATGATGATGCCTTGCTTTTTCAAATTTTGCAGTTTAACTCTGATATGGGTAGTTCATCTGATCCAAATAGTAGCCATCTACAATGTTTCCTGCAGCAACTAAATTCTGAGAGTTCGCTACCTAAAATTCCTACAATTTTTCATAACTTGCTTCCACAAGAGGTACAAACATCACCTTGTAGATTCTGTGAGTAATCTCACTAAGCAGATAGAATTGTCTCTAGGTCACTGTTTGAATATCAATAGCAAGCTGTCACAATCTCAACAGGCTGTCTTATTAAAAATGCTACAAGATCAGCATAAAGCTTTTGCATGGGAATATGGGGACATGCAAGGAATAGATCCTCGAATTTGTACTCACATGATCTATATCAAAGAAGATTGTTTACCAGTTAGGCAGCCTCAAAGAAGAGTAAATCCAACACTTAGAGAAATAGTTAAAAATGAGCTTCAAAAGTTGCTTGATGCTGGTTCTATTTACCCAATCTCTGATAGTCAGTGGGTTTCTCCATTAGTTATTGTCCCTAAGAAAGGTGGAAAATGGAGAGTGTGTGTAGATTACAGAGAGTTGAACACTGCCACTAAAAAAAATCACTTTCCACTACCGTTTGTAGACCAAGTACTAGACTCACTGTCTGGCAAAAGATATTTTTCCTTTTTGGATGGTTACAGTGGGTACAATCAAATAAAAATTTCCCCTGAAGATGAAGATAAGACCATTTTTACCTGTCCATGGGGAACATTTGCTTACTCGGTCTTTCCTTTTGGTCTATGCAATGCACCAGCAACATTTCAGAGAGCAGTAATTAGTATCTTTGCTGATATATCTCATGACTGTATGGAGATTTATATGGATGATTTCACTACTTATGGAGTCACATTTGAAGAAGCACTGGTGAATTTAGAAAAAGTATTGAAAAGGTGAAGAGAGAAAAATTTGTCTCTAAACAGTGAAAAGTGTTTTCTAATGATGGAAGAAGGTATTGTTCTAGGCCATCATATTTCAAAGAATGGAATTCAGGTTGACCCTGCTAAAATTGAAGTCATTCTGAATTTACAAACTCCTGCAAAACAAAAGGATGTCAGAAGCTTCGTTGGCCATGTAGGGTATTATCGAAGGTTTATAAAATATTTCAGTAAAATTTTCATTCCATTTTATGCCTTATTAACTAAGGACTCTCAATTCGAGTGGACAAAGGCCTGTGAAAAATCCTTCCTGCAACTAAAGGACTTGCTTATTAAAGCCCCTGTTCTTCAAGGTCCAAAATGGAATTTTCCTTTTCACATACATGTTGATGCCTCTGATTTTAGTATAGGGGCATTCTTAAGTCAAAAAGAAAATTCAATTGAGCATACTATCTATTTTATCAGCAAGAACCTTCAAGGTCCTGAGCTAAACTATACTGTTACAGAAAAGGAATTGCTCGTAGTAGTGTATGCTTTGAATACGTTTAGGCATTATGTCACAGGTATCAGATATTCGTCCACACTGACCATGCATCAATCAGGTATCTGATGAACAAACCTACCATCTCTGGTAGATTGGCAAGATGGCTCCTATTATTACAAGAATTTGACATTACAATCATTGATAAACCAGGAAGAGCTAATTTTGTGGCTGACTTTTTATCAAGACTTCAAATAGCTGCACCTGCTGAACACGAGGTCATTGATGATAGGTTCCCAGATGAACACTTGTTTTCCATTGCTGCATATACTCCATGGTATGCAGACATTGCCAATTATCTAGTAGCAAGCAGAATATCAACTCACTTTTCTCCAAAAGAAAAGAAATTGTTAATAGAGAAGAGTTTTAACTTTTCATGGATTGCAAATTGTCTGTTTTATACTGGACCTAATCAAGTGATGCGAAGATGTGTAAGAGAAGATGAGACTTATGATATCTTGCATGCTTGCCATGATGAACCATGTGGGGGACATTTTACAGCAAAAAGAACATCAATGAAGGTTCTTACAACAGGGTACTACTGGCCAACGTTATACTAGGATGTTGTGGCCTATACAAGGAAATGTGATAGATGCCAACGTATGGGAAGACCAACCAAGTCAGATGAAATGCCACTATATCCATAGGTAATAGTAACCCTTTTGATAAGTGGGGAATGGATTTTGTGGGACCAATTGATCCACCATCAAATGGCAAGTCATACATTCTAGTTTGCACGGATTATGTAACAAAATGGGTTGAGGTAAAATCTATGACTCATGCTCGAGATAACAAGGTTGTTGAATTTCTGTATGAAATTTTTTTCACTAGATTTGGAGTTCCCAAAGAGCTTGCAACTAATCAGGGAGCTCAGTTCACATCCAATTTGATCACTGCACTAATGAATGACTATAAAATCAAACATAGGAAGTCCAGCCCCTATCACCCTCAAGCCAATGGTCTAGCTGATGTTACAAATAGGGAAATTGAAGCGATCCTAATAAAGACAGTGTAGCTCCATAGAAAAGATTGGAGAAGTAGACTTCTTGAAGCAGTCTGGGCCTACAAAACTACATGGAAGACAATAACTAGGTTTACACCTTTTGAGCTACTTTATGGGAAAACAGTCATGTTGCCCATAGAATTTGAACACAAAACTTTGAGGACAACTCTTGAACTCAATATGGAAATATCTGAAGCACAGAAGGAACGTCTCCTGCAGCTAAATGCTTTGGACGAAATGAGAAAAGCTGCCCTGCAGCATACAAAAGTGGTCCAACAACAAAGGAAGAAATGGCATGATCAACACATCAAAACCAAGTAATTTTCTGCTAGTGATTGGGCTCTGTTATATGACTCTAGATACCAAGAAAACCAAGGTAATCTCACAACACGCTGGCTTGGTCCCTATGAAGTTGAGAATGTGTTCGACAACAGAGCTGTACAGCTGGTGACAATTGATCCAATCCGTTTCAAATTGCTAGTTAATGGCCACCGACTTTGGTTGTACCATAAACCAGTCTCCAAAGAAGAATTCATGCAGTAGTACGCTCAGGATCCTCCCGCTACTCTTCCTGCAGCCGAAGGCTTTGGCCTTTCTCTTGCAGCTTCACTATAATTTTGAAAAGCATGCTCATAATAAAGGTTTTCTTTTTAAGGAAACCCTTTTTTCTCCATTCTCACTTGTCGCATCTCACTTCTTTATCTCCCACCCATCCATCCCATCCATCCATTCATCTCGTCCGCCCACATCATCCATCCACCTCATCCATCTGCATCACCCTTAATTATGATATTGTTCCCAACTGTCAATTCATGAAGACGTCATCTTTCTTGACAAGTACACGCAATTATCAAAGGTACGCCATATTTTTTGTTATCGCATATTTGATTTATTTTATTCTATTCATTTACTGCTATGCCTGTACCAGTCATTATTACCCGATCTCCACTTATTCTTTAGTACATGTGAGGACACATGTCATACTCTAAGTAGGGGGCGGGGTAATCCACCTTTTAAAGCCTGTCTTTTTGTCGCTGCCATAACTGCGCAGATAACCTTTCTTTATTATTTTTCTGGTACTTTCCAAATATGATTGCATGTCCTTTTCATTTGCATGTTTTTCTTGTAAATTACAATCAAAACTGCTTGTTCAAAAAGTTCATTTTTGGAAAAGAAAGAAATGTGACGGCACGACAGAAGAAAAAACCAGAACAGAAAGGGAAATAGAGAGGAAATTTTTTGAATTTTCAGCAGGGAGTTGAGTTCAGCTAGGGGAAAACTGTGAACATGGGTAGTCAGTTGGTGCGACATGAGCCTGTAGCTCATGAATTATTATTGCAAAATTCTCAAACAGTCCAGGCATTTAGCCTTTGTGGATGGTTAAACTACTTCTTTAGCTTAAATGCTTTTGATGAGGAAGCTGCTAGGGAATTTTTGAGAACCCTTTCTGAAGGGGAGGCTACTGTATGGGGTCTAATGGTTGTTGCAACTAAAGACAGAATTGCTGAAGTAACCGGGCTTCTAGTCGTTGGAGAAATTTTTTCTTCAGATGCTATCGCTGCAAGGGCTGAATTTTCAATACCCACTGATGGACCTTTGGAAGTCTCCAAGCAGGGATGCAAGTGGGTATCGTTGCCCACTCCTTATTCAGAATACACTACTTACATAATCAGGTATTTAACCTGTGAAGGCCGTTTCTCCTACCTGCATTCTTATCATTTCAAATTATTAAGTCATATGAGGCATGGGTTAGTTGTAAATGTTCTGAATTTCTTGTTAAAATTTCTAAAACAAAGTGCCTATGGAACCCAACAAGGGAAAGATAATTCTATTGCTCACCATGGCCTTATCAAATTATTGATTGAACGCTCTTTGAGAGATGTCTCACCTCTTTCCTGGCAACAATTCGTTGCCCAAAAGAACTTGCAAATTCCACAACCCCCTAGGGTACGTACCCCATGGCCTCAGAAAAAGAAAGAATAAAATTACGTCTACCAGTAGAGCAGGGAAAGGGTCATCTACTCCTATAGCACCTGGTCCTGCAGCTCTCACACCTGAATCCTCGGCGAGGGTACAAACTAGGTCTGCCACTAGGAGAGAGAAGGGAAAAACAAAGGTAGAAGAGCCTCCAGAATCTGATCCTCGTTCTCGGAAAAGGCAATGCCCTTCTCTTGCAGCATCTTCCCCTGCAGTTGTCTCTCCTACAGCAACACCTGTTGCTATTACCAGTTCACCATCATCCTTTGGCAGGGCAGAACCCTCTAGTCAGACCAGAAAGAGGAAGGCTACAAAAACACCTCCTGCAGCCACACCAGTGCCAAGAAGAGTTTCCACAAGGAAACAATGTAAGACCTCCCCTGTTTCACCTCAACCTGAGGTTATTGTATTTTCAGAAGGGTCCGTAGAGTCTGAATTTGATGTTTCTCAGAATACGTCCGAGAATGCTGCACAGAGTTCATTCATTCCTAAAGAGGAACAAGTTGAGACAAAGGAAATGGGGCATAATGAAAAAGGGTTACCAAGTCTTGATGACTTGGCTACGGCTACTATGCAGTTTTCAGAGGAAGCACAGTCTTCTCCATTGTAGCAACAAGAATTCATCCTGCAGCAAGAGCATGAATAGACTAAACAATTGGATGTGCCTAGTAAAGCTAGATTTCCCCCTGCAACTTGTAAAGCCATTGTTGTTTATAAAAAGATGTTTTTGATTGAGTTTCTGGAATATGTCAAAGCTAACTAGGAACTAGTTACATTGCAAACCTTGACTTTCCGGCACATAGCCCAGACTGACATGCAGCAAAGTCCATGGGAGGTAGAAAGGAAGAAACTGAAAAAGGAAATTGAAAGTCAGAAACAGGAAATTTCTTAGTTAAAAGAAAAAATGGATGAAATGTTAAAAGTAACTGGTCAGATTATGGAATGCAGACCACCACCCAGAGTTTATGCTCTATGCCTTAAGGAATAATTCTTATGGTTCCAACTAATGAGAATTTCCAGAAATCAAGATCCTATACTTCACAATGCTAAAAAAATTTACGACGCATACCAGGCAGCCCCTAATTGGTTAAGAAATTCTCTATGTGAATTTTATTTACATGGATTTTTAATTCCATTTGAAACATAATGGAATCCTTTTCTGTATATTGGTGATATCCATTTGAGATCATTTATGTCATGGGCAGAAAATGAAGCAAATTATGGCAAACAATGGGAAACATATGAGGAAGCCGAAAGGAATGAGCTTGTTCCATTGCACCCTCAAAGTTCAGACCCCCATGCAATGTTAAAAACCTAGTTTACTCTGACATATGGCATTCATAATAATCCATCCAGAGAGAAAATATTTGATATCAGGAAATAGGTATATGATGAATTTCAGGAACAACCATATTCATTTTGGAGACTGTCATACACCAGAAGTGAGAAAAGGTGGGAAAGAATAACTATTGGGCTGAGAAGGTCCGAACCTCACAATCCCTTAAATTTCACAACAGCTCTTAAACGATCAAGCAGATATATATAGTTGGGACTTCAAAAGACATTTGAACTGTGGTTGCCATTGACATTCAGACCTCATGTACTAATATGGCCCCTTTATCCTTATCAGGCTACAAATCTTAATGATGATTCAGAAGCTCTTAGGTATGAGAGGTGGCAGACTTTCAGAGGATTTTATTACAAGTTTGGAACTCCATTTCAGAGTCATGCCGCAACCACTGATTTCAGAGAGACTACTAGGAAAGTTAATGCTGGAGGACCAGCATTGGGCTAAGTAGGGGGCAGATGATGAGCCCAAAATGTGCTCATAGTTTGGATATTATGATGAACTTTTAATGCCTTTACTTTTGTTATTCGTTGTTGTTTAAAACTCTTTTGAAACCTTTTATGGGGATATCCTGTAGCAAGATATTTTCATATTCCTACAGCCTATTGTGTTGTCTTGACTACATTTATTACCCCGTTGACTCCCTAAATGACTGGTATATTTCATATAGTTTTTGAATGATGAAATAGATCTAAATATGTGATTAATGAACGGATATTGTGTATGTACCATGCGCCTTTTCTTTTGCATCTGTTACCTTGTGTTTTGCAGGTTGTTGTTGAAGAAAGTATGATCGAATCAAGCGTAGCCGATCTCGGCCTTGCAGTAAAGCCTATTTCCTGCACGACTTCAAGGAAGCTCTGGCGAAGACTCTTTGACCGAAACCGTTGGGAAGAATTTTTAATGACAGTCAATCTGGAAAGAGTGGAGCACTAGATTCTCTCTGGATCGGGTTGAATGGATAAATTCATTTATGAAGTTTGTTCCTTGATTCTGGGATACACTTTACTTCCACGTCTTTCTTTGATAGGGTTAGTTAGTTAGTTGTTCTCCTGATTTTAAATAAGGTACTCCTCCTGCGCGAGTGAAAAAGGAGATGATAGTTAGAAGTAAGATAGAAGCTTAGTGATAGGGAGATAGTAGATATCATGTAAGAGTCAGATAATAATAATGAAAATCAGAATCTGTATGACAAGAGACATAGTTTGTTGTTAGTTTCCATATCAACAAAGCAATGTCTACCATTCTGTTTTCATGAATAAAGTTTGATGAAGTTCTAAGTTCAGCACTTGCGTAATCAGTAGATGCTTGCTAAGGGGGGCCCACTTAGTAAGTATCTGTAGCTAGTTAGTTAGCTGTTATTTTATGTTGATCATCAGTTAGCTTTCATCTTTGAATTTTTCATACAAACTCAGTCTTGTATTGCTCCTGCAGCATCGGGAATCCATCCCTGTGCATGTTCCTGCAGCATAAGGCCAGTTCATAGTTTATGTTTCAATCATAGCTGTTATGGTTTTTGTTTTAGTCAAATCATGGTTAAGTTAAAAGAACTTTGCATTACCTTTCTGTAGCGTAGATAGAATTCCTTCCAAGTATTTATTTATGTTAAGTTGTGACCGAAACTAGTTCTTAGTGCATATATTGTGCTGTGCCATTCAAAGTATACATTCCCTGGATTGAAAAGTAAATGAACGTCCATAAAGAGATATTAGTCACCTGTTGGAATGTCCGATTCCCAGGAAAGGTTTTACTGTGATTTTCATATCCTTTTGTGGGCACGACCAACCTGAAGGTTGTCAATCCTGGTGGTCACGTTCTTTTCTTCATTGGTTAGTCTGATGGTTTTTTTTATTTTTCTTTAGTCGTAGGTCGGAAACTAGAGGTTCTATTCCAAAATGTTGGATCACTTTT
The DNA here is from genome assembly GCA_007258455.2 of Sequoia sempervirens. NCBI lineage: Eukaryota > Viridiplantae > Streptophyta > Pinopsida > Cupressales > Cupressaceae > Sequoia > Sequoia sempervirens. The sequence goes on from VDFB02353493.1 coordinate 267,668,285, forward strand.
TGATCTTGCTTGAACCTAGTTTTGTGCTCCTCTTTTTTCTCTCAGTTTTTTATAAGCTTGGAGGTAAGTGTCCCGGTTCTCGATAATCTTTCCAAGGTTTGGTACCAAAAGTTTTCAATCCTGATGATCATCAATGATCACGTATCCAAAAGGCTTTCACCTCATAAAAATCAAAGTGACACAAGAGTTTCATGTAGCCTTTTCATGTCGGACTATGTAGAAACCAACATGTTCACAATTTGAACCCTAATCCACCATGATTGTACCTTTATTCGAGAAATTAATGCATTGTAATAAGTAATTAATGAAGGTAGCAAATTACACATACATACTTGGCACCAAATCAAGAATGCAGTTACTTTTATAACACTCAACCTCACATCATATTGCAAATTTGGAAAGGACATTGATTGAATGAGACTAATATAATGGTGCACAAGGAAAGGTAAATTTCAAGATACCAACAACAAAAATACCATGGGTTTCAAAGTTGCATTTTGAAAATATTTTTAAATCATCAGCAAAACCAAGTATGTCTTGAATAAAAAAAATTATGTCAATCATTTTTACACATGAAAGTCTCGAGATAATGGTATTTCCCTTAATAACTAAAATGTTGATTATTCTGATGAAAATTTAACCAAATGGTAAATTGAAAGTTTTTATGAATTGTTAAAGATAACTGGTTAAATTTAACCCTAACTCACACACAAGGCACATATTTAAAAATGCAAAAAATACTGTAAAAAATGAGTACTTCTGAAGCAAGACCAGAAAATGAATTTAGATATTGTGCTTCACAAGCTATGCCAATTGGTACGATAGCTAATGATACTCATACAGGATGGTTCTCTGATACCAAATTCCTCACACATGCATGACAAGAAAATTCCTTCAATGTACAAATAATGTTATAGCAAGTGGGTTACATTTAGTAGGAGGGTTTCCACTAGAAATGGATGCCTATGAACTGGTTATGGAATGTTTAAATTTCTATAACCCAAACAAGAGAGTTGTTGAGAAGGAGGGAAGAATTTATGCATATCTCTCTGAGAAAGGAATTATCTAGACATTTGGGCTTCTCACATAAAGATGAAGGCTAAAACCTACCTGAGTGTCGAAGAACAAAATAGAAGAATTGAGTACCCAATGGTGTCAGGAGGAAATTACAAAATAGACAAAGCTAATTCTAAGGTCTATCTTCAACATGGATGTTCAAGAAATTATAACTATGCTAAGCAGGATAGCTAGACTGCAAGATGCTAGTAAATTTAAATCATGCATGTATGTAATCATAACAAAATTAATGGAAGGCCTAGTGCAAATGCATTGGGGAGTGTCATGCCCAAAAAAATTCACTAGAAAACCCCACATATATATATTTTTTCTTTTCTTTTCAATACAAATGTTAAGCTAACTATCACTTTAGAAGTTTGAGTTGCAACACTAACCAAGATAAGAGTTGGGCACCCAAGTGAGAGTCACTTCTCAATCTCAAGCGTAGAAATTATCTATACATAGTTTGTATGCCAAACACTACTAGGGATCACTTGACACACACTATCTTATACCCTCTTGGGTCATCTAGATCTCATGAGTCTTGGATTGAATATGGTGAGTCTTATAAGATTGAAGTTTATTTGATTTGATTGGGAAATTCAACCAAAATATGGTTATAACTACTTAGGTTAAATGAATAACAAAAAAAATAACACCATCCCTTGCGAGTCCTAGGAGTACACGTCATAAAACTCAAGGCAATTATCGCCCAAGTTTTAAATGCTTACATCACCCAAAAGCGTAGCATTATTAAATAACTAACCTAAAAGTAATTGTATCCTTCACATCAAAAGCATCGTTGATATGAAACTCGCCAAGGGTTAATTTGCATTTCACCGACACTATAATATCATTATGGACTGTAATGGTATTGTGACATTACTAGTCTCTTCCAAATAACATTGATACTATCAGGGTAAGACATCTAGCTAGTATAAAGGTGGCATTGATGCTAATGCAAGATAATAGCAAAGCGAGGTATTTGATCTAATATCACTTATCAATATTACTCACCTTACTAATATTACTTCAATTACTGACATAATAAGACTATCCTTAATGATAAAATTTTCCTTAATATTTATCTCATCAAATACTAACATCCTTCTCTATAAATCATTAATATTAAGGCAATAATTCTATTTATTTTCTTTTATTAATGGATTTCATTATCTATTTAATCATGTATCACTTGACTCCCATTCTAACCCCAACTAAGAAATTTAAATGATTTCGTAATGACTTACAAAATAAAATAAAATAAAATGGAATAAATAAATGTTAGTACTTATATGCCCAATTCTAATCCCTTATCTACAAATATCTCCTAACTATTATTTATTAATAATATCCTTTATTTATTTTCTTTTATTATTTATTCCCTTATTATTATCATGCTTAACCATATAAATGGAAAATTAAACCTAAAAGAATGTAAAAAGTGCTTTATTTTAAATATATAAAGTGCTCTATTTTAAACTAGTGGAATCGCACCCTTTAATTAAGGAGGAAGATTATATTAAAGAGTGTAAGAATTTTAAAGAGAAAAGTGTGATTTAGGGGGTAAGAGAATGGTGCCCATTCTCACCCACCCCCACGCCTCCCAAAACGCAAAAATATGACTCTAAAGGAATTAATACACATAGAGCATAGATTTGATATTTCATGCATCAAATAAAGAGGATTTTAGACGATGGTTCAGTCAACTCGCCGATCCCTACCCAAACCTTATTTCCTAGTAGTGGCACTCAAATTGGTGAATTAAAATGGTAGTACCCGTGAGAAAGTGTTTGGAGAAGTGGTTACCAATAGTAGCCAGGGAAGATTGATTGAAATCCGTTTAATTGTCTTGGATTGATATGGACGCAATATAGCTGTTGATATCCTATACCATAATACTATTATTACTCCTGAGGCAGCTGAGGGATGAGATCTCAGGGTGATTCGACAGCGACGTAAATCCCATCCTCACCCTAATTTCTGATGCCACTGAAGACTTATCTGAGTAGGCATTTAAAACATAGGACGACCAATGAATCAACTCTACTAGTCTGCATTTAGTGTTCGTGCTAAGACTTATGTCCCCCAAATATTCTCACTCCCATTGTTCTTTAGCTGAGGCGACATGGACATGGCGATGATAGAAATTTCCAAATATGGCAGCTATGATGGGTCAATGTAATGACAGACGACTTTCTTCCTTTAACCTTTGGAAAACGTTAATCTTTATGCATGGTAGCGAAATCAGTGATAATGAGAGTAGGGTGGGGTAATAGGAATCTACTTCAAAATTTGAAAGCATTAAAACTGTTTTATTTTATTTTATTATATAATAATACTTAGTGAGCATTTACTCACCCTGACAACATAGTCTGCGAAAAAAAAAGACCTGAGTAGTGTGATGGAGACATTGCAGTGGGTGTCTTAGAGGATGAGCCAACCCCTGCAGATTTTATAAGATCACATCGTGGGTGGTTGAGGATCACCCTATTTTTGCCCTGGGATTTCGCGCACCATTATGACAGTACACTACCCGCTGAGTAAATTCCTGCCTGCTAGACATTTCATCTGAGTAGCACGCTGAATATAATCGAGTGGCAGCCATTAATTTCCTGTTGGGCTTCTGAAATGATCTGAAGCGACGCTTGGTAAGGGAACCCAAAATGATGAAAATCCCAACATTCATCTAGGATATGAAGGCTTTGATAATGTTTCATGGCATTTCCTTAGTTTATTTATTTATTTATTTATTTATTTCATTATAGTTTACCTGATAACTATCTTTTGGCTTTGCAAGAATGAGGCAGTTTGCATGGGATCTCCAACATAAATTTCATCACCATTTTAGTGTTTGGTGATTACATTATTCCCCACCAACTTCAACTACCAGCATTCCAATCCATTCTTTAATGCATCTTTAGTGGCATTCTTTAGATTTCAACATGCTTATTGCAGATTAAGCCAGAATACAATTTCTACTTGCCTAAGCGATAAATCTAAAGGTATATTTGAAAGTGGAATACTTCTATTTAAATTTCATGTACATGTATTTAGCTGTAAAATCTGTAAAAATAAGAAATATGCACAAGAGGCAGAAATCTAGTGATTTCATTTATTTATCTATTTTCTACTTTGAAAGCATGATAATTTTCCTACTAACTATATACCTACTTAGGCATAGTTTATTTCCACCCCAATAAAATACAAGAAAATATTCTCTTACAAACTCATTTAAATTTTGTAATAGCATAATCCAAAATTGTTAGGCTCCTGTTATTTTACTACCACTGTGAACCGAAAACTGTCTAATTTATTTTATGCAGTAACAAGACTGATCACAAGTCTTTATAACCCATCAATAACAATTTATTTTTGTTAAAAAAATAACAGAAAAATTGCAATAACATATCCAAAACCTTCATACCATTTACAATAAAATTTAAAGAGGAAATATTTTGATACATTTTAAGGTATTGTATCTTGGATGAACACCTTTATAACTTTAGCAAAAGGAGGTTAAACACTTCCATTTAAAACATCATTTTCAAGGCTCACTTTTGTTAACATAGCCTTTTTATACCTTTCCATTAAGAACACAATACACTATTTTCTTTTACAATATGAGTTCAAAAACTACCATTTTTACTACGAGAAAACACCAAACTATTTAATAAACAAGGGGTTTCAAGTGGAGGCATATAGAGATAAACTCTAACATTTTTAGATCAATTTTTTTTTTTTTTAAAGAATACATGCTAATGAATAAGGCTTGCTCTAATCCATATTTCACTTCTAAATGGAATACTAGCTTTCCATATTACCACAATATTTGAGATTACAATGAATACACACAAATGAATAGGGCTTGCTCTTTTCCATTCTATTCATGTTACAACAAGACACTATCTTTCCATACTACAATCAAATCTAAAGAAGTGCAATGAAAAACACACAACTGATGAAGTCTTGCTCTCCACCCTACCATAATGGCGTCATGGAGCCTCGTGGGCTCTAGCCATACCCCGAGCAAGAAATACATTATACACCATTGTAATTCAATGGTGAGAGCTTAGTGCTATAACAAGCTTGCTCATTATACAACACATTACTCTAATATATCCCTTAAACAATCTTACTTATGATTCAATGCATAGATCAAGCTATCTCTACCAATACTAAGAATAAGAAAGGGAAAAGGACTTATCTCTCTACAAGCTGCTTTCCTTTGAACTCCTATTCTTCCATCCTTGACTCTCTCCTTCTTAACTTCACTTCACAAGTTCTCCAAAAGGAGAAGTGGGCAATGCCCAAATCTTCCATCTTCTTGAGATATATAGGAATCCTCCAAACCTACACTCTTTCCCACAAGTGCTCACACATGTGTGAGTCTTGTGCCAATTCCAAGAACTTTTGGGGAGTGGGAAGTTGAGAGTGACAAGTAACTTTTCCCAAGCCCCAACACTTTTTGAATTCGTCACATTCATGAATGTGGACTTTTGAAGGGTGTTTTCACACTCCAAGGACAAGTTCACATGTCAAAAAGGTTCCAAACCCATAGGTATAGGTCCTAGGAGTCTATTCTTGTTCATAAACCAAGGAAATTGACTCAATAACCCCTTTTTAAAACCCACAAAAGAATCCATACGAGTTTTGATCTTGACCAAGGGTTCCAACCCCAACCAAACTCACATCACATGACCTACAATTGGATTCTACTCAAACATAATCAACCAATCAATAATAAAACCTCAAACCTTCTAAGTCAAATAGGGCTACACTTAGGACCTCCCAAAGATGTATCTGATTTGATTCCAATATTTACCCATCCTCCTATTTGCATATTTGATTCCTTAGCCCTCCAATACATTTACTCTACTTGCTTTTAGGCCTCGGATGGAGATAAATTTATATCCTCAACAAGAAGTCTTTTGATTTGCACTTGATGGTTATCCCTTCTCATGCTAGCACCGTTATCTTCTCGACCTTTAATGTTAATCCCACATCGACTCATTTAATTTCCTGCACAACATAATCAAGCACAGTTAGACATATTAATAAACAACATTAATTGTAAATCGAATCTTTGTAACTTTATTCATGAATCATTTACATAGCTAATTACACTTCCAATGTAATACGACACAACAATTATCTTATTTCAGATTTATCTTATAAGTTCGAATCTCATACAATAATTCGCATGCACATACATCTTCATTAATTAAAATAACAGTGATATAACATAACGTAAAACTATAAGGTTACTGTTAGACAATTCATATCGCTTGCAATATATCTAACCATCTATTTAGGAGGAATATATAACACTTTAAGATTGTATTAGTCACATGCAAAGAGAGGCCTTACATCTCCCTCCCCTTAGCTTAGACTTCCTCCTGGAAGTCATTAAGGTTTGAAAACATAATCTCAATATAAGAACAAACATAAATATATCAAACATACTAATTACTTTTACTTTCTTGATGGAAGAATCGAAACATTTAGCTATAAGCGCATATTAGAGGCAAATCTCTTCCATGAATTAAATATTTAAATACTTAGAACAAAATTTCTCATACTAGAACATTTATTTGATATATTATTAGTTTAACAAATGCTAACAACAATCCATGTAGCTCTAATTTATTAACAATGTAATCGACTTCAATTAAATTATGCAAAACTATATCTAAATGAATTCATAACCTTTTATACACCTCCAAAAGTTCTTTGCATCATAAACATCACCCATGATGTTAGAAAATATTTTTGTTTCATTGACCATTCATGTCTCAGAATTGTTAGCTTCACATTTTGTCAAAATATATCCTTAAGAGAACATTTTACCTTATAATTATGGAACTCATACCATGTCTCAAATAATATTAACTTTGCATCACACGTTACTATTTTTCTCATATAGCTCACAGGTATGCCACATCACATTTATTTGTAATTTCACATGTACACACAACAATAGCAAGGATGCTCTTCCCAATTGGGTGCGCCTACCCTCATATAAAGGGTGCTCTTCCCAATGGGTGCGCCTGTCCTCATACAGTCACATAATTTACAACACAAGGCTCACATAATGGGGTTTACAAGGATGGATATTCTTGGATACCACTCGAGGCCCTTCTCTAAGGACTCCTCCATATAGATAAGAATAATCATAGAATGAGGGAAGAATGGATTAATGACCGTCCCATACCGGTCCCATTCACAACCCCTTTCAAAATAATTCCCCAACACATCTACTCCCCTATACGACCTGCCAGGGAACCCCCCGGGATATGGCAGTTTACAAATTCCACATTACACCACACATGCCAGCAAATTTGCAACCAAGGAGAAAGCCTCAAACTGAATAACACAAGATCATAAACCAAAGTTTCAATAAAACTCCCAAGAGGGAACTTATAAATTCAAGAGAAAAAAAAATAAAGATAAATTGTAGCTACATTGCAACTTTCCAATCATAATTCAAAGGCAAAATTAAACAAGTCCTTGAGGCAAATCGGACTATATAACAACTTCCAAATGGCTAAATAGCCTAAGTACATAAATGTAAAATTACACATTGCTGGCGCATAATAAAATAAAACATCAATCAAGAATTACAAATAATTCATATTTCAACAATAAAATTTTCACATTACAAGCACCACGTGACTTGATAAGCCACCTAAGGGGAGGAGGGGAATGGTGGTTCTCTAACCACATCATAAGTATTATAGCAAGCAATAATTGGTGGTCCCTGACCACATAAATATGGATAACTGGTGGTCCCCGACCACATAAATATGCATCGCTGGTGGTCCCTGACCACATAAACATGAAGCACTGGTGGTCCTTGACCACATGAATATGAGTAACTGGTGGTCCCTGACCACATAAATATGAATCACTGGTAGTCCATGTTATTCCATCCTTTACCCATGGGTTATAAACATCAAGTAATAGGTTTGCACTATGAACCAACAAGTGTGGCTCTCATATGTGGGGGAGTAGGCCATGGTCAACGTCCATGGGAAGATTACAATGACATGACATAGATCGTTTATCAGGATTAGGAACAACACCCTAAGCTCGTAATCTTCTAATGGTAGACCATGTGCCTCTGAACCCCTATTTACACTAGCTGGCATCACACTCCCATAAGGGGGAAACCAAACAATAGGGGTACACATTTAACATAAAAATAAAACTAACAAAAAAAAGGAATACATTGCATTCCATTTAATAAACACACTTATACACATAACACATTTATTTGAACTCACAAATAGCTAGCTTACATAAAGTCCATCACAAAGGGTACATATAGGGGATCATACTAGATGTCCACCACCCTTATCCCAAGTCAGATACCCAATATCCCATACTTGGGGCACAACACATTTACTGGTTTTCACTTCACATGCCATAACACAATACACTTTACAAAATTCACCATGGAACAATAACAATGCATTTACACATTCTATTTTTCTTTAAGCAATATTCACTTTTCATCTCAATTTTTGAAATGTCGACTCACTTTGCACACACATAAGAAATAACTAGAAGTATGCACTTGTAGCTTAAATATATCACCCAATCTTCCTAGAACTTAACAATGCATGGTTCACAACACTATTAACACCAATGTCGATACACCCATACACACTTTATTTCCTTACACAATTCTCAATAAATTGCCATATAATTCACAATTGTAATCTAGGTAATACTCAATTTTCCTACAATTGACAATGCATGGTACATTGAACACTTCCCATCTTACCGACATCACATATATGATCAAGATTGGTTTTTTTAACCATACCATTATTCCCTTTTTTGTTCAACTATGTTTGTTATGTTTACTAACATATCAGTATGGTTAATTCCACTATAATTTTTATGTGCTAAAGAAGGTTTCCTACTTGTTAAGGAAGATATTCAATCATTTTTGTTTGAAACATTTCAATATGGGAAAAGAAAGCACACTCAATGCATGAAACACATGATAATTCACAGAATAATAATTTTCACAACTCATTGATATCTTCTTACAAATCTTGCATTTCACTAACTAAGATTGAACCATTTAATCACATGTTACAATCATCATTTTTACAATCACAACTCCATATAACCTCATAAAGATGCACAAATGAGTAATATTCTTGAAATTTCTATCTACTTTTAATTTTTTTCTCCTTTACATTATGGTGTATATGATTTTCTCTCAAAGAGTGAGTACAGTCAATGGTTTAGAATACAACATTAGTTGAAAGTTTTACAATTCTACTTAGTGCCTCTTCTCGATATAGTTTAACTTTCCAATCACTTAATACGCCATGAATCACACATATTTCATTACTCAACTTCATAAATTCAATAATTGATTATTCAATTCTTATAACATGTGCACAACCTTCAATGTCAACACCTAATTGACTACCTTGTTACTTCCTTTATGACATGTATCCTTTCATATTTTGGCACCAACAAGACTTTAGTTCTTAGCTATGTATAAGGAAGTGTTTATAGTGTGTGCCCTAGATAACGTTGTAACTTCAAATGCATATTTTGACAAGGCCTCTTCACCAAGGTTTTAAACTCAATTACTAGAAGGAAATTATTTACTCATTACCTAAACCAATTTTCACCAATTATAACTTAGTTGCAACTTGCTACACATTCTTACCTTTGACTTGAATTTTAGTAATTATATTCTTTCACTTGTTTTAGTCTTGGATAAAACAACACAAAAGGTTTGATAGGTTTCATCGTACTATTAAGTTCACTAGGTCATGGTTTACTTGCAATAGTGTTTGAATGACATAGGGTTTCACCATTTAATTCAAGGTAAAATTCAATTTTGTCCACTTTTCTAAGTTACATGTACTATACAACGCAAGACTTTCATCATTAGTTGATGTCATCATACATGAAATTTTATTTTATTTTATTTTTACCTAACAACCACAAGGTGGTTCATTCATTGCTTCACAGGAACGTGAATTAAATCCTTATACACTATGAAAATTGAGATATTGGTTAATAGGGAAGTCCTATATATACCATGGTCTAAGTTGTGCAAGGTAGCAGTTCATGAGTGTCTAGAATCTATTACAAATTATGAACAAGTCCTTAGACTTAGGTCCAACAATCTACACCTTAAGGGTTTAATTTTAATCTTTGATAAAATTTTAAATTCAAATCTACAAGGTGCTCAAATTTCACATAATATAAGGGGTTTTCCATTGCTTCACTCATGTTAGTTTGATTTAATAAATTTAAGGGTTTATAGATTTAAACTTGTTAAATTACAACATTTAATAGATTAATCCATTTTGTGGGCCATATAATTCTTTCCTCTTTGACTAGTTGCAATTTTCCAACATATAGTTATGGTGTTCTATCCTTTATTTGTACTAAGGTCTGAACAAGAATGTAAGTTTCTCCTAGAACACAACTAACTTTAAGAAGTTACATTATTATTGTGTTTAAGAATTATGGTCTTAAGAAGTCAACAAAATAATGTTTCTTTAATAATACCCATTGTGATGACCTATTACACTATTCACATATTTTATAAAAGGACCCCACTTCAGAAACTCAATTATACCCTTCCGAAGGTTTAAGAAAGTTTAATATCAAAAGGCCAAATTGATGCCATAACCCTTGTTAACTAGACCGATATATGTATCAAGTCATTCACCCTATTTACTTAAACCAAGGCACCATGTTTATATTAAGTTTCTCCTAACAGTTGAATGTCATTAATTAAATAATTTCTTGAACCATCTAAAATGGTCAATTCTTGATAATTTAGTACTTCACAATCTTATTTGGGCTAGATAATTGCAACAAAATTCTCATTTACTTCACTATTCAAGTCCCTTAGAATTTTCCTTATAAAAATTTAATTATCACTAACACAAAGTGGTTTTCACATGTTCCCACACAAACACACCAAACTTAATGCCCAGTTTATTCCCAGAGTTCCCTAGAGCTGCAACCTAGGGCTCTGATACCAAATGTCATGCCCAAAAAAATTCACTAGAAAACCCCACATATTTTTTTTCTTTTATTTTCTTTTCAATACAAACGTTAAGCTAACTATCACTTTAGAAGTTTGAGTTGCAACACTAACCAAGATAAGATTTGGGCACCCAAGTGAGAGTCACTTCTCAATCTCAAGCGTAGAAATTATCTATACATAGTTTGTATGCCAAACACTACTAGGGATCACTTGACACACACTATCGTATACCCTCTTGGGTCATCTAGATCTCATGAGTCTTGGATTGAATATGGTGAGTCTTATAAGATTGAAGTTTATTTGATTTGATTGGGAAATTCAACCAAAATATGGTTATAACTACTTAGGTTAAATGAATAACAAAAAAAATAACACCATCCCTTGCGAGTCCTAGGAGTACACGTCATAAAACTCAAGGCAATTATCGCCCAAGTTTTAAATGCTTACATCACCCAAAAGCGTAGCATTATTAAATAACTAACCTAAAAGTAATTGTATCCTTCACATCAAAAGCATCACTTGATATGAAACTCGCCAAGGGTTAATTTGCATTTCACCGACACTATAATATCATTATGGATTGTAATGGTATTGTGACATTACTAGTCTCTTCCAACTAACATTGATACTATCAGGGTAAGACATCTAGCTAGTATAAAGGTGGCATTGATGCTAATGCAAGATAATAGCAAAGCGAGGTATTTGATCTAATATCACTTATCAATATTACTCACCTTACTAATATTACTTCAATTACTGACATAATAAGACTATCCTTAATGATAAAATTTTCCTTAATATTTATCTCATCAAATACTAACATCCTTCTCTATAAATCATTAATATTAAGGCAATAATTCTATTTATTTTCTTTTATTAATGGATTTCATTATCTATTTAATCATGTATCACTTGACTCCCATTCTAACCCCAACTAAGAAATTTAAATGATTTCGTAATGACTTACAAAATAAAATAAAATAAAATGGAATAAATAAATGTTAGTACTTATATGCCCAATTCTAATCCCTTATCTACAAATATCTCCTAACTATTATTTATTAATAATATCCTTTATTTATTTTCTTTTATTATTTATTCCCTTATTATTATCATGCTTAACCATATAAATGGAAAATGAAACCTAAAAGAATGTAAAAAGTGCTTTATTTTAAATGTATAAAGTGCTCTATTTTAAACTAGTGGAATCACACCCTTTAATTAAGGAGGAAGATTATATTAAAGAGTGTAAGAATTTTAAAGAGAAAAGTGTGATTTAGGGGGTAAGAGAATGGCGCACATTCTCACCCACCCCCACGCCTCCCAAAACGCAAAAATATGACTCTAAAGGAATTAATACACGTAGAGCATAGATTTGATATTTCATGCATCAAATAAAGAGGATTTTAGACGATGGTTCAGTCAACTCACCGATCCCTGCCCAAACCTTATTTCCTAGTAGTGGCACGTCAAATTGGTGAATTAAAATGGTATTACCCGTGATAAAGTGTTTGGAGAAGTGGTTACCAATAGTAGCCAGGGAAGATTGATTGAAATCCGTTTAATTCTCTTGGATTGATATGGACGCAATATAGCTATTGATATCCTATACCATAATACTATTATTACTCCCGAGGCAGCCGAGGGATGAGATCTCAGGGTGATTCGACAGCGACATAAATCCCATCCTCATCCTAATTTCTGACGCCACTTAAGACTTATCTGAGTAGGCATTTAAAACATAGGACGACCGATGAATCAACTCTACGAGTCTGCATTTAGTGTTTGTGCTAAGACTTATGTCTCCCACATATTCTCACTCCCATTCTTCTTTAGCTGAGGCGACATGGACATGGCGATGATAGAAATTTCCAAATATGGCAGCTATGATGGGTCAATGTAATGACAGATGACTTTCTTCCTTTAACCTTTGGAAAACGTTAATCTTTATGCATGGTAGCGAAATCGGTGATAATGAGAGTAGGGTGGGGTAACAGGAATCTACTTCAAAATTTGAAAGCGCTAAAACTATTTTGTTTTATTTTATTATATAATAATACTTAGTGAGCATTTACTCACCCTGACAACATAGTCTGTGAAAAAAAAAGACCCGAGTAGTGTGATGGAGACATTGTAGCGGGTGTCTTAGAGGATGAGCCAACCCCTACAGATTTTATAAGATCACATCGTGGGTGGTTGAGGATCACCCTATTTTCGCCCTGGGATTTCGCGCACCATTATGACAGTACACTACCCACTGAGTAAATTCCTGCCTGCTAGACATTTCATCTGAGTAGCACGCTGAATATAATCAAGTGGCAGCCATTAATTTCCTATTGGGTTTCTGAAATGATCTGAAGCGACGCTTGGCTAAGGGAACCCAAAATGATGAAAATCCCAATAGTCATCTAGGATATGAAGGCTTTGATAATGTTTCATGGCATTTCCTTAGTTTATTTTTATTCTTTATTTTTTTATTTCATTATAGTTTACCTGATAACTATCTTTTGGCTTTGCAGGAATGAGGCAGTTTGCGTGGGATCTCCAACATAAATTTCATCACCATTTTAGTGTTTGGTGATTACATTATTCCCCACCAACTTCAACTACCAGCGTTCCAATCCATTCTTTAGATTTCAACATGCTTATTGCAGATTAAGCCTGAATACAATTTCTACTTGCCTAAGCGATAAATCTAAAGGTATATTTGAAAGTGGAATACTTCTATTTAAATTTTCTTGTACATGTATTTAGCTGTAAAATCTGTAAAAATAAGAAATATGCACAAGAGGCAGAAATCTAGTGATTTCATTTATTTATCTATTTTCTACTTTGAAAGCATGATAATTTTCCTACTAACTATATACCTACTTAGGCATAGTTTATTTCCACCCCAATAAAATACAAGAAAATATTCTCTTACAAACTCATTTAAATTTTGTAATAGCATAATCCAAAATTGTTAGGCTCCTGTTATTTTACTACCACTGTGAACCGAAAACTGTCTAATTTATTTTATGCAGTAACAAGACTAATCACAAGTCTTTATAACCCATCAATAACAATTTATTTTTGTTAACAAAATAACAGAAAAATTGCAATAACATATCCAAAACCTTCATACCATTTACAATAAAATTTAAAGAGGAAATATTTTGATACATTTTAAGGTATTGTATCTTGGATGAACACCTTTATAACTTTAGCAAAAGGAGGTTAAACACTTCCATTTAAAACATCATTTTCAAGGCTCACTTTTGTTAACATAGCCTTTTTATACCTTTCCATTGAGAACACAATACACCATTTTCTTTTACAATATGAGTTCAAAAACTACCATTTTTACTACGAGAAAACACCAAACTATTTAATAAACAAGGGGTTTCAAGTGGAGGCATATAGAGATAAACTCTAACATTTTTAGATCAATTTTTTTTTTTTTTTAAGAATACATGCTAATGAATAATGCTTGCTCTAATCCATATTTCACTTCTAAATGGAATACTAGCTTTCCATATTACCACAATATTTGAGATTACAATGAATACACACAAATGAATAGGGCTTGCTCTTTTCCATTCTATTCATGTTACAACAAGACACTATCTTTCCATACTACAATCAAATCTAAAGAAGTGCAATGAAAAACACACAACTGATGAAGTCTTGCTCTCCACCCTACCATAATGGCATCATGGAGCCTCGTGGGCTCTAGCCATACCCCCGAGCAAGAAATACATTATACACCATTGTAATTCAATGGTGAGGGCTTAGTGCTATAACAAGCTTGCTCATTATACAACACATTACTCTAATATATCCCTTAAACAATCTTACTTATGATTCAATGCATAGATAAAGCTATCTCTACCAATACTAAGAATAAGAAATGGAAAAGGACTTATCTCTCTACAAGCTGCTTTCCTTTGAACTCCTATTCTTCCATCCTTGACTCTCTCCTTCTTTTCTTCACTTCACAAGTTCTCCAAAAGGAGAAGTGGGCAATGCCCAAATCTTCTATCTTCTTGAGATATATAGGAATCCTCCAAACCTACACTCTTTCCCACAAGTGCTCACACATGTGTGAGTCTTGTGCCAATTCCAAGAACTTTTGGGGAGTGGGAAGTTGAGAGTGACAAGTAACTTTTCCCAAGCCCCAACACTTTTTGAATTCGTCACATTCATGAATGTGGACTTTTGAAGGGTCTTTTCACACTCCAAGGACAAGTTCACATGTCAAAAAGGTTCCAAACCCATAGGTATAGGTCCTAGGAGTCTATTCTTATTCATAAACCAAGGAAATTGACTCAATAACCCCTTTTTAAAACCCACAAAAGAATCCATACGAGTTTTGATCTTGACCAAGGGTTCCAACCCCAACCAAACTCACATCACATGACCTACAATTGGATTCTACTCAAACATAATCAACCAATCAATAATAAAACCTCAAACCCTTCTAAGTCAAATAGGGCTACACTTAGGACTTCCCAAAGATGTATCTGATTTGATTCCAATATTTACCCATCCTCCTATTTGCATATTTGATTCCTTAGCCCTCCAATACATTTACTCTACTTGCTTTTAGGCCTCAGATGGAGATAAATTTATATCCTCAACAAGAAGTCTTTTGATTTGCACTTGATGGTTATCCCTTCTCATGCTAGCACCGTTATCTTCTTGACCTTTAATGTTAATCCCACATCGACTCATTTAATTTCCTGCACAACATAATCAAGCACAGTTAGACATATTAATAAACAACATTAATTGTAAATTGAATCTTTGTAACTTTATTCATGAATCATTTACATAGCTAATTACACTTCCAATGTAATACGACACAACAATTATCTTATTTCAGATTTATCTTATAAGTTCGAATCTCATACAATAATTCACATGCACATACATCTTCATTAATTAAAATAACAGCGATATAACATAACGTAAAACTATAAGGTTACTGTTAGACAATTCATATCGCTTGCAATATATCTAACCATCTATTTAGGAGGAATATATAACACTTTAAGATTGTATTAGTCACATGCAAAGAGAGGCCTTACAGGGAGGTCTTATCAATGATAGGTTACATGATCAAATAAAGGAATTTCTAAAGTCAAGATGTTTTTCTAAGTCCTCATATGTGATCTATTCTTGCGCCTTAAGAGAAAACAAGCAAGGGTTGAATAGTGTCGGTACTTGATGCAGGAGCATCTAGTGGTGTAGGGAAACTTTTCATCACCCAAAAAAAAAATTGTTTTATTTATTTTCTTTAGTTGTTTTGAGCCCCATGATAGCACTTAGGGGGTATCAGATTGCCAGGCATCAAAAATAGCGAAAACTAGACACTTACTACATTTAGTAAGTTAGCCTAAATGGGATCATATGAAAGTGAAAATTTACCCCAAGGAGCATAGCTGAAAAGCATTTCCAGTCGCAAAAGAATCACCCCAATACCCTACACAGTTTGGGAGAAGTTAAAGTTTCCATCTCGAAAAATTTCTCCAATGTAGCTTCAAATTTAGATATAAAACTTTAGAGGACCCGAAATAGCTCAAAAAGTGGTTGAACCAACCTATGATGATTTTTGCATTATAGAGCTCATCGAGAGTTTTCCAATGATATGCAATAATAGAAAATTAGACACTCAAATCAAAAGTTATGTTATGGACCTGAGAAGTTGGTCCTCAAAAAAATGAATTTCATAAAAATTTCCTCCTAGGCCAGAAATCAAATGGCGAGGCTTTTGGCACCAAAACACACTAATACATTTGATTGCAAAATACGACAAAACTGTCTGACGAAATATGTAAAATACGATGTTCGTCGGGTGCTTGTAAAATTTGATGTGTAATTTACAATTTTTTGAAAGTTTATCCCGACGTTAGTCAAAATTTTGACGAACCTGGGGTTCGTTGAAATGTCGGTTATCATTTTCGTCAAATTTTTGACAAACATAAAAAATTTAAAAAAATCAAATTGTGGCCGACATAAAGAAAAGTGAGTTCACACCTGATTTATTACAACAGTGTTTTGCTCTACTTGAGATAGTTTGTGGAGAACTAAGGACGATTTTCTTGGAAAAATAAAAAAATTCAAGAAGATATCACTAGGTTGAGGGTAGTCATTGTCTTTTTGCAGAATTCAATTGTGAAGTCAGATTTGTAGTTCTAGGTTTGAAAATCATATTTTAAAGCAACATCTCATCAAATTTCATTTTTAGAGGTTAAGGGTTTTGAGAATTTCATGTCTAGATTTTGTTGTGTGGAATCACCATAAGATCACAACCAAGGAACAAATTCTTGTGACTATAATTATGTGATCCATAACTGTATTGGTCATGTGGCACAGTTGTGCTATAACAAATACATGATGCATTCATGTGTGGCCCAGGTTTAATGTGGCTATGTTGTGATAGAAATGGAGGCACTCATATAATGTAGTTAATTTAGGTTGTATAATGTAGGTGTCAATCATCATTGGGTGCATTCAGGTTGTCTCAAGTTTAACAAGTTAAGATGTAATTATAGCATGATCGAAGAGTGATTACCTCTTGCTTCAATAAAGAGCCTATAACTTTGGTTGATATGTAGAGTGGTTGTGTTATATCAATTATGTAGTGCATTCAAGCACAACCCATTTTTAATGGGCTATTCTAGAGAGTAATCAAGATTTTCTAAACCTTATGAATGTTATTTGACATATATTTGTATAATCTCAAATTCCTTCAGAGGCTTTTGAAGTATCAATGTATCCTATATAGGGTTTAGAATAATTTCTTTTAATTAAAAAAATAAATAAATGATGTACTTCCCTGTAATTAGATAATGTGGAGATCTCCTAAATCTGCCCTAGCACACTATCCTCTTTGGCACTGTATTCATTACTCCAGCTACTAGGTTTTTGCATGTGACATCTTTAATATCTTCATGACCGTGGCGTTTAAATAGATCTTAGTTTTTTCTTTAATCCTTTTCATGGTAACCCTTGAGTTCCATAATCCACCTTCAATCTCTTCTAAGAACGTTGTCTTAAGCTAGACTGCATAGTATGCATATAAAACAAGTCCTTCATACCTACCATTGTTCCAAACCACCACTCACTAGCTTGCTTAAAATGTTGTCTCCATAAGCACAATAGCATGTTTTAAAATCATGGTTTCCAGTGATTGACCATTAAGGTCACCACTTTCATCATGAAAATACAATGAGATTTTTGTCTTCAAACTCAAGGCATTATGGAAAATAACATTGTGAATTATTTGTTGTGTACGATTCAATTTTTTTGCACATTTACTACTGTGCTAACTTCCTTTAAGACTAGGTATTGCACCCTCATCTGCAATCTCAAACAGCTCACTCACTATCACTTGAAGATTCCTTTCATGAGCATCCTTCTATAAAATCAAACTATGCCCTATAGACTTCCTACTTACTACAGGGGACTCATTGTTTTATGGTATTGTAGTTCTTAAGATCCTTCAACCTTATTGACACTACTTCACAGTCCACAAGGTATTATTCACTATTTTTCCATCTTTGGTGAGTCTCAAAATACTGCTCAAACATGCAATCCACTACCTCCATTATACAATATTAATGGCTAAGAAGAAATATTCAACCTATGATTATCATTGTTACTTCATTTAGATAGTCATTCCCTGATTGCATTTTCCTTGTTTAACACTACCAAAAGCATTTGAAAAACCCTTAAGGTCAGCAAGGGGGTAAGCAAACTCACTGTTAAAATCTCCACTTTACTATGCAAGGTTTGAGCTTTATTATCTTTTCACTACTTAGCCTATTTTTGACTATCACATCTCAAGTGACTGTCATTCTTCTTACTGTAGATTGCATTTAAAAATGTCACTAAGCTACATAGTGTGCTTGTTATTAGCTACAATCTTTAGATTGCAAGATTTTTTTATTACCTACAATGTCTCAATCTTTCTGGTATTGCAACCTCACTAATCCGCTATAGTTATTGTTTATGTTTCTATGGAGGCCTAGGGTTTGTACCCTAATCAAGCTCTTACCAATGCTTTTGTTTTTTTTTATTAGGGCTCTCTCAATGTTGAGGGCCCTAGGGATAAGATCATCATAAGAAGTGACACATTGCATCTTTAACTAAAAGGATAAATCTGTATTGACATTAGCAATGATGATTATGACTCGTTGCTCCTTAGGAATGGGTCACTTGCTCTTACTAGATCACTACCTCCATTGTTGTAGGAATTTTGTGATCAAGTTCAATATTCTGATTTTAGGAGTCTTAACGGTTGGAAATCATAGTAAAATTATAATTTAATAAGTTTTGGAATTAGCATTGTAAAGTGTTTTTTGGGGTCATTAACTTTAGACTATCTTCTCTTTTGCAGGGGTGGTTGCATGCCAATTTTTTTTGGTGTAAAATATCGAAATTATTAGATTATATTACCTGTCTATTAATAAAAATTATTGGAGTGTGAGTTTGATATTTTTCGAAGATCTAAATAGTCAAGCTTAGTAAAGAAAAATCATGTCAGATAATATTAGTCTAGAACAAAATAAAGAGACACTTGATAGATTGTGGGCTAGATTGAAAAGAAAGGGTGATGGGAAATGTTATTGTCCTTGCAATAATTGCAAGGGCTTAAAGATGAGATGACTTTTAATCACAACAGCTGAGAAACATTGTAGGCAGCATGGTCACGTTGAAGGGGGCATGATTATCATCCATTGGTAAGTTGTTCATTATATGTGTTTATATTGATTGAATTTGTAAATTTTTATATTGTTTTAACATTTTATATATATATATATATATCACTTGATCATGATCATGGTTTATTCGTGTCTATCATTATTAAAAAGGTGGGGCACCCTAGGGCAGATGATATGGATTATCACGGGCCAGAGAATGTGATTTTGCAAGCAGACGAACATGGAGCTGTGAATATCAAAGATGAAGTTAATGATCCTATGGAAGAAGATGATCATGTGCTAGAAAACACAATTGAAGATGATGGTATGAATAGATTGATCTATGCCACATTTAGTGGTATAGCTGATCATGATGATCAAGATGACTTTGATGATGTTCATGATTTACCTCTACTTGACAAGGCATACAAGCCCCTTTATGAAGGCTTTGAAACAACTTTTCTCTCTACTGTATTGTTGCTATTGAACTTGAAGGTTATGAATGGTTTATCAAACATAGCAATCTCATGGATGTTAAGGTATGTCATATATGTCATTTTTTTTCATCTATTTTAATTGTTGTTAGTTCATCACTAGTAAATAAATGATGAAATATGTACCATTAATATTCTTTATATCAACAAATTATTTTTTGTTGTAGATTGATTGGTGAATTTTTGTTACCACCATCAAATATTTTACCTCGCTCATACTGAGATTTATGTGCCATTATGAAAGATATCAGAATGGAGTATCAAACAATAGATGCATGTCCCAATGATCATATTATATATCATAAACAACATGAATTTGCAACAGAATGCCCGAAATGTCATATCAGTAGATATCAAACAGATCAACTAACAAAAAAGGTGTCTTGCAAGGTTCTTCGTTATATTCCCATTATTCCACGTATGCAACGATTATTTAGGTGCGAAAGCTTAGCACAATTGATGGATTACCATGCACATAATAGAAGTGGAAATGACATTCTTCGAATGCCTGCAGATGGTTTTGCATTTAGGGACATGGAGGAAAAATGGCCACACTTTAAAGAAGAACCTCATAATCTCAGGCTTTCATTGGGAGCGTATGGTGTCAATCCATTTGGAGAGCTGAGATCTATTTACTCAGTGTGGCTTATTTTTGTTATCAACAATAACATTCCTCCATGAATGTCAATAAAGAGGGAGCACATAATGTTGTCAATGATTGTTCCAGGTATTTGTTTACATCAATTTTCTTTAACACAGTAGCATCTCATTTGTCTTATTTTTGCATAATGACTTATATTTTTTCATTCAATAGTCATGTACATTAATTTATATATATTGCAGTAAAATGGTTATAATAATTATGTAATGTTTATGTTCATTCAACTAGGTAAGTACCAAGTTAAAGATATGAATGTATATATCGAGCCTCTTATCGAGTTACTAAAGTTATGGAATGGTGTCACTATGTATGATGTCTCCAGACCAATAGGACAAAGACAATTTCAATTCCATGCAATGCTTGTATGGACAATTTATGATGCCCCAAGGCTAACACATTTTTGTGGTATGTTATAATGTTTGACTACACTTTAACAATGTTTAATTTGATGAAGTAGATATCATGAATGTTTTTAAAATAATCTATTCATTATATATAATTATAAAAATTGACATATTTAATCCAATTATATATCATCTTGTAGGTCTTCAAACAAAGGAAAAATTTGCATGTCCAATTTGTGGTCCAAAGATGAAATCTCGTCGTTCAACAAGTTTAGAAAAGAGGTGTTTGATAAGTATAGGAACTTCCTCCATAGAAATCATAAGTATTGAACTACTGAAAAACATATTTTCAATAGGAAAGAGGAGACTACATCAAAACCACGAAGAATGTCACCTCGCCTATAGAAGTTGGAATATAATAGAATTAATCGTCAAGGTTATACATCAGATCAAATTGTTTATCTATCATATATGATATGTTTTGAATTTATATTTTTATATTGTGTTGTGTTTACTCATGTTGTAATTGACAATGTCGATTGTCGTTGTTAATTTGTTTAACTTATATGCTTCATGAAGGTTGTCAAGGCATTAATAGTCGGCTTCCATAGGGACTGAAAAGTTATCCTAGACAATTTAGTAGGTTGCCCTACTATGAGCAGCTACAAATTGTGCATTTGTTTGATACAATGCATATCGGAAAGAATATAATAGAAATGTTATGGAAAATATTGGATGGAAGGCATGATAAAGAAAAAATTGTCAAAATTTGTAGTGACATTTAGGAAGCCAATCATGCAATGAAAAATGTCATTTAATTAAATAGTGATGAAGACCAAATTAATATAAGTGCCCTTCCTTGGTTATTAACAGAGCAACAAAGCAATGCTATAAAAGAAGTCATACAGAAAATTTGATTTCCCACAGGATTTGCTGTGAACATAAACAATATAATAACAAAGAAAGGTGAATTTGGGTCAGGGATGAGAATGCATGATTGGCATACCTTCATTAAGGTAATTATTCTAGTATATTATATACACTTGTATAATACATGTACTTTTCAGCGTATTGTGTTTACTACTTTTGGAAAAATAATGAAAAGATCATTTTATAATTGTTACAGTACGTTCTACCTCTATCTCTCCTGGACAACTTTGACAACAATGTCAAGAAAGCTATATATGATCTTTGAAAATGCATGAGGTAAGTAGCAAGATTTGTTCAATTCGTTGTATACATCTTATAATTGTCATTTGTTTTACTTGTTATGTAATATACTGTATATTTTTGTTAAATATCGTTAATATATTTGCGCTTTGAATCACTTGTAGATGACTATCATCTAAAGAAATCCATAAAGAAGATATAAATTATTGGAAGAGAAAAATTCCTCATCTAATGTGTGAAATGCAAAAGTTTCTACCTTCAACATTTTTCAATGCACAAGAACACAACCTCATACACCAAGTTGAGGAGATTGAATTGTGTGGACCTGTACACACAAGGTCAATGTGGATGGTTGAGAGGCACTTGAAATTTTTGAAGGCTTTGGTTAGAAAAAGAGCACATCCTAAGGGTTCTATGATGGAAGGATATATGGTATACCAGACCATGGTGTACATTAGTGAATATCTTGCTAAGTTTGCAGCAAAGATCCACTTAGATTGCATTTGGGATCCCAACTCCATTAACAAATTTAAAGGGGAGTACCTGTTGGGGAAAGGTAGATTGAGGAAAGTGAGGTAATTATAAGATGGCCATGGAGATTAATTGGAATGCATTTTTTTATGTATATTGTACTTATTTAAATTTTATTCTTCAATATACATCAATTATAAATTAAGGTCGTATACTGTGATATTTAACTAATTATACGTCATTTGTGAATTTCAATTTATTTTGGTACAGTTGGTCAAGAGTGGGATGCACTACATTTGTACGTCACCAACAATCTTGATTGGATGATGGTATGAATTGAACGATGTCAACAATCTAGTTGGGCATTAATATGGGAAGGTGTGGCTTCATTGGTTAAAGAAGCTCATCGTAATGGAGATTCCAATGTTACACAAAGGGAAATTGATTTAGCATATGGTTTAAGAGAGAAATAGGTACGTATAAATATATTAATCACCCATATTATTTAATTATTTTCAAGTATATTGATGTATATATATCTTGAGATTTTTTTCTTTGCATACATTCAGCTAAAAATAAATATGTTTATCAACTGATGATATTGCAATAATTTTTACATGTTTGACATATTGCAGGTGAAACACCACAAGGCTATGTGGTGCAATGGTTGTAAATTTTGAATCAAAATATTGGATGATATGAAGAAAACTTATGATTCTGGTATAACTGTAGTCTTTCAGGTGACTAATGTTTCATCTAGAAGCGACATAAATCTAGAAGTCTCAAAAAATCAATACTATGGGATTTTGGATGATATACTTGAGTGTGACTTTAAGTCCTTTAGATTAATTTTGTTTGTCATCCTATGGTACAGGCTACGATTGAATGAAAATGATCCTGAGAGAACTGTTATTGAACATGATAATGGATTTACCACGGTTAATACAAGGTTGATCGAGCGAGCTGGAAATGAGCCCTATGTTCTTCCAAGCCAATGTGAGAAGGTATTTTACTCAGAGGTTCTAGGTAAACCGGGTTGATCATTTGTTGTTAGACATGATCCAAGAGGAAGGCCGGTAAAGTATAATGTGGTGGAAGAAGAAGATACCAAAGAACTAAAAGATAATGTAGATGATGATCAGGATCAACAGTTAGTTGATGATGTCCCTAACGAAGATGTCGAAGAGGAGGAACTAGATGATGATGATGTAGGAGTTAATGTTCATGAAGATGATATCCATGTGAATGATGACATTATTGAAACTGATATTGATGATGATGATGATGATATGACCAATCCTTACAATGTCGAATCTGGATCGGATGATACAGACAAAGAGTTGGATGAAGAAGAAGATCAATGACATTGAAATGTAGAAGTTATGCGATTATATTATCTATTTGATATTAATTTCTTGATAGAATTATATTTGACTTATGTAGTTACATAATTAATTCATGATGTTTTTAATTTTTATGCCATTACATAATTAATTTAATGATGTACTTTTTAATGTTTGAAAGGTAAAAAAAATAAAACATTTCAATAGTGATGTTAACAACATTGAAATTAGTGTGTTTTATGTTTCATGTGATCATAAAAGATTAAAAAGTTTGTTGTAGAGGTGGTTGTTCAGTGGTTGACATGTATGTTGGTTCTTTTTACAATGTAACTAGGTTTTTCTTCTAATATACCTATGGAATTGCCAATTCCAATCGAAGGCAGCTCGAAGGACCTGGACCAACTGATAAGGACTTTAAAAGCCTCGTACACTTCAGGCTCTGCAAGACCTGGGAGGGTGGTCCCTTAATGTGTTTACAACCTCTGTACCATTATTATAAACAAGATTAACAATAGTAGATGATCTCACTTAATAGCTCAACATGATAAGATAATATCAACTAGAATTGGTTGTTCATAGACAATATCAACTATCTAGAGTGTGAGATAATTAAACACAATCATTTGCAATTTGTAGCAAGCTCTAGGAAAAGATAAAAAAATACTAAACTACACGAATAATTACAACTTAGATCAGTGCCATATATCCATTGCAGGAGTCAAATTCATAAGCATCTAGAGGTTTATAATAGATATAATACATCAAATATAAGATCCCTGACAATATTGCATTACAATTTCATCAGTATGCATTCTAACCTAGGACTACTTATCAAATCCTTATACAACACATATCTGCCTATAATCCCATTCAATCATTTTGATTAATTCCTTGAATTAAAGCTAAAATAGGATCATACACACCACAACAGTGAGATGGATAAAACAACCCTTAGTTATTTCATTGAAATTTTAGATATGCATGTACAATGGAGAGACATGAGCTCAAATTTTCATTTCAACTCAAATGCTAGTATTGTTATACAACATTAAATCTCTATGAACTCAAAACCTATTACATAATGACTCAAAACCTAAATTTCATTTCTCTAAAACCATCAGACTTTACAATTTTCTCTGCAACTTCACCTAGACTCGACAAAAATTATCTAACTTGCTAATCCGTACTTCTGACCTTGAAATCCTTCTCATAGAAAATAAAGGAGCAAACAAGCATCGGGCCAGAAAGTACACCTGTCAGCAGTCAATTGGAGCACCTGGTGATATTCCAAAATTTGTTACAATAGCCACCACCTTGAAAAATATTCTTGTTCAAAAATCGTTACAACAACAATCATCCTAGAGCATATTCTCATTCATCATGTCGACAGAGGAAGGTTGATGCAATAACAAAAAACCACGTGAAACCCACACCAAGGAAGTCATCCATACAAAACTAGAAACATTGTAACCGCAACATCTGATTTGCCACCTGTCGGTAGCCCACTCCTTTTACTCATCATCATTCAAATACTTATCCACCCACCTCTAGTATTCTTCGTCAGTTGGACAATCAAAATTAATCACCTCTTTAACCTTTGTACTATAAGGAAAATACTTAACCGCTACCTGATTAGCATCTCTTTCAAAAGATTCCAAAAATGAGCTGGTACCAATAATCTTATCCATACAATTTACCAACAAATCATAATCTGAGTCATGACAAATTATTTTAATTTGATTATTGATGGCTTTACTTGCTTGATCCTTCCATTGTTGGAGTGTTTTGATTTCCCCTTGCTCATCAATTATATCAGGTAACAATGTGTTACCCCAATCATTGAAGTTCTTTACCAATTCCCTAATCTTCCTACTTAGATCATCTGGTAAGGTCTCAAAACCTTGCAATGATTTAACTAATATATAAGTAGGCTTCAATGATTGGGGCCTGTTATTTACATCAAACCTTGAGGCTTTATTCATAACATCTAGATTATTTTCCCTAGGGATCCATTTTGAATTATTGGAATCACTATCCCCTGATCCCTATCAATATTATTTATTGCTTCAAATAGCAAAGAAGACAAAGAATGTATAGAGGGCAGTTTATTATCCACCTTTTCATTTAAATTCTCCAAAACAAGAGTAACAATTTCTTTTTCTTTTGAAAGAAAACCCTCCTCTTTTACCCTTAGTGATTTCTGTAATTGATCAATTTTCTACATGAGTTGCCTCTTTGTTGGATCAACAGAGCACTCTATTTCTTCATCAACTTGTTCTAGAGGAGGGGTAAGAGCAGGATTTTGAATGGGAGACCCTGGTGTAGAAACATTTGGAGAAGCAGGAGGCATTAACCCTGCTTTGGGAGGTGATGTGCTAGTTCCTAGAGCATTGGATGTTTCCCCAGTATGTCTATACTTGAACCTTTCTACTTCAATTTGCAGCTCAACATTCATCTTTCATTTTACTATATTCTTCAATTAAAATGTTATACTTCTCCATTAGGCTCTTTCTTTCAGCCTCCTCCCTTTCAGCAGTATTTTGGGCCAACTTGGCCACATTCACAGTTAAACTAGTGGCTTCAGTTTTTGTAATCTCTGAAGCGCTCTTTATTATTAATCCTCCTTTGAAATTTGGATTAATATCAACAATGTCTGGCTTTCTTCCTTGTGGAGCCAATGCCCAAATTGCCAAGGTCTCATATTCTTCACTGAAGGCAGAGTTTTATAATGTTGCCTTAACTTCTTCTTCAGAATCCTGAAAAGGATTCTTGGACTTTATAATGGCATTTAAAGCCACTACATCTGCGATGTCTCATTCAAGAAAAATCAAAACAGCAGCCTGATTCACTAGTTGTATTCTTTCTTCAGAAGTGATGTTTTTGAACTCTTCCATTAGTTCAACTTCCACTTCTTCATCATTCTCCTGATATGACCTATCAGGCCTTAGTTCTCTTCTCTCCTTGCATTTATTTTGATATTCCTCAAATTTCATCCTCCATGCCAATTGCAAGAATACAGGAGTCTTTACAAATGCATTGTCATCTAAGAACTCCTTGAAAGCCTCCATTCTTGCATCCTGCACACTCTTACCCTTCATATCCAAATTGGATAGAACCAATTCAGTTGACCTAGGAGGGGATGGCATACCAACCTGCATGTCTTGATCAGTAACAATAATTTCATCTATGAGATCCTCAGGTAGGTGATTAGTTCTTTGCCTCTTAGGGCTTGGCTTAGGTGGTGGTGATGAGGGATTGCGCTCTGGTGAAGATCCTAATTCAATGATTTTAACAGCCCTAGGTACTTTGAATTTTGGGCCTGGTTGTGAAGGCGCCTTCATTATTTTCTTCCCTTTTCTATCTACTTCTTCCTCATCACTACCAGTATCCCTTTTCCTCCTATAGATGGGCTACCTTTCTGTAGTCTCATATACTAGCCTTGTTTCAATTGGCATATCACTTTGTCCTTGCATGTCCAGACTTAGCCTTAAATTTATCTTTTTGGTGTTCAAGGTGTCCATTATCTCCTTAAAATTCTTCATTAAAAAATCAATTCTCTTGTGGTATGGAGTGAATTTCATCAATGGATCATACGTCAGATCCATTTCATGCACAATATCCAGTAGCTTACTATAAGCTATCCACTTTTCCTTGTTCAATTCCTGTCTATTTAAATCAAATTCATTCATGATCAGGTCCTCGGGAAAATTGAACTCATGTGCAAATTTTCCACCCTTTATTCTGTCTAAAAAGAGTAAAGAAACCTTCAGGATCATGGTGTCGCCTTGGACCAAATCTCAAATGGTAATCAACAAAGAATTTTTCAAAATGTGTCCATCCTCCCTTTGAAAATGTAAAGTCAGACACTACTGTATAATCAGGGAATAATGTTCCCTTCCCCTTTCTAGTTAGGTTATCTTCACGAATACACCCCATCTGCCACATAACTTCTGCAAACCCTAGTCTCGGTGGTACATTGTATGGTAGTATGTGAGGGGTTCCTTGAAATCCATATATTCTCAAGACAGTGCTAACTGGATATGGGATAATGTCACCCTAGTTATGTAAAACCGTCAATTCTGGTTTCCTCTCCTTCGGCCTAAGGAAATCATGCACTTCCTTAGGGATCCTAGGTACATTTACCATCAATCTAGCCCTCAATCTTGCAGCAAAACAATTATCAAATTGCACATAACTGGTGCTTTCCTTATTATAGGACAAATCTATAGCCCATATCTGTATTGGCAATCTTTGTCCATTAATGGATTGTCTTAAGTTCATCTTCTTAGCAAAGAAATCAGCATTCCTAAACAAGAACATATGCATCAACATGGAATACCAAAAGAATTGAGTACTAATATCACCATTCTACAGCTTCGACAGTCCTTCATGTATCCTCTCCACCAAAAAAGAAGAAAATTCATATGTTACAGAGAAGTTAGGGTGTTGTATTTGCACCCCCATGAACATGTATGTAATCGACATTACTGCACCAGGGCTGAAACCCAAAATCTGACATATTGAATAGAAAGTAGCCAGGAAAGGCTTTTCAAAACAATTCAATCTGAAGGGTTCCTGGTCACTAGGGCTGATGTGAAATTGTGAACGCCTTGCCTTAACTAGATGAGGTGGAAGCAGCTTAACCCTAAAAAGAGATTTCAATTTTGTATACTCCTGCTTCATTTCTTCAAGATTAATATGAACCAAGTCATCACTTGGCTCACTCAAATCAAAAGTCTATTAGATAACATCTCTATTAATTTCTAATAGAACCCCTCCATCATTATCTCTGATTACCCGTGTGATAGGGTCATATCTTTTGGCCACTGCTCTAAGTAAGTCCACATCAGGAAACACATTTGGAACAACCAGCTTTCCCATGTCGTACATCCATCCATTTAAAAAAGGATGAGAAAAATTCCTCTGTCCATACCATAATCTAAACATTTCTAAGCCTGTGAGTGGAACCCTAGCATCAACAATGTTGGAATTATTACATACCAACCCCTCCCCTAGGATTTTCCCTCGCATCAATACCAAACCTTTCCTTCTCTCATTTGTTGATAATGGAAATTGATCTAGAAAATCATCATACAAGTTTATTTTCAAATACTCAATGTGGACAGAGTGTTGCTTGGTTGGTGCCATTTTAGACAAACTAAGGCCTCACTACAATGTTACACTTCAAGTGGCTATGACTAAGTAGAGATAGGAAATTATAGAGTAAAAATACTGCAATTCCTCATAATTTATGATTAAATAATAGCCCTAACAAAATATTTTAATGAACTCAGTGACAAGCTTAGTAGACCCCCCCTTCCCAAATTTAGGTGCAAAATGATTGGGAAACAAAGAAAATTAACTCACGGCTTTTTTCGCAAAAACTCCAATTTCTGGCTGCAGCTGCTCACAGTTACACCTTTAGCTTTGAAATTGTTTTCATGAAATACTTGGATGCTCTGTGATACAAATGAGATGAGTAAATTGATTTTATGTCAATCAAATCCTACGAGTAGATGTCTCATCCACCATTAAAGCCCACTCGCGCGTTGCACGAAGGGCTCCAACCATAATTTAATACATATTTAAATTTGAGTTGTTGATCCTTCAGTTTGATAAAATCATCGACGACCATCTTCAAAATAGGCTGAGGAAGGAATTCCACATGGCGGTTGCTCGCAATATCATAGTCCTTTGATTTACCATCGAGGGATGGCAGGCATTGTCGATCTTTTTACCATAAATCCTGCTCCTTCAAAAATGGTTGCCATCCTTTCCTTTAACTGTCGAGCAACTTTTCCCTTAAAATCATAACATCTGCATTGAAATAAAACATGTGCATCTTACAAGCACATTAGTAATCTACCCCATACTACATTTAAAACCGGCGAACGCTTTCTTCACTCCTTAGGCTTCATTGGATGAGACATGTGGCAGGCACCCGCAACATCGCGATCCCAAAATTCTTAATCCCGGGATGGCGAGCACCATCAGTCTTGAAGAGACAGCTTATCAATGGTCACACAGATTTCATCCTTTAGGAAGGGCACATGGCACCCGCTCGTGATATTGTAATCCCTGTAATCCCTAATCACGGGATAGTGGGCGCCGTTGATCTCGTTCCTTTAACATAGTCGCCAGCCATGTCGTTAACCTTCGAGAAGCTTTTCCAATGAGATTATAACATAACCATTGATTTAGAACATGTGCGTGTGGAGAACACTTTAGTAATCCACCCCTTAATACATTTAAAGTTGGCTAGTGTTTCCTTTACTCTTTAGGCTTCATCGGATGAGACACGTGGCGCTCGCCCATGATTTCGCAATCAACCCAAGCACCATCGCAGGATGGTAGAGAACGGCTTAGATCAAATGGTACTTGGTCAACAATAGCTCAAATTTGATCCCCCGGATAGGACGCGTGGCACCCTCCTGTGATTTCATGATCCTTCAATTCCCGATCATGGGATGGAGAGCACCGTTGATATCTGGAGGAAATACATCAATGGCAACACTAAATCAACCCTTGCAAAATAAAAGATTCATTAAAAGGAGAAGTGGGCATTACTAGGCGGACGAAAAATTAAAAAATTATATTTATAGAAGAAAAATAAAATAGATTTACAATTTTTTTTTATAATTTCACTTTTAACTTTAAATGTATGTTCACTCATTAAGTTGTATTTTTTTTACAATCACATTTTTATTTTAGATGTTTGTTTATAAAATATAAAGATGCATTAAAAATATATTAGAAATATTTTTCTTGATATTATATAGCATTGATAACATTAAATTAACATAGAATAATTTCACAATATCACTTAACCAATCAAGAAAAAATTAATCATTACTGTGCAACATTATTCTCACATCAAACTAACAAATAAACATTGAAAACAATTTTTATTTTTTTTTATATTATAACATTCATAACTTAAACCTTTTATACACAATATCAAATTAATTATAAAAAACACATAAAATTATTTATAAGCAACTTAA
Organism: Sequoia sempervirens; assembly: GCA_007258455.2. Lineage (NCBI taxonomy): Eukaryota > Viridiplantae > Streptophyta > Pinopsida > Cupressales > Cupressaceae > Sequoia > Sequoia sempervirens. Next base: position 267,699,554 of record VDFB02353493.1, read on the forward strand.
TTTTTTTAACAATTTAATAAAATATAATTTAATATAATTAAGAAAAATTAAATAAGAATTATAGATAAATTTATGAAATATTGATTTACTTATCAAGAAAAAATCAATGATAAATTTACTTATTATAGATAAATTTACTTACCAATCTATTTTAACCATCAAGAAAAAATTAATCATTAGTGATTGCAACATTATTGGCACATCTTTTAAACTGACAAATAAACATTGAAAACACATTTATTTTTTATATTATAACATTCATAACAAGCCTTTTATTGAATGAATTTATAGAAGATTATTTTTATTAAAGTGATAGAATCAATCCCAATACTAACATTAATTATAAGTCTAACCATAACCCCAACCCTAAAACTAACACTAATTAACTTCAAACCTAACTCTAATTTTATATCCAACCCTAAACATAACTATGATTCTAAAACTAACATTAATGAAACCCTAATTGAACCATAACCCTAACCCTAATACTAACCCTTGCCCCAATTGAACCCTAGCACTAACCCCAAGCTCCATCATAGAACCTTAATCTTTACCCCCAACCCCAACCCTAATCCTAATTGAATCCTATAACTATTTTTAATTAAATTCTAACCCTATTTGAACCTTAAACTTAATTGAACTCATGTTTAGGGTTAGGGTTGAATTATGGTTATGATTAGGGTCAAAATTCAAATAGGATTATGGTTGGAATTTAATTAAGGTTGCTATTCACTTAGGGTTAAGGCTCAATTAGTATTCAATTTGGGTTAGGGATCAATTAGGGTTATAATTCAATAAGGGTTTAATTAAGGTTAGGGTTAAGGTTAGTCTTAAATTAGGGCTAGGATTGGAGTTAAGGTTCAATTAAGGTAAGTGTTATTGTCTATTTTAGGGTTAGAGTTCAATTAGAGTTCTCTATGGTTTTGATACAATTAGGGTTAGGTTTCAACAATACCTAGGGTTATGATTACAGTTCAATTAGTGTTAGAGTTAGGGTTATAATACGAGTTCAATCAAGTTAGGGTCAAGGCTTAATTAGTGTTAGAGTTAGGGTTGCAATAATAAAATTTTCCATAAAGATATGTAAAGGCATTAAATTGGATTCATATACAAATGCACAAATAAGAATTGGTAATTAAGAATTCTCTAGAACTAAAGTTATAACAAAAAATGTAATCCTTAGCTTAATCATTTGTTCTTTGTTAGGGTTGGGATAAGAATTTAACAGGGCCAACCGAGACTTAGGAAATAAAACCCTATGGAGAAAATAATGTAACGCCCGCCGTGCAAGCCCCAAAGAACAAAACAAATAAAGAACGCAAATATTTTTTTTTTAAAGAAAGATAAATAATCAACATACCAAATATTAAATGACCATATACATACTCATATACTTCATTCCATTTAAAACACAAATAACAAAATCGACTATGTTCTTTGGGGCACACAAGGTCACATCGAAAAAGACATTGCTAAACATCAACTTATAAGATATCAAAAGGAACTAATGAAGACCCCATTAGATAGATATATATACATAGATTCCATCACAAAATAAAACCTTGAGAAATTACATAGCCAAATACAGTTACAAAGTAGATAACTACATTACAATATCTTTCAAATTTTACGTCATATCAATATAGTTACATCATGTATTCCCAATCATGTGGGATGAATACAATATACAAGATTATCAAAATACGAGAAGATCATTTGGAATAAATCTTCAACTGGATGAGACTGAAGCCAACGAACGTTGATGGGGAACCCAACGGTGTGCGGAGCACGTTCCACCCGACCACCCCCGTGCTAAGAGGTGACAGAGAAGTAACTCCGACAAAGGCTGAAAATAGAAGTACAACCATACAAAAAGTACCAACATAGATCCATAACACTATACACCAATTAAAATGAGCAACCAATAACATCATATCACAATATCATAAAGATACAAGATCATAAATCAAATATAAATGAGATCATACAACGCATACTAAAGATATATCAAAACAATAATCATAAATCAATTTAAATCAATTCAAACAACAATCTAAACCAACTCCCATAACCTAATTCCAGAGGAACTCAATAAAGTAAAACTCATGGGCAACTAGGGGAGAGTGTCATCGCATAGTCCTACATGGGCTGTCATGTGCTCTTCCTCCCAACTGGAGGCACTGGTCCCATCTATGGCTGTCTTGTGCTCTTCCTCCCAACTGGAGGCGCCGGTCCATAGGGTGACTAATGCAGAGCCATAAACCTCTCGTGAGGACGAGGTCACGACCTTGCCGACCATGGCCTTCTCAGCCTTCCATTAGTCTGCGGAAGCACTAATGAAGACGAGGCATCCTTTTTTTAAAATCTTATAATGATATTACTACCCAACCCTCCTAAGTTAATTTTTAGGTTTTCACTTGTTTACTCACTCACTCGTGGGTTATCCTAAGCCCTTCCCCTTAAACGGGGCGCTGGCCCCCATGAGGAGCCACTCTCCCTAGAGACCCACCAAAACCAAAAAGGAAACAGGGGTTGTACCATGCCAATCATGAACATCAAAATACAACAACAAAAGCAATACACGAGGTATAAACCATCTCGCAAATTAAATACCATAACATAATCTCGTAATTCGGTACACCCCATTTATAAAATATAACTCAACAGAACTCAAGATGAAAAGGTATAAATTCAACAAAATCCTCATCCTCTGGAAGACTAAAGTGTTAACACAAACGGGTTCCCTCATCAAAGAACTAACAATATCCCAAACCCAACAATGCAACAAGACTTAATTTCAAGAATAAAAATAAAAGAAATAACTTATTTAATTCCATAATAGATTCAATAATAAATTTTATTCCTAAAATATATTCACACTAAAACCAGAAATAAATAAACAATGCTGTCATAAAATTATAAATTGATTTTCTTACTAAATTATCCTCCTACAGTTTGTAATTTAACAAATCAATAATAAGGATAACCAAAAGATTTCTTTCTATTTTATTGTTATTATTTCCATTAAACCAGATTCTGTTTTATTTTAATCAGAAAAAGAAACAGAATATATATTTTTTTTTTTACAAAAATAAATAATACTGCAACAGTTGAACAGAGAAATCAGAATAAATAAATTAATAAATATATATAAATATAAATATATATCTATATATATAAATATACATATATACATATATATATATATATTTATAAAATAAAAATCCGCACAGCAAATAAGAATATAAAATTCGCGTTTTTTTAAGATAAAGTTTAAGCACATACAAAAATTTCAAATGGGAAATTTTAATCCCAACGAAAGGGCACGAGGAAATAACGCTCGGCCGTGGGCAGTCTACGGACTGCTCACGGCAGTCCTTTGGACTGCCGTGGACAGTCCGCAGACTATCACACGGTACCCTCGGTGGTGTGGTGGGTACGGCCGAGGCTGAACCACCACACTGCCACAATATATATAAATATAAAAACAACACAGATTTCTATGAACAGTGCGATGGGGAAAAAAAATAACGAGTTTTCAATAAATTCTAATTTCCATTCAATGTTTTCACATATATTTTTATATAGGTGTATATCTATATATTTATGTATATATATATATTAAATATATATATATATATACATATATACAGAAATCTGAACATTTCGAAATTAGGGAAAAAAATAAACACTGTTCTTTGAATAGGAGAAATAATTTGAAACATACACGTATATCGAAAATATCATACTCCTAGAAATCCATTGGAAGGAAATTGCTCTTTAAGCATATATATATATATTTTTTTTTTAAAAAATGAAACAACAAAATTACTGTTCATTTCCAGATTTCAAACAAAAACCCCCTTTCCAATAACACAGCCCAGAACCCTCAGAAATTCTATTTAACAAATAACAATTCCCAATTCCTGATTAAATATTCTTTGATTAAACCATAACCCCAATAGATTTTCTTCCTACCATTATTTGATTTTCAATCCTAGATAAAAATTTCATTCACAGGGAACAATTCCTATTTTAACAGAGAATAAATAATTAAAAGAAAAGAACCTGGTGTCCTTCGCTTGCAGAAAACTGTAGAAGCTTATCCCTTGCTGCCGATCTTTCCAGCAACAACTCCAAGTCTTTTTTCCTCTTCACTAACTTCTCCAGAAAACAGAAAAAGAAACCAAGGACAGAAAAATTATTGAAAGCAAAATTTCTCCAGCACTCAAACCATCCCCTCAAACAAAGAAAACCCCTTATTAAAATCCATGCCCAGGAAACCGTTTCAATTTCCTCTTCTCGTGAATACTAGAGGTCACATTTCAAGAAATAAATCCAAATAATATTTAACCTTAATTTCTTTTGTTGCCGTTTCATATTTCATTTTCATTTTTCATGCATTTGATTAAAACTAAATAAATTTAAATCCACAAAAATGAACTTTTAATTATATATATATATTCCTTGTCTCCACATTACTTTATTTAATAATTACTTTCATATTAAAATAATTAAAATCAACCATTGTAGGATTCAAAATAAATGTAATATTTTACTACTACTACAAACATTTGTCCATTGTTTTAATTTATTTATTATTTTTTGGTTTTATTTTATTAATTGCTCAATTATTTAAATCACAACATAAAACCATACACCACATTAGATAAATCATAAAATCACAATAACATACAAAGTCCAATGCAACAACACAAATGAATATAACCAAGATGCACAACCAAGAAGGTACAAAACTGTTGACACCTTGGAGCGGAGTTACTTTCATGTCACCTTTATTCAACTTCCTGTCGTTGGGTTGGTTCAATGCTCGCCCAGACCTATCGAAATAGGTGGAATCGAGTCTTATTCCTGCAAAGCCTGCATCCAACAAGGTGATATACAATATACATACATACATAAAATCAATTACAAAGCATTGTGAGAAGGATTTGTAGTGTAGCAGGGTGCTCATGAACGAGTGATGCTACCTGTCCCCTCACCAAAATATATCATCATCTATCGCATTAAAATTTACATTAATTTGCATCAATATCATCAATTACTATTTTCTAGTCTACTGAATTCCAAATGATTTCATCAAAACAATTGCAATAAACTATCATCATAATATCCATGACATCATAAGATTATATAATCAATAACAGTCTAAGCTACCACAGCATAATATCAACAGTACCATCGAAACCACAATGTGTCAAACAAAAAACCACAGAGAATGTCAAGAATCAAGCAGTAACATGAGGGGTATTACAAATAAAGTATTAAAATCAAAGTTGGGTTTTAATTTTAATCCTGTGACGTAAGCCTAAGCCATTAACTCCAGTGGTCATGTCGCTGATGGCTTAGCCAAAGCCTTTCATTAAATACTAATTGTGCAATGTGTAGGTTTTCCAGATTCGAAGATATGGGAGAAGATCTCGATCATACCCCGCCAACTCATAGACCTAAGATGTCGCCCTGTTATTTGGTGTGAGGTCAGCAAAAGGAAGATGTATGTCCTATATGGAATGTGGGGCCCAATCTCCACTATTGAGGTCATAACCTATGGTTTTAGATGGACAACCAAGATCAAAAGCTAATGTAAATCTCTCTTGTTCCCTGCTAGCTCGCAGGAGGAAGATGAAGGTTGGTGAAGCATTAACTAATTATTCCTTACTTGTGTAGTCACGTCGATCTCAATCTGTGTGAAGATGTTGTTGTTGGCAATCATGAAGGGTGATCTTTGGATTCTCATCTAGCTCTAGTTAAACGATGATAGTACATACGCCGCCAAATTGCCATGTTTGCACATGCATATTTACTAGGCATTGATGAAGGTTGCCATTACCTCCCACAATAAATACAAGAGGAATTAACTGCTAATAGTGTCATTCTTGTAGCAGTTATAGCACTATGTGGGATGAGTCTAATCAAGTTTGAGTGCTTGTCTGAGAAGAGAAAATGAGTAAGTCAGTAAGGAGGTTTGTTTGTTTGAGCTCACAAAAGCTTGGTCCTGCTATTCAGGAAGGTGCTTTGGTTGAGTAGCAATGTCCTGGAATTGCAACCTTCTACTGCTTTGGTTGCAGTAGAAGGTTGCAATTGTAGGATGTTGCTGCTCAATTGGTAGATGAAAAAGGCAAGCAGTCGGTGTGCTCTGGATGTGGCCAACACTCGCTCATTGACCTTACGAGCAACACTTTTGATGATCTAACTGAGATTGACTCAGACTACTGTCAGTATTTAAGTCACTTCAATCATGGTCTGCCCTTTGATGAGGAAATGATATATGCGGGCACATCAACTGTTAAAACCCCAAGCTGATAGACTAGAACCGTATTGGGAAAGGATAAGAAAGAAGAGGATGTTGAGGGTCTACCGTATTGGGCAACAACTAGAAGTGGGCGTGTATACCAGGGTCTAAGTGTTGGTAAGGGCAGGGTGGCGGGTATACAAGAAGTTGCTATGTTGTGCCTTCATGGCAATTTGGTTGCCTGGTTTTTTTGCGTGGCCTAGCGACAAGGGGATTTTGATGAAAATTTGTGTTCCCTATTCTTTTAGCTTTCCCCAGTTTGTGTGCCACTATGTTTTGCAGATTCAACGTGTGGGAAGTTTTGAAATGAAAGTCAAATGCAATGGAGATTTTATTCAAATGAAATTTTGTGGTGAAATTACATTTGAGCCTAAAGTTTGTTGCTCTCTTGTCATATAAAAGGGAATTCAAGGCTCTTTTGTAGGGAGAGAACTGATGAAAGCTCTAGCTAGGTTTTGAGTTGAATATATGGGTAGAAAGATATATGTCCTTTGATGAGGAAATGATATTTGTGGTGCCATTGGCTGTTAAAACCCCAAGCGGATGAAATAGAATAGATAGACTATTTTAAGTTTTGGATGAATATATGCAAACTATCTTAAATTGTATGTAGATATGACTTATAAGCATGAATAAATGTATAATTCTAATATATTTTCTCTCCTTATGTGGATTTGACTGAATTTTGAATGAAATGTTAATGATGTTGTCATTCTTCTTTTGAGAATTTGTTCAATTATGTTTCTATGTTTTGGGTAGAATTCAATTTTAAAATTTTGATGTTTCATATTTATATGTGTTAGATTGATCTAATATTCCAAAAAATGAATGTTAAAATATCATGAAAAAAATGGACATAGAATGAATGTAGAAGTAAAATTATATTTGCATATATTCATAAAATAAGATCTAATAAACAAAAAATATATGCAATTAAAAATAAACGAAAAATAATTCAACCTAAATTTAGATAAGAGAGACAATTAGATTATATGATAACTTTAAGGCTAGGGTTAGGGTTTGATTAGGATTAGTGTTCGCTTAGGGTTATGATTAGAGTTATGAATCTACAATTAGGGTTCAATTAATGTTCACTTAGGGTTTCTTTCTTGGGAGAAGTTTATTAAATGGTAAGTGTATTTTATAAAATTAATATGTCAAGAATTAATTTTAGATAATACTACATGTGGTTTTTCATATGGTATTAAATTGTAGATTAAAATTGATAATAGATTTCCTTCCTTCTTTTGCATTGTAAGCTACCATAATATATGGCCTTAAAATCCTATTCATATTTTGAGCTTTTCTAAACTATACAACACGACATCCAACAAATAAATTTGTTATGCATTTTTTTCAAGCACAAATCCTTAGAATTCATAATGTGTTACTTAGGTTAATTCTTTATTGCATTAAATAAATACACACTAATATATATATTATGGATTTGAGGGAAAATATTAAAATATTTATATATATAGAAAAATTTAAATGCAAGGGATTCAAGTACATACCTTTGCTTTTGTTAATGTTGATGAAGATACAAATCTTGATGAAGTTCCAAATTTGATGACATGATATAAAAACTAGAATATCTTTGCTCTATCTGGCACTTTAAATTTTGTACAAAACTATAACTAACTCTATGTCAAATTTGTGACTTTGGACCTGTTTTGCATCAATAAATATGAGCTTTGACACATGCCTCCTAATCTACCATAAAATATGTACTTAAATTCTCAAAATAGTTGGGAGTAGTGTTGAGATTGGTGGATCTTTGGGAAGGTCCAATGCTTCACCTTTGTATCTCTCTCTATAGATAGAGGTAGAGATGAATATAGAATGAGAGAGGAAAAGGGATAAAAAAAGATAGAGATATAGAGAGAGATAGAGGGAGAAATAAATATATATAGAGATAGGGAGATATATATATATATATATAGAGAGAGAGAGAGAGAGAGATAAGTAGAGAAAGACAAATAGAGATGGAGAGGGAGATAGAAATAGGGGGAGATAGAGAGAGAGAGAGAAAGAGAGAGGGAGAGATAGATAAATGGGAAGAGAAAGACATAGACATAGAGATATATGGGAAGATAAAGGGACAAATAGGTTGAGATATGAAGATAGATAAGGGTATAGGGAGGGAGAAAGAGATCAGGGAGAGATGGGGAGAGATAGAGAGAGGGAGGGAGAAAGGGAGAGAGATATGTAGAGGAGGGAGAGATAGAAGATGGGGAAGAGGGAGATATATGTAGAGAGAGGGAGAGAGAGAGGGGAGAGCTAATTTTTTAGTTTAAATTCTATAAAATATTCAATAAATAATAATATAAATATTATAAGAATTATATAATTTGTATTTTAAATTTCACACTATATTTTATTTTTTGAAAAATATGTAATTTTTTAACCATTTTCCTATATATTTAGTATTAAATTTTTACATCTTTTAACAATTCAATATATAATACAAATCAAATATAGTTAATAATTTAATTAACTAGCATACCTATATTAATTAATAATATATGTAAAACACACGAGAGTTATCTTTATCAAGATGCCTATTGACTTGAAAAAATGCTTACATTTTCATGAATATGAATTTGGAAAGCAATCAATTTGATTTCATTCTTGTTTGTGTCATTGTTTATCTAAATTCCCATATATAAGGGTACACATTGAAATTTGAAATCATACCAACTTGTCTATAACAACAATCAACCAAGAACAATAAATTTAAAAGCAGAAATGTTCATCAATCATTAGATTTAGTATTGACAACATCAAAGAAGTATATCATGACAAAATGGCATTAACTAACTTAGATATATCCACTATTTTTTTTTTTCAAATGTTTGAATACATTGTTAACATTATACACATTCAAGCATTTGAATGTTATGAAACCTATGGCTAAGTTGAGTCTAATAAAGCTTTGCTCTCGGATGAATAATCAAACTTTGTTGTTTTTATGTGTGCATTTAATCCTTTGTTCAAGTATATAAGTCTCTTTTTCACTTGAAGTTTAAATATGTATCTGTTGGAGGACCTTTTTTGTGTATAATGTGTGAAAACTTAACATCATCTTGTTTTTCATGCTTCAAAATGTTCAATTCTTTTGTTATTACACCCATAATTTCTTCTGTCACTTCTTCAAAAGTTTTAATCCAAGTGAATGAAGTATGGTCTTGCACTTTGCATTGAAGTATATATTTATAATCACATTCAGGGAAATTTTTATCACATCTTCCACAATACCACTGACCATTTTCATTAGTGTTTCAAGAGGGTGGGAGAGAGGGTAGGAGAGTGTGGGAGAAGGTGGGAGAGAGACATGGGAGAGAGAGGGAGGAAGAAAGTGGGAGAGAATGGGAGAGAGTGGGAGGGTGGTAGGAAGAAGGTGGGAGAGAGTGGGAGAGGGTGTGAGAGAATGGGAGAGAGTGGGGGAGTGGGAGATAGGGATGGAGAGATTAGGAGAGAGTGGGAGAGGGTGTGAGAGAGAGGGAGAGAGTGTGGGAGAGTGCCCAAGAGAGTGAAAGTGTGGCTACGTAGGGTTTCTATATATAGTATTTGTAGGAGAATGGTATCTCTATTTTAAATTATTCTAAACCTTGTTTCTATGTAGTAGTTTTTAAATTCATTTTGTTGTTATACTCTATAATTAATAGTTTATATATTGTACTCTCTCTATACATGATTTATAGAAAGATTGGGGACACTAATAGAACCTTCATTTTTTTTTTTTAAAAGACTAAGAAATGTATGAAAATTTGACAACATGAAAACCATGAAAATAAAAGTGAAAATAGAAATTTAACATAGTAAAAATGGCCAATCATGTGCCAAAAATGAAAAGAACCATTTGTTGTTACTCTAATATTTCAACCACATACTACATTACCAAGTGCATTTTATAAATGTATCATGCAAGGAGCACAATATTTGGAATCAATGTGAATGATTCTCATCAAGAAATTAGACTGCAAGCTTTGAGATTGAGGGACCCAAGCTCTTTGTAGGTTTTCAATGAAGATTTAATTAGCCACTATTAGGAACAATAAGAAAATAGATAAATGTGAAAATAAATCATAATCTCTAAGAGTGTTGTGCTAAGAATTACATACACATCTCATAAATTTCAATACAGACATGAGACACATTTATAGAAATAAAGGAAAGAAATAGCTATTTAGATAGTTATTAATCTACAAAAGATTAGGACCTACTTCAAGAGATTAATAAAAATAAGTTTTTATTTATAATTTTTAAATTTGATAATTTTGAAATTATCATAGATGTAAAATAAAGATAAAATATTTTTCAACAAAACAAATAAAAATGACAAACAAATAATGTGATTAATCAAGAATAACATGATATTGCAAAAAATATAATAAATAAAAGAATATGCATAATTGTACATAAGCCATCAAAAGTCTAAATATACCCATCTTTATAAAAAAATAAAAATCTTTAAAATGACTAAAAATTATTAAAACTTATTAAGCTCCATGAAAAACACTACCTTCCATATAAAGAGTATACAACATGATACCACTTATAGAAACCAATTATGGGATACCAAAAGTTATTTAAAGATAAGATGAGATAAAATTATAGTAAATTAATCATATTAATTTCATGGTTAAAAGATAATTCTATGGATCTTTAAATATACCATATATAATAATCTTTAAATATTTATTTAAAATATATATTATATTTTATAAACTTATACATTAATTTTTTAATATTTAAGTTATACTAGAATAAGATGTTCAATATTCATTATTATTTTTTAAATTACAATATTGATTTAGAATATATAATTATATTTATGAATTTAAATTCAATAATGAACTTGGAAAATATTAAATCAATCAAAATTGTTTCTACTGTCCAAAATACTATATAAGTAAATTATAAACTATTATAATATAATATTTAAATTTTCTATTTCAAATGTTAAATAATTCTAATGTTAATTTTTTATAATTATAAACTTACCTTTTAATGATGTTAGTAAGTTTTTTAATTAATATTAGTTTTTCAAGCATATATTAACATACCTAGATATATTCACCCAAATCTATTATCTATTATTGATTATGTAATTTTGTATGTATAATATATTTTTTAAAAAATAAAAATATATTTTTGAAAAAAAATATATATTTAAAAAATTAAACAATATATTTTTTAAATTAGAAATATATTATAAATGTGCAGATGTATTCAACTATCAAAATATGATTTTTTTTTAATATTATACCATTCAAATCGTTGCCCTAATTTCTCCGCTTTTGCTCATTTGTAATGAATTTCCCCCCGGCCTTGTCAAATATTTCATTTTAAATGTTTTTCTTTGGAAGCAATGAAACATTTAAAATATATTGCACAAAAATTTCCTCTGGCCCCACCTTGTACAGTCCACGTGGCAGCCGCCCATGATTTCACAATAAACCAAAACACCATCATGGGATGGCGGGGAACAACTTAGATCAAAGGACAGTTGATGAACAGTCGCACAAATTTGATCCCCAAATAGCTGCATTAAGCACTTGTAATGCTCATGTCCTCACAGTTCTGATGCAAGATGGAAACTAGCCAGTGATCTTTAGAAGAATTTTGATTAAGCTAATATTTACAAATTCATCATACGAGAAAATAAAACATTCATTAAGGGAAAGAGGACATTACTAGGAAGATGGAGAAAACAATGAAGCACTTAAAGCTTTTAAAATCTCGTTCAACAGGGGGCCAGTAAAGAATTAGGAAAATGGGAGCACATGGGAAATAAAATAATAAGACCAATGCAGGACCCGAGGGCCCCACAAATGAGGAATGATGGGGCTAAGATGTTTTAAAGACCACATTAAAAGATGCTTGGTGCAGAATGCGTCCGACCAAGGCATTAAGTAGGTAAACACAAAGGGGTTTAAGATATATATAGTACAAAAATTTCCTGGACCCCCACCTTGTATGGTATGGCGATACAGCTATTCATAATCAACAAAGGGGAGTACCATGTGAGATGGGGAGCAGCTTTCGGATCAAAGGACAATTGATGAATAGTCGCTGGGAATTTGATCCCCAGATGGGACACATGTCACCCGCCCTCAATATCACCATCCTACAATTCCCGATCATGGGATGGCAAGAAACCATTGATCTTGAAGGCATTTTGATCGACGGCAGCGCGAATTTCATCCTTCTAAAAAATAAAGCATTCATTAAAGGGCAAGGGGGCATTACTAGGCGGATGGAAAACAACAAAATAGAGTTTTTAAACCATTGATACAGATAGCGGGACTTAGGAAAATAAAAACCGCGGAGAAAATAAAATATTAAGACCAAAGGGACCAGGCTTAGACAGAACGATGGGCATAAGATGTTTTAAAACCCTTCAAAAAAGATAATGGCGAAATAGATCCCGACCAAGGCATTAGGTAAACACAAGGGTTTAAGATGAAGACAAAGCTAAAACCCCAGCCCTAAGAAATTTTCCAACACCATGAAAGACCAGTGACATAAGGCAGGGTATGAGTGAAACATTAGGAACAAAATTCGAAGTTCCATTAGTACAAGCATTGGATAATTTTATATTAGTAGTTTGTCCTATCACAAATATAAAAGGTGAGCACAATAAATAACATGTGTTTTCCCATTAAATGTGAAGGATTTTCAAAAATTTATAGTGTTCAACTATTGGTCCATTTTGTTCAATATAAGTTGTATTTAAATCATTATGTGTTGTTGTTTTATAACCAAAAATAGATTTTTGTGTTCAACTAATGAATCCATATGTTTTTGCTTTTATAAAATGCAGACACATAGAACAAAATTTAAGTTCCATCACTTTACCACATAACCCCTAAGTCCCTAAACCATTAGCCCATAAAACTCCTACCTCTCTCTCTCAGGTCTCTCACTCCTACCCCCCTCTCCTCTCTGGTCTCTCTCCGTCTCTCCCTCCTGCCCTTCTCTCTCTTGGGTCTTTCTCTCCTTTCACTCACTCCCTCTGTCTCTAACTCCTCCACCTTAGACCATCTACCCTCGTAACCTCCTTCCCTCTATCTCTCTCCCACTCCCTCCTCTCTCTGTCTCTCTCAGCTAGCTGTGCTCCTGCCCTCTCCTCTCTTCCAGGTCTCCTCCTCGCTCCCCACTCTGCTCCTCTGTCTATGTCCCTCCACCCTTGGCTTATGACCCTTAGACCATCTACCCCTCTGCCATAGCCCCCTCCTATCTCTCTCCTCCTTCCTCTCTCTCAAATTATCTTCAATGTCTAACCCCCTCTCCTCTCTTAGGTGTCTCTCTCATCACTCCCCTCTATCTCTCACTCCTTGACCCTAGGCCTTAGGCCTAGGCCCTCAGGCCATAGCCAAATTCATTAGGCCCTCTGCCCTCCTACCCTCCCAGCCACCTCCCCTTCAGCTGTCTCCTCTCTCTTTGGATCCTCTCCTCCTGGCATGATCCCTCTCTGGTCTCTCTCTCACTCCACATTCACTCTATCTCAAGTCTCGCCCTCCTACCCCCTCTCCCTCTCTTATGTCTTTCTCTCACTCACTCCCTCTATCTCTCTCCCCTCCATACCCTTAAACTCTAAACCCTTAAACCCTCTACCCTCTATGTTTAACCCTCTACCCCGTATCTCTCTCCCACTCCCTCCCTCTTTCCCTCTTTCCATCTTCAATTTTAATATTATGTTTCTTTGCCTTCTAATTTTGCATTTTAAATGAAAAAACTTGGTTTTACACCTTATTTAAGTCATCTAATCCTTGATTTTTGTCTCCAATAGATTTATTTAAAACTATAGACACCATCCAAGTGAAATAAGTATTTTTTTTTTTCAGATAAAGATATCACAACTCTCGATATAGTGTATCGTTTAAAAGATAAGATGGATTCGTTTATTAGAATAGGACACTCATTGGAGTGTTATCATGGTGATAAAGATGTTAGTTATTTGGTACAAGATTGGGATGTCTCATCCATAGGAGCCAAATCAACCCTATACCCTTCCAACCCTCCTCCTTCTCTATCTCCCACTCCTCCTCTCTCTCTCTCAAATTATCTTGATATCCTACCCCTCTTCCTCTGGGTCTCTCACTCACTCCTCCTCATCTCTCTCCTTAGCCCTAGGCCCTAGGCCTTTAACTGTAATGGAAGCCTCCCTCTGCCTCTACCACTCTACCCATCTACCTTCTGCCCATGGCCCTCCCTTCCACTGTAATCTCTCTCCCACTCCCCACGCCCTCCTCTCTCTCGTGCCTCTCTCCTTGGGGGAGAGGAGAGAGGTGGGGGGAGGGTGAGGGGAAAGAGATGTTAGTCAGGATCGAAAAAAAGGATTTAAGGGTTTATGGTTGAGGAGTGGGAGGAGGGAGGAGAAAGAGACTAAGGAGAGGGTGAGTGAATGAAGAAACTAAGGAAGAGAGAAGGTAAGGAGAACAGAGAGAAAACAAAAGAAGGGAGGGTAGAGAGGAAGGAACTTGAGAGAGAGAGAGGAGGGTAGAGGGTTTTAGGGATAAGGAGTTAATAGTTTAGGTTTTAGGGTTACTGGAGTGATGATGGAACTTCAAAGTTTTTGTTCTATGTTATTTTATAAAAGTAATACGGATAGACTAATAGTTCAGACAAAAAATCTATTTGTTAGTATAAAAACTGAAAGCACATAATGATTTAAAATACAACTTATATTGAACAAAAATTGACTAGTTGAATCACCCAATTTTCACATTTATCTATTTTTCTTATTGTTCCTATTGGTGGCTAATTAAATCTTCATTGAAAACCTACAAAGAGCTTGGGTCCTTCAATCTCAAAGCTTGTCTAATTTCTTGATGAGAATCATTCACATTGATTCCCAATATTGTGCTCCTTGCATGATACATTTATAAAATGCACTTAGTAATTTAGTATGTGGTTGAAATATTAGAGTAACAACAAATGGTTCTTTTCATTTTTGGCACATGATTGGCCATTTTTACTATGTTAAATTTTTATTTTCACTTTTATTTTCATGGTTTGTTGTCAAATTTTCATACATTTCTTAGTCTTTTAAAAAAAATAAATGAGGGTTCTATTAGTGTCCCCAATCTTGCTAAAAATAATGTATAGAGAGAGTACAATATATAAACTATTAATTAAAGAGTATAACAACAAAATGAATTTAAAAACTACTACCACACATAGAACAGGTTTGCAGAATAGACTAGAAAATGAGATGCCATTCTCCTACAGAGTACTATGTATGAAACCCTGGCAGCCTGCTTTCACTCTCTCCCCATCTCACACTCTCTCCCCACTCTCTCCAGGTCTCTGCTTCCTCTCCCACTCTCTCCCTGCTCTCTCCCTCCCTGTCTCCTCTCCCCTCTCTCCCGTTTCTCTCACCCTCTCCCTCTCTCCCACTGCTTCTTCCTACCTCCTCCCACTCTCCCACTCTCTTCCTACCTCTCTCCCCCACTCTCTCCCACTCTTTACCACCCTCTCTCCCACCCTCTCCCACTCTTTTCCACCCTCTCCCACTCTCTCCCTTCTACCCTTCCTCCCTCCCTTAAGCCCACCCTCCACCTCCTAATTACTCTCGGGTATATAGAGAGGAGTAAGAGGGAGATAAAAAGAGAAATAGAGATAGAGATATAGAGTAGGAGAGATGGAGGGGGATATGGAGTGAATGAGAGAGAAAGGGGGGAGAGGGAGAGATAGCTCAATAGATAGAGGGGGGAAGAGGCGGGAGTGACATAGATAGTGGGAGATATAGAGAGTGACAAGGAGAGATATATCAGTCACCCTCCCTATATCTCTATCTATTCATCCTTATCTCTTTATCTCTCTACCCCTCTCTATCTCTTTCTCTCCCTTTCTATTTGTATGTTTTTCATTATATCCCTCTCTATATTTTCTTCCCTATATTTATCTTTGTGTCCTTAAGTGTGCAATGGGTACATTGAAGAGATCTTAAAGGAGAACTATCATATCTTTAATCAAATGGAATGCTACCTTGAGCATAACTCCCCAAGGACACATGCCATCCTTGGATTGTTGATATGAAACAACCAATCAAAATTTAGTTTCTCTCTCTCATATTAATATATATTACTATTATATTAATTATATTTTATATTATATAAAAATATACTTATTATTAATTATTAATTATAATAATTTTATACGTATTTAATAATTTTGTTAAAGAATATAATATCTAGTTATAATAAGTTGAATAATTATATTATTTATTATGTAAAATATAGCTAATATATACTTAGCTATATTATAGAATATTAAAACCTAGCTAAATGGATCCAAAATTTTGAACTTAGTTAACATATTGTAAAAGCTAATGAAACCAGGTTGTAGCTCGTCAAATTGGAGAAGTGAAAGGTCAATGCCAGCACTAAGGAAGAGTTTGGAGTAGTGAAAACAAGGTCAATGCCAGTGTCGAGGAAGAGTTTGAAGGAGTGAAAACAAGGTCAATACCAGTGCCGAGAAAGAGTTTGGAGTTAAAACAAGGTCAATACCAGTGCTGACGAAGAGTTTGGAGTGAAAAAAAGGTCAATATCAGTGCCGAGGAAGAGTTTGGAGGAGTAAAAACAAGGTCAATACCAGTGTCGAGGACGAGGTTGAGGGCACTCATAGAAAATCAATGACCAAGGGGCAATGAGTACTGTAAGTTTGGCACCCCCATTCTCTTTAACCTTCAATTTTCATGCCTAGTTTCTAAAGATCTTCTCGTACATTGGCACCCCCATTCTCATAAAGTGAAATAAGATAAAATAGAAAAAATAAAATAGCTTATACAGAGCATATCCACCTACAATCCCATTCAAGCATTTTAATTAATTCCTTGAATTAAACCTAAAACAAGAATCATACACACCACAACAGTGAGATGAACAAAACAACCCTTGATCATTTTATTCAAAATTCAGATATGCTTGTACAATGGAGACACATGAGTTTGAATTAATCATATCAATTCAAATGCCAGTACTGTCATAAAAAATCAAATCCCCATGAATTTAAAACCTACTACATGTGGCTCAAAACCTAAATTTACATTTCAGAAAACCATGGGACTTTACAATTTTCTGCAACTTCATCTAAGACTCAAATGAAAATATCCCAACTTTCTAACTTGGTACTTCTAGCCTTGAAATCCTTCTTATAGAAAATGAGACAAACAAAGTCTCGGGCTAGAAAACCACACAGCATGTCACCAATGATTGGAGCATGCTTGTACTCTTCATCCGTTGGCCAATCAAAATTGATCACCTCATTCACATATGACTTACTATAAGGTTTGTACTTAACTGCCACCTAATTCACTTCTCTTTCAAAAGACTCCAAGAATGAGCTGGTGCTAATGATTTTGTCCATACAGCTCACCAACAAATCATAATCTGAGTTACCTTGTTTTTCAGGGTTTTGTAGTCCAAACATGATATAAAGTGGCTCTTACACTTTGTAATTCACTGTGGCTTATTGTAAGAGGCCCATGGAATCTTATTGTAATTGTAGGATGCATGAATAGAGTAGGTTTCAATGAAACATGTATGGGAGATCCCAGTTTATGAATTTTAATCCATGTGGGATAATGGGTTATTTTGAACATTAGTATAAATGATACACACACACACACACACACACACACACACACATATGTATGTATGTGTATTTTTAAATGTAAATGTAAATGCAATTACTGGATGCTCTCCTAGAACAATAAATGCAACATATCACTAAAGAAATCTATATCTATGTATATAAATGTGTATTTCTAAATACAGAGTGTAAATTACAAAGGGAATATGGTTTTAGTGTTATGAATTACAACATATCCATAGAGTTAATGTAATTGGGGAATTCCCAAAGTCTTCCAACACATATAATGAGAGGATGGATCATGTTGGTGTTTTTTCCTGTAAACCAGGTTGGTCTTCTAATCTACCTATGGAATTGCCAATTCCAATCAAGGGCAGCTCGAAGGACCTAGACCAACTGACGAGGATTTTAATAATAACCTCATACACTTTGGGCTCTGCAAGACCCAGGAGGGTGGTCCCTATAATGTGTTTATGATCTCTACACCAAAATCATAAACAATCATTAACAATTCATAGATAATCCCACAAATAGCTCAACAGAATAGGATACCACTAAAATGAATTGGCCTTTCACCAGTAATATCAACTACTTGGAGCATGAGATGATTACAACATTATTTCGTAACTTATGATAGTCATTTTATTTGCAATTTAGCGGCAAGCCCTAAGCAAAGACATATAGACATAGAGTTTCACAAATTCATACAATTTAGATTAGTGCCATATACCATTGTGGAGTCAAATTCACAAAAATTTATGATTCAATAGATTTAAATACTTAGCACGCATGATCCCTATCAATATTGCATTAAAATAGTGTCAATTCCTGTCCCAAGCCAATACTTCTTACTAAATCCCTTTAAAAACATACCCATCCATGATTCCATCCAAGCACTTTAATTAATTCTTTGAGTTAAAGCCAAAATGGAAAACACACACATCAAAGCAATGAGATGAACATCACAATCCTTGATTATTCTATTCAAAATTATGATATGTTTGTATAGAGGAGAGACATGATCTCGAGATATAACATCATAGCTCAAATGCTAGTGCTACTTATGAAACATCAAATCTCCATAACTTTAAAACCCATTATAGGATAACCCCAAACCTAAATTGCCTTAACATTCAAAAAGGTTCTTACAATCTGCTATGCAACTATACCTAGACTTGACCTTCAAAATATTTGACTTGCCAACCCTTATTTCCAGCCTTGAAATCCTTCTTATAGAAAACGAAGGAGCAACAAGCATCGGGCCAGAAATTACACATTTCACCGGTCAATTGGATCGCTATGTGCCAATTCAAATCTATGATCAAAACCACCAAGTCCTGGAGCATCTTTTCATTGATTTCTACTCATTACACAATAGTTGCAGCATTTGTTACACGTTAGAACCTATGCCCAAAGCCGCCATGGAAAAAAAACCATAATCAGTTATAATATAACCGTTGAGCTATCAGTTGCCAGTAATAGACATCGTTTCACTCCTCTTCAGTTAAGTACTTGTCCACCCAATTTTGATATTCCTCGTCTGTTGGCCAATTAAAATTCACCACCTCCCTCACCTTGATATTGTAAGGTGTGAATTTCACCGCAACCTGGTTGGCCTCCCTCTCAAATGACTCTAAGAACATGCTGGTATTAATTATTTTATCCATGTTGCTTACCAACAAGTCATAGTCTACGTCATCACAAATCAATTTGATTTGTGCATTAATAACCTCTTCTGCCCTATCTTGGCACTACTATAGTGTCTTAATATTTCCTTGTGCATCTATTACATCTTGCATAAAAGTGTCATTCCAATCATCAAAACTCTTTACTAGTTCTCTAATTTTCCTACTCAAATCATCAGGCAGGGCTTGGAATCCCTTCAATGATTTCACAAAGATTTGAGTAGGCTTTAATGACTAGGGCTTGTTATTTACATCAAATCTGGAATCCTTAAACATAACATCTAAATCAGTGGCCTGAGGGATCCACTTCTCAACCAGAGGTAGAACCACTTCCCGATCTCTATTAATGTTTTGTATTCCACCCAAGAATAAAGAATATAAAGAATGTAGAGTTGGCAATATAGAATCAACCTTCTCATTTAAATGCCTCAAAACAGTGTCAACCACCTCATTGTGTTTAGCCATAGCATCATCCTCACTCACCCTTAGGGTAGCCTGTAATTCTATGATTTTATTCATCATCTACTTTTTGGTAGGATATGCAGAATACTAATCTTCCTCTTCAACTAGCCCTGGTGCAGGGCTATTAGCAGGTGTCTGAATTGGGGATCTAGAAGTAGAGATGATTGGGATAATAGGGGACAATGACCATGAAGTATTAGGTAATGCTCTGATAGTAGAGGCACTGGAGGATTCTCCCACCTACCTATATCTCAATCTATCTACTTCAGACTGCAGCTCAACATTTTTCTGCTACATTCTACTATACTCCCTAATTATTGCATTGTACTTTTCCATCAGGATTTTCTTTTTAGCTTTATCTCTTTCAGCTATCTTTTGGGACAATTTGGCCACATTCAGTGTCAGGCTTGTGGCTTCTATTGTTGAGGTTTCAGAAGTTCTCTTGATAATGAGCCCGCCCCTTAGACTTGGGCTAATATCAGCCACATTTGGTTTTCTACCTTAAGGTGCTAGTGCCCATATGGCTAAAGTTTCATATTCCTCACTAAAAGCAGAGTCTTGTAGAGCTGCCTTGACTTCTTCTTCACTATTTTGTATAGGATGCTTAGACTGCATAATAGCATTGAATTCTACAGCATTAGCTATGTCCCATTCATGGAGGAGTAAGACACCAGCCTGAGATACAAGTTTCCTTCCTTCATCAGGAGTGATTCTTTTGAATTGATCCGTTAATTTAGCTTTGAATTCATCATCATTCTCCTGGTCAGACCCATTAGGTCTTGATTCCCTCCTAGTCTTGCATTTATCCTGATATTCTTCAAGTTTCATCCTCCAGATCAACTGCAAGAACACAAGAGTTTTCACGAAGGCATCAGCATCCAAGAACTCCTTGCAAGCCACCATCCTAGCATCCTATACACACTGCCCCTTTATATCCATATCAGTTAGCACCAATTGTGTTGATTTAGGAGGGGAGGGGATACCAACCTGCATGTCTTGATCAGTTATGATTATTTCATCCACCAAAGTCTCTTATGACTCCTCAACTCTTCGCCTCTTAAGGCTTGGCTCTGATGGCAGCTCTATAGGGTCATTTCTAGGTGGTGAATCCAAATCTACAATCTTTATCCTCCTAGGTTTCCTAATCCCATGACCCGGTTGTGATGATGTTTTCATTATTTATTTCCCTTTTTTATCTCCTCCTTCTTCATCACTGCCATCATCTCTCTTCCTCCTGTATAGAGGCCTGTCCACTGGTGGTTGATAGGTCGGCCTTGTTTCTTCAGGCCTCACCTCTAATCCCTGAATTCCCCATTCCAGTTCCAAGTTTATTCTTTGGTTCTTAGGGTGCTTGTGATTTCTTTGAAATTATTCATCAAGAAATCAATTCTTTTATGAAATCGAGTGAACTCCATCAGTGGATCATATTTTGGATCCAATTTATGCACCATGGCTAGCATTTTCTTATAAGCAATCCACTTCTCTTTATTTAATTCCTGCTAGCTCAAATCAAACTCATTTCTAATCAAATCTTTAGGAAAATTGAAAACATGAGCAAACTTGCCACCCTTAATTCGTTGCCTAAATAGGGCAAAGAATCTCTTAGGGTCATACTGCCTCCTAGATCCACTCTTCAAATTGTATTCATCAAAATATATGTCAAAGTGCACCCATCCTCCCTTGGAAAGAAAAAAGTTTGAAACAACAGGATAATCAGGGAACAAAATCCCTTTTCCTTTTCCTGTCAAATTATCTTCATAAATGCAACCTAGTTTCCACATGACCTCTGCAAATCCCATTCTTGATGGTACATTATATGGGAGAATATGAGGAGCTCCCTAGAAACCATAAACCCTTAGGACAGTACTTATAGGGTATAGAATGATGTCACCCCAATTATGACACACCTTCAAATCAGGCTTCCTCACTTTGGGTCAGAGGAAGTCATGCAAATCCTCAAGAATCCTTGGAAGATTCACCATCATTCTAGCTCTGAGCCTGGAAGCAAAGCAGTTATTAAACTACACAAAATTGGCATCTCTCTTGTTGTAAGACAACTCTGCACTCCAAGCCTGCACTGGTAATTTTTCTCCATTCATCTCCTGCTTCAACTCCATTTTCTCTGAGAAAAAATTGGCATTCTTGTACAAGAACATATGCATTAATAAGGAGTACCAGAAGAAAGGAGTACCAATGTCCCCCACATAAAAATTCAACAAACCCTCATGTATCCTTTCAGCAAGGAAAGAATCATAGTCGTACACTACAGAAAAGTTAGGATGCTGAATTTGAGCCCCCATAAACATATAAGCAATGTGCATCACGGTATTAGGGCTGAAACCTAAAACTTGGAAAAGTGAATAAAAAGTTGCCAAGAAATGATCAGAAAAACAATTCAACCTGAAAGGTTCCCAGTCAGTTGGGCTGATGTGAATCGTTGAACTGCCCGCCCTGGCTAGATGAGGAGGAAGCAACTTTAATATGAAAAGAGGTTGTGCCCTAGCATATTCCTGCTTCATTTCATCAATGTCTATACAGATCAAGAATGAGTTGTATTCACTTAAATAAAAAACCTATTGAATCTCATCTGCATTTATATTCAGTGAAACCCTACCATCATTATCCTTGATAATCCTTGTGACGGGATCATATCGTGCAACCACTGCCCTGAGTAGGTCAACATCAAGAAATACAAATGGCACCACAAGTTTTCCCATATCATATCTCCAACCATTTGAAAAAGGATGAGACATATTTTGCTTCCCATACCATCTCCTAAACATTTCCAAGCCCGTCATTTGTACCCTAGCATCCTCAATGTTATAGGTTTTATATCTTCTTGTCATTTGTTGACAAAGGGAATTGGTCAAGGAAATCATCATATAGATTCCTTTGCAAATAATCAATAAGGTTAGAATGTTGCTTTAGTGGCACCATTTCAAACAACCAAGGCTTCTCCTAAGATCAAATTTGTGAAAAAACTAGGGCTACCCAAAATGAAATTATAGTAGAATTTTGCAATTTCCCACAATTCAAAAGAACCAGTAACCCTAGAACCTTAATCCTAAAAACCGCTGACCAACACAAAACAACCCTCCACAAGAATCACATTCAAATAGAAACAGTGATAAAGAAAGTAACTCACGGGATTTTGCGCCTTGCAGAAAATCAAACCCTGCTGTAATTACTTTCAAAAAACTCTATCTTTGGCTCTAGACCACTTTGAAAACACTTGAATTCCCTTGTGGTGAAGATAGCCTGAAATTAAATACTTATAATTTATGAGAAATTTCCAGAAGACGTATCGTATGCCATTAAAGCTTACTTGCACGCCGCGCCAATGGCTTCAATTGTATTTTGACACAAATTTAAATCTTCGCCGTCGATCTCTTGTTTCTGTCAGATTATCGAGCAGTCACCTTCAAAGAAGCTGACAACATCTCCATGTCATTATAAAGGACCCACCATAATACACAACACCAAAAGAATATGTGTAGCGCCTGCCTGCCATATCATGATCATTAAACTCCCTTCAGTTTAGGATCACGCGATAGCAAGCAACCGTTGATTCCCTTCATCGGTAATCATGATCATACATAACAGGGAGCAGCATCAATACCTATCTGTCGAGCAACTTTTTTCACTAAGGTTAAAACATCGCCGTTGATCATGAGCACATGCATCTCACATATGGTTTAGTAACCTGCTCTATAATGCACTAAAGTTCGATACACATATTAAACACTTTTTTTTACTCTTTTCATCATCGACAAACTGGGACACATGGTGCCCGCCCGCGATATCACGATCACCAAACATCCAGCAGTGGTGCCATCGCGAGATCGTGAGGAATGGTCAAAATCAACCATAGGGAAATCGACAGTCATCAAAATAACCCCTGCAAAACATTAAAAATACTTAGAAGAAAATAAGGGGAAAGGGACACTGCCTAGGGCAACGATAGTCGATGACTCAATGTTGTTTTAAAAGCGCGAGGCACATACCGACCCAAACTTTAATAAATAAAAGGGGCAGGCGAAATATTTAGCATTTTTATTAAAAAGGGGCCTGGCCTAGACGATTCAATGGGACATAAGCTATTTTTAGAACCCCTCCTCTAAAGGTAAGGATAGAAAAGACCCAACCCAAAGATAGAACACCAAGGCTTCATGGAAGCAAAGCAAAATTCCAGCCTCAGGTACCTTCCAAATAATCAAGATAAACTAGTAACAAAAGGAAACCAAGGACTTAAATTTGAGGCTCCATCAGATCAAACTATTAAACTACATGAGAAATAAATGAAAATAGTAAATGCATATGCATGTGTATTTGTAAATATAGGTGTAAAATAAATAAGAATAATGAAAATTATAAAAGAATACAAGGAAAGGTCTCCTCCCTTCTTGGTAGTGATAACCTCCTCCACACACAACCCTTAAAAATTATGAATAGAGGAATATAATCTTTGAAGAACTCCAAAGTTGATTCTCTGCAATGATACAATTAGTCATTTTATCCTTACAAACATTTATAGTGATTACTAGAGGCACATAGACCAATTCTTCATAATGAAAGAATTTGATCATACACACAATGATGGCATTATGAGAAAACCTTAGGTTAAATGAATAATTCCTAGCTAAGTTCTTTAAATCATGTCCAAGCGTATAGAAGACCAGCATATGTGTGCCCGGATACCATGGAGAAGAAAGGCTAGTCTTTGGACTCTTTCATCAATCATCCTACCTTACAAAACATACCAAAAATCTCCTAACAATTGGAGCATAGGAAGATTTAATGTGACTTAAAAAATTATTGCTAAAGTAAACTTATGATGACAACAAACTAGTACTGCACTCCTCCCCATTAACCACTTAGACATATGGAAATTAAATGTAAATTTGCTGATATTTTTACTCATTTAGGTTTCCAATAAACCACTTGGTGGTGTTTCCCTTCAAGTTTATTTACTTGAATGAAGAGAAAAAGTCCTTTGATTACAATTAGAGAATACATTTGAGGCCTTGGTTGTGTAACTGGTGACCATAGTCACATTTAACACTTGTTACAAATTTTGGGAGTTAAAACGTTAAGTAGATTTGATTTGTGATGGACACATTTGGACGGTAGTAACAATAGCTTGCAATCTATCAAGACTTGATTACCTTATAACCTATGAAATTATAGCGATGAAATGATAGATTAATCATAATGTCACCTTGGGATCACATCACCATGAAAGAAATTCATTCAAGATCCTTACGAGTGCAGGTACCACCAAATAGGTATTTGTCATATCTGTCTTCCTCGAGCGAGGGAAATTCAGGAAGAGACGAGGAAAGCGAGACATGTAGTATGTCTAAAAGAGGGAGATCAACTAGAGGTCAAAATATTAGAAGAAAATTCCATAAACACACGAAATTTTTTCTTGCTGAAGGGGGGTCATGTTCTTATGATGATGAGAGCATAGGAGACATCGAGGTTCCCTTGAGGCACAAACATCTACGGAAACAATGGGTACCCGAGGAACTTCCTCCAATAAACACTGATTTTTGTGTCAATGAGAGGATATATCTCATAGCACCATCGTCATTACATGGTTTGGGCCTATTTTGCATGGATGACATAAAGGTATGTTATGACAAAGTTACTGAATTGATGAAGTATGTTGGACCCTATTATAGTTACAAACATTGGATGCAACTAGTTCGATATACACGAAGTATGCGTAGGTATGCACTGTCGGAAAATTATATACAACTAAAAGATAAGGATCAAAATAAAGGAATGGCTATGCACATTGACGGAAGGCCAAAAGCATCAGGGAATATTGCAGGGTTTATAAATAGTACAAAAATTGGGTCAAAAAATAAGCAACCCAATTGCATATTCGAGGCACGCAAGGGAAACTGTGTATTCATATGTGCAATAAAATAAATAACTGTAGGGGAAGAGTTGCTAATCAATTACAATTTGAATCGCTTAGTTACAAACACAGTTACTATGGGGGTGGTATGTACTATGTACCATTTTACCCAACCTCCAATTAGTGACTCCAATATACCATTTTATTCTTATGTTTTTTTTTGTAAGTCTATTGGTTTCATTTCAGTAATATTTTTTTATATTTAATTTTTGTCACAACGAGACATTGATCATACGGAGAAGGCTCCGGCCCAGAGCATAGATCATGATGTATCTTTAGGTGCTTCTACTAGCGGGTTTACCTCATTGTAATTGTACAAATTAGATACGAGCAAAAAAATTTATTATTATGTTTTTTTCATAAGTTTTTGGGTTAATTTCGATAATGTTTTAATATTCTTGTTGCAGTCGACTGATCAGGGAAAGGCACCAACAATAAAGGAGAGCATCCATAGTGAGGTGTAGTCAATATTTTTTGATGATGACATGGCTTATTCAGCAAACCGTTTCGATACGATAAAGAAGCTCATGAAAAAATGCAATGAAGAAATGGCTTCGATTGATGTTCAAAATGCCTCCAAGCAGATGAGATAAAGAAGGTTAAAGTATTATTGAAGTGCAAAACTTATGGTAAGTTGTCGTAGTCTTTAATTATAACATAAGTTCATTCATGGTTTTATATTTTGTACTCTTTTATGTCATGAACTAAAATATGTGTTGTTTTTATAGGGTTATTTGCCTCCTCATGATGCTCCCGGCCATGATCAGGGTACTGCAAGTGCTTCCCAAGGAGTAAGGGTTGGTACAAGTGTCCATCCTGATCTTCCTAGGCATACATCACATTATCTAACCCCATCATCCATGCCTATATTGTCGTTTGAAATTTTAGCAACACATACCATGCAAGCATCTGTTAACGCACCCTCTGGCAGTGAACACATACCAGAACATGCGTCGGGATATGTACCTGGGGATGCAGAGGCCACTGGTACTGGTGATGTTTTAGCAGCATTTCTTGGATCTTCCCATATTACTAGTACAGGAACATTTTCGGTCACACTTGTGGTGACCGAGAATTTCGTTCCCATAAAGATAGAAGGTCAGTACTTTAAAATGTTTTAATTATTATTCTATATAATCCAGTGGGGTACTTATTGATCACTCTTTTTAGACTATTGATCCCATGATCATTTTGCAGGAAATGATGTTTTTTATAAACATCTAAGTGATATTACATTGGAGCTCTTCGGGCCCACCATACGTACATGGTGGAATTCCCAAAATGAAGATTTAAAAGATGAGCTCATTAACCGTTTAGTTGTGTTTTTCGGTGATAAAACATTCAACCAAACCAAGGTCCTTAAGAAAGTTGGTACCTATCTAAAGTATGCGAGGGACCAATATAGGTCACATTTAGAGAAGAAAAAAAAGTATGAGCATGCCCCTATGATTCTGGAGAGGGAGTGGAAGGACCTAGTGTCTGATGGAAAGGAGAAGGCTGAAAAGAAAAAAGGAAAGACACCACCAAGCCAAGGAAGGTATGTGATATAGAAGCATAAATCTGCAAAAAATTATGATTAATCGCGGTTTATAAAAAAATTTGTAGGCTAGACGATTTTTTCCCTAATTTTTTGAAAAAATCATTGACTTTTTGGTCAATGATTTTTTTTCCATTTCAAACTTCAAAATCACTAAAAAAACGTGTTTAAAATCTACAAAAAAATGTGAATAAAATTGAGCTGATTTTTGTGCAAAAAAAACCATGAGACCATGGCTTGTTGCTTACTATTATGCTTTGATAAAAATTTTCCAAGAATCCATAGCTTGTTTGAAAGCACCTGTTTTAGGCTTTTAGCCATAGCAGCAAGGCAATGAACTGTTTGATAAAATGCTTTGGTAGACATGTATGAAAAATGCAGTAGCATAGACAAGGCAGTGAACTACTTGAAAAATGTCTCAAAAGAAATGTAGTCTCATGGTGATGGAATACCATGATGAATGCCATGAAAATTGTTATGGATTGTCATGGAGATTCATTACACCGATGAACTGCATTTCTTTTAGGCATTCAAAATAGTCCTTTACCTTGTATATGTTGTACTTACTATTATGCTTTGGTAGATTTTTTCCAAGCATCCATGAAAGCGAAAGCACCTGTTTGGGGTTTTTACTTATCATGCATAGCATGAAGGTGTTGAACTCTTTGATAAAATGCTTTGAGTGGGCGTATGAAAAATGTGGTAGCATAGAAAGGTAGTGAACTATTTGAAAAAATGCTTCAAAAAAATGTGGTCTCATGGTGATGGAATGCCATACTTAATTCCATGACAAACAAATTACTTTATGGATTGTGTGAACCATCAACATGAGACCACATTTGCTAATTTTTGAAGCAGGTTAACGCCTTGTCTATACTATTACTTCTATTATTCTTTGATAGATTTTTCCAAGAATCCATAGCTTGTTTAGCTTTTGTTTTGACTTTTAGCCATAGCAACAAGGCAATGAACTGTTTGATAAAATGTTTGGTAGACATGTAGAAAAAGCCATTAGGTATAGACAAGGCGGTGAACTACTTGAAAAAATGCCTCAAAGAAATGTAGTCTCATGGTGATGGAATGTGTGCCATGATGAATGCCATGACAAGCAAATTGCTATGGTTGTCGTGGCATTCCATCATCGTGAGATTTCATTTCTTTTAGGAAATTTTTCAAACAATTCACTGCCTTGTCTATGTTATTGCTTACTATTATGCTTTGGTAGATTTTTTCCAAGCATCCATAGCTTGTTCGAAAGCACATGTTTGAGGTTTTTACTTATTAGCCATAGCATGAAGGCATTGAACTCTATGATAAAATGCTTTGGTAGAGATGTATGAAAAATGTGGTAGCATAGAAAAGGTAGTGAACTATTTGAAAAAATGCTTCAAAAAAATGTGGTCTCATGGTGATGGAATGCCATAACGAATGCCATGATAAGAAAATTGCTATGGCTTGTCATGGCATTCCATCACCATGAGACCACATTTCTTTGAGGAATTTTTTGAAACAGTTCACTGCCTTTTCTAAGCTATTGCTTACTATTATGCTTTGATAGATTTTTTCCAATCATCCATAGCTTGTTTGAAAAGCACCTATTTTAGGCTTTTAGCCATAGCAGCAAGGCAGTGAACTATTTGATAAAATGCTTTGGTAGACATGTATGAAAAATGTGGTAGCATAGACAACTATCACCATCTAATATTTATGTAGTTGTAGTATGTTTTGTGCAATGTAATCAGCGATATGAATATAACCAACAAAAAGCTATTTTCTATAATTCATGGATTGAACTCTATATTTAATATGCTTTCAATGTTTGTATGCTATGTAAATGCCATTAATTTTTTTTAAAAAAGTAGTATGCTATGTGTGATACTATCAACAATGTAATTATATACTGATTACTCTTTCTTTTTACATAATCTAACGTATTTCAAACTTTTCATAGGCTGGCCAACACATCAAAGGCAACAAAGGCAAGACTAGAAAAGTACGGGCAACACAAACTTGGCTCGGTGGTTATATGAAATTAGCATGAATTGTAAGTATCAATAAATGAAATATTGCATCCAAATTATAATAAATTGAAAACAATTTTGGTTTTATCACACCATAGAAGCAAAATTCATGATCTTTTGCAAAAATGTAGGGCTTTGAATTCAACAGAGTTCCCACAGAAGAGGACTTGAAGATTGCCTTCCAGCAAGGCTATGGAGCCATGGTTGAATGCCTAAGAGTCTTGACTAGGAAAACACAATCTTCCATTGCATCTAACACACAGGTAAATAAACTCAATAAAGTTTATTTAAAATTGAATACTTGTGCAATCTATTCAATATTAATTTCCACCATAAAGTAATTACATGCTTATTTGTTTTAACATTCAAGCAATGATAATACTGCACATGACATTGGAATGCAGCTTGGTGAGGGTGGAGCACAACCTGCAGATGAAGGTCATGGTGTGCATCCCAATACTTTAGAGCATGTAGAGTGTGATCAACATGTTGAGCATGATCAGGCTAGAGAATATCAAGAACATGATGTGGCCCCATCAAGTAAAGAAGACCACTCTAAAGTTCTTTTAAACATATTTAATTACAATTGGTGTATTAATTAATGTAACCTTTCATGTTTCAACTTTAGAGCATATAGAGCGTGATCAACGTGTTGAGCATGATCAGGATAGAGAAGATCAGGAACATGATGTGGCCCCATCGGGTAAAGAGGACCACCCTCATGTTTTCTTAAACATATTTAATTTCAATTGGTGTATTAATTAATGTAACCTTTCGTGTTTCAACTACAGATCAGGATTTAGAGGGTGTTCAACATGTTGAGCATGAGTCTATAACAAAAGTTCAGGAACATGATGTGGAACCACCAGGTAAAGAGAATCACTCTAATGTTCTTTTAATTAATGAAATACTTGTAACAATAATAATAAAACATATTAGTTTAACATTTCTTTCTTATTGCAGTAGATCCCCCCTTGAAGCGGTGTCCACATCATGAGTAGACGACTACGCATACATTAAGATCACAAGCAAAGGGAAGAACAACTGAAGGGGGGACAGATATTGATTTAGAAAACGATACTCCACTTCATCTTTATGTAGCTTTGAAAAAGAAACAAAAAAAAAGTGATTGTAATCATATCATGACAACCATATTTTTGATAATATGTAAAAAATGAAAGAATGAATATTATATGTTAATGAATGAATGTGAATATGTTAATTAATGAATGTTATATGTTAATGAATGAATGTTATATGTTATTAATGGATGAATGAATGTTATATGTTATTAATGGATGAATGAATGAATGTTATATGTTATTAATGGATGAATGAATGAATGTTATATGTTATTAATGGATGAATCAATGATTAATGTTATATGATTGGGTTTGGGGAATTGAGAGTGATGTGAGGGGGGGGGAGGGGCCAAATGAGCTTCCACTGTCACTTGGTTGGCCCTATTAAGTATAGAATATTAAACTATTCTTGAAAAAAAGAGAAGCTCAATAAGGTAATGCACTTTCCAATATAAGAAATGCATCGTTTGAAGCATCAAACCAATATGCAGTCTGTATGTATGACCAGTCATCAGTCTCCGCAATGGTACATTTCTATGAATATTTAAAAAAAATAAATTGATGCTTCATCACAATTTTGACGAAAACAACCGACGAATCAATAGAAAGGCTCGACAAAGATGCTATAGCTACGACAAAGATTTCATCGTAACTCCCCGCACATTTCGTCGCAATTGCGACAACCTTTCAGCATTGCTTCCACGCTACTCCTTGCCCATTCGTTGCACTTTCGACGAACTTTTTGGTGTTCTTCCAACGCTACTCCTTGCTAATTTTGTTGCAAAGTCGACGAACTCTTGGTGTTTTTTTGACACTACTACTTGCCTATTTTTTCGCACATTCAACAAACTTTTGGTGTTGTTTCGACACTACTCCTTGCCCATTTCGTCGTAATGGCAACAAACATCTATTGTTGTTTCGATGCTACTACTTACCCATTTTTTCGAACTGGTGACAAACTTCTGGTGTAATTCATCAATGGATACACGAAGTTTTCATCGATATTCTAATGAAATTCTGAAACATTTCATGATGTCGTCAACCGACGATTCTTTGCCGTTATTTCGATGTTTAATTCGTTGTCAGCCTTTCAACGAAAAAACAGCGACGAAAATATTTTCGCTAGTGCGTCGCTCTTCTGACAAAGACTTGTCGAACTACCGACGAATGATCGTCGAAAAATGGTGTCAAATTCAGTAGTGACAAAAGGGGAAATTCGAAATTTCTAGAAAATTCTAGGGTTGTTATTAGGGAAAATAAAAAGGGTTAAGTGGGGGTTGTAGAAGGTTTCCCTGAGAGTGCATATTGTGGATCTGAATAGTATATTTTCTTTTTAGAGTTCATTTTGTTGTAATGAATCAAGCCCATGAGACTGTAGCATGTAAGATTTGATATGTAATTTCATTTTCTAAAAATAATTGAAAGTGAGTCATTTTTTTATCTTGCATCTTCTTTGTTGGTATCTGTTGTTGTGATTTCTATGGGTTTTCGACAGTGTGGCCCTCATCAAGTGGTATCAGAGCAGGAGTTCTTGAGCCTGTAACAAGGCGTCAAATGTGAGACAGTTACAATAGGACCTATGAGTGTGGGTTGACTTCAATATTCCTCCAAGACTTGCCTAGTATGGAAAAGGTAGAGACCAAGGTGGTGGAGGGAGAGATCCACCTAGAGATGAAATTAGAGCCCTTAGAAGGCAATTAGAAACTTTGAAACAAGAAGTTCAAAGAAGAGATGTACAACCAGACAGAGATGACAGTGAAGATGAAATTGAAGAGGAAGAGTAGGATCAAATGGATCCTAGAGAAAGAATATTTTTGCGAGCGATCTCAATCATTGGAAAGAGACATAGAATGGAGGTTTCAAATTTTAGTGAAAATTTAAATCCTGAAGAATTGATTGATTAGATCAATGGCATGGAGGAATTTTTCTAGTTTGAGGAGATTGAAGATCCTCACAGAATGAGGTTTGCAAAGAAAAAATTGAAAGGTCATGCCAGTATATGGTGGAAAGAGGTCCAATTAGAAAGAGGAAGACAAGGGAAAGATAAAATTTCTAGATGGGACAAAATGGTGTCAAAATTGAAGAAACAATTTATTCCAATTGATTACAAATTGGAGTTGCTCAAGAATATATAGAGCTAGAGGCAAGGGAAAAGGAAGGTGAAATAATACACAAAGGAATTTCACAAGGTCCTGATTTAGACAAGACATTCTAAGGTGAATAAAGAGAAAGTTGTTCATTATATTAATGGGTTGAAGCCAAGCATACAGGAAGAATTGACACTAGTACGAATGACCACCATTGAGGATGCTTTTCAATTTTCTCTAAAGGTTGAAGAATGACTGAACAAGAGGTTTGAAAACAAACAACAAGGTGGAGGTCATGGAGGAAAGACTGGTGGATAGTCATATGGAGGTCTAAATGAAGATCAAAAGAAGGGCTAAGGCTCTAGTAGCAGCCAGAACCAGATAGGAGATAACACCTACCATACTCGTGATCAAAATAATGGAGACCAAAGAGGAAGGGGAAGATCTGGATGAGGACTGGGAAGAGGAGGCTTCCATGGAACCTATTTCTAGTGTGGAAAATAAGAACATAGAGCCTATGAGTGTCCTCAACATCAAGGAAGGAAAAATAAAAGACATGAGGGTAATACATGAGTTGCACATGTTGATGTAGATGTTGAGTCTTTACATTTTGAGGATGTAGAAAGAGGAGAGGTTCTTGTTACTAGAAGAACCTTGCTAAATGAGGAGAAAGAGCTACCTCAAAGAAAGAATTTTTTTCACACCAGATGTAAGTGTGAAGGTAAATTTTGCAATGTTATTATTGATAGAGGTAGTACTGATAAACTTGTTTCAAAAGAAATGGTTAGTAAGTTGCAGTTGGAGAGAAGAAGGCATCTAAACCCATACAAGATTACTTGGTTGCAGAAGGATCATAAAGCCTTAGTAAATGAACAATGTCTGGTAAAGTTCAAGATTGGAAATTACCATGACGAGGTATTGTGTGATATTATGCATATGGATGTTTGTCATATGTTGTTAGGAAGACTATGGCAGTTTGATCGACGAGCAATACATGATGGACATGCCAACACCTATTCTTTGACAAAGGATGGAGTTCATCATAAGTTGAATCCCTTGAAAGAGGTAGAGGAAAAGGTATGCAGTAATGCAAGGATTTTCTTGTTGATGGAAGAAATTTCCTAGAAGGTATGAAGCATGAGCATATGTGTTTTGCATTGATCCCTACAGTTGATAAAGAAGATACTACTGAGGTACCTATAGAGGTTTCAGATTTTTTGAATGAGTTTCAAGCTATTATTTCTGGTAACATACCAGAAGGTTTTCCTCCCATAAGAAATATTAGTCATTAGATGGACCTGATTCCTAGAGCTAGTTTTCCAAATAAGGCAACTCATTGTATGACTCTAGCAGAGAGTGAAGAGTTGAAAAAAAAAAGTGCAAGAGTTGTTGTGGAAAGGATTGATTCAAGAGAGTTTGATTCCATGTGCAATACCTCCAGTACTAGCACCAAAGAAGGATGGAGAATGGTGGATGTGTACAGATTCTAGAGCCATCAATAAGATCACCATCAAGTACAGATTCCCCTTTCCAAGGATGTATGACATTATGGATTGTTTGAGTGGATCTTAGTACTTCATGAAGATAGATTTTAAGAGTGGATATCACTATATCTATACTAGAGAAGGAGATGAATATAAGACAACCTTTAAAACCAAGGAGGGCCTGTATGAGTGGCTAGTCATTCCTTTTGGGCTAACCAATGCATTAAGCACATTTATGTGGATTATGAATGAGGTATTAAAAGAATTTTTGAAAAAAATTGGTATTGTTTATTTGGATGATATTTTTATTCTTAGTAAGACATTGGAGGAGCACTTGATGCATATCCGAAGAGTTTTTGAGAAGCTAAGGGAGGAGAAGTTGTTGATTAATTTGAAGAAATGTAGTTTTGTGAAGAGAGAGTTGGTGTATCTGGGATTTGTTGTCTTAGTAGAGGGTCTCAAAATGGATCCAGAGAAGGTGAGAGATTTCATTGAATGGCCTACTCCAAGGAGTGTTACAAAGGTAAGA
The DNA here is from genome assembly GCA_007258455.2 of Sequoia sempervirens. NCBI lineage: Eukaryota > Viridiplantae > Streptophyta > Pinopsida > Cupressales > Cupressaceae > Sequoia > Sequoia sempervirens. Next base: position 267,734,284 of record VDFB02353493.1, read on the forward strand.
TCATTTCATGGTCTAGCTAGCAATCTTTTATAGAAAGTTTATTAAGAATTTCATTAGTATTTGTGCACCTCTAACTGAAGCAATGAGAGGGGATAGAAAATAGTTGAAGTGGAATACAAGAATAGCCAAAAGTTTTGACATGTTGAAGAAGAAAGTTATTGAGCAACCTATTTTGGCACTTCCAGATTTCAATAAGGTTTTTCAGGTAGATTGTGATGCTAGTGGAACTGCCATAGGAGTTGTTTTGAGGCAAGAAGGTAATCCCATTGCCTATTTTAGTGAGAAGTTAAATGATGCTAAGAAGACATATTATGTCTATGATCAAGAGTTTTATGCTATAGTTCAAGCTTTGAAGAAATGGAGACACTATTTGTTTATGAAATAATTTTTTTTATATACTGATCACTAGGATTTACAGTACCTCAATAGTCAAGGAAAGTTGAATCAAAGGAACTTAAAGTGGGTTGAGTTTTTGTAGAGTTATAATTTTGTTTTCAAGCACAGGAGTGGAAGGTCAAACAGATTTGTAGATTCCTTAAGTAGAAGGAATTTTTTTTTGATAGAGATGAATATAGAGGTTGTTCCAAGTTCAATGAACTCAAGAGTTTGTATCCAAAAGATCTAGACTTTGCAGAAGCTTGGAAGGATTGTTTGGAACCTATTACATTGGATAGGATGAGATGGTTGGATTTCATAATCCAAGATGGGATGTTGTTTAGAGGAAGCCAATTGTGCATTCCAAGGAGTTTTATGAGAGAGAATCTAATCAAGGAGAAGCATAGTGGAGGATTGGTTGGATATTTTGGTTGAGATAAGACCATTGCTCTTGTCAATGAGAATTATTATTGGTCACAGTTACAACAAGATGTGAAGAATTTTGTACAAAGTTGCAAAGTATGTTAGATGGTGAAAGGACCAAGTCAGAATATTGGATTGTATGTTAGATGGTGAAAGGACCAAGTTAGAATATTGGATTGTATTAGCCATTACCTATACCTGAGAGGCCATGGGAGGATATTATCATGAATTTTGTTCTTGGCTTGCCAAGGACACAAAGAGGGCATGATTTCATATTTTTTGTGGTGGATATATTTTGAAAGATGGCACATTTCATTCCATGTCATAAGACCAATGATGTTGTTCATGTTGTAGAATTGTTGTTCAGAGAGTTGGTGAGACTACATGGTCTACAAAAGAATATAGTTTCAGACAAAGATACCAAATTTGTTGGTTATTTCTAGAGGACATTATGGAAGAAGTTGAAGAAAGATTTGAAGTTTAGTTCTGCACACCATCCATAGAGTGATGGACAAATAGAGGTTGTGAATAGGAGTTTGGGCAACCTGCTAAGATGATTAGTTGGAGATAAGCCCAAGGGATGGGATTTAATTATACCATAGTCAAATTTTTCTTACAAAAATTATGTCAATAGGAGCACTGGTATATCACCATTCCATATTGTATATGGGAGTAGTCCAAGAACTGCTTCTGAACTAAAAAAGATGGAGAAGGGGGAGAAGCGTAGTGTTGAGGCTGAAGATTTTGCTGAGCACCTAAAGAATTTGGAGGTGAAGTAACAAATAGAGTTAAAATTGGAGACATGGAGAGCGGCGGGAATATGAGCGAGGGTAGGAGTTTGAAATCCTCTGCTATAGAGGATGAGGGAGATGTTGATTCTAAGGATGATGTGAATGGGTTGTAGTTGCTGCTTCCTGTTGGTTGGCTTGTTGGAGTCAACATGGAAATGGTGGGGTTATGCTGTCTGGTGTGGCTGACGGATGTGAATGGGTTGTGGACAGCTGTCAGGTTGCTGATGAAAGCTTTGGTCATTTTCTCAACTGGTTCTTTGTTGTTCCTTTTCCTGTTAATTTGTGGGAGGTAATTTTTTGGTGTGAGCTCAGCTTGTGGGTGGCATTTTTTTTCTTCTTATTCTTCTCTTTTGTTGGGAGTTATGTTTCTGCTCATGTCTTTTCAGCTGGAGTGCTCCCCTATAGCATACTTTGGGTCCTTTGAGTTGGGGTTGGTTATGGAATGGTTTATCTTTGGCCCTAATCAACGTATTGGGGTAACTAGTGTGCTCTTCTTATTAGATTTTCTATGATCCCTCTCCCCTTGGTTTCCATTTTTCCCTTTTGGTTTTTTCTACTAACGGTGGATAGATTGCTGATGGTGTTTGTTGTTGTGGGTTTCTCTTTTGGGGGCTCACCTCTTGGTCCCTGTCTGGAAGCGGTGGGGTTCTACTGTCTAGTGTGGCTAATGGACACAACTGGGTTGTGGGTGGTTGTTGGGTTGCTATTGAAAGATTTGATCATTTTCTCAACTAGTTGTTTGTTGTTGCCTTTTGTTATTGGTCGGTGGGAGGGCATTTTTTGGCATGATCTTGACTTGTGGGTGGAATTTCTTTCTTTTATTGCTTCTCTTCTATTGGGTGTTATGTTTCTGCTCATTTCTTTTCAGTTGGAGTGTTCCCCTATAGCATTCTTTGTGTCCTTTGAGTTGGGGTTGGTTATGGAATGACTTATCTTTGGCCTTGATCAGCGAATTGGGGTAGCTAGTGTGCTCATTTGGTTGGCTTACTCTATGATCTCTCTCTCCTTGGTTTCCCTTTTCCCCTTGGGGTTTTTTCAACTGACAGTGGACGGATTGCTGACTACATTGGCTACTATGGGTTGCTCTTCTGGGGGTTCACCTCTTGGTCCCTACCTTTTGCAAATTGTTGATGGGAGGGCTTGTTCTTTCTTTGGTTGGGTTGGTCTAAGAGGTTTCTCTTTACATGGTGTGGGTATGGTTTGGGAGTGACAGTTTTATTTTGTTGCTTTCTTGCTACTTGGTGTGTTGTTTCTACTATTGTCTTTTCAGCTAGTGAGTTTCTTTGTTGTGTGCTTTGGGTCCTTTGAGGAGGGTTTGGTTGTAGATGGGCTTATCTTTGGTCTTAATCAGCGTATTGGGGTAGCTGGTGTGATCTTTGTGTTGGCTTGCTCTCTATCTCCTTCCTTTTTAGTTTCCCATTGCCCCCTTCGGCTTTCCTAAGCTTATTGTTTGGTGGTTGTGGCTACTCATTGTTTTTTTCTATTTGGCTAGGTTGTTGTCCCAATTGTTGTAGGTGGTAGTGGTTGCTTATGTTGTCCCTATTCCTATTCTATTGTTGTTGGCTGGGATTTTTCTAAAGTTACATTTGTTAGTCAAGCATAATATGTGTTGTATATTTTCTATTTTTCTGCTTTTGGATGGGTTGATTCTAGAGTTTATCATGAAGACCCAACTGCAAATGTGTGGGTTACTGATGGTGCTAGCTAATGTAATCTCTAAGTCTTGTTGGATGTTGTGGTTGTGTTGCTAATATGTGGTTTTCATTGATTTCAACACTATTAGCATTATTGTATTGAAGGTTGTATATGTTGAGGATATTGAGAAAATTGTTAAAGAAAGAATTCTAGGTTCCTAGTGGAACTGTGAAGGTCATGAAGGTGTATTTTTTTGTACATTGAAGATCAACTACTGTGGACTAAAGGGTTTTTTTTTAGTGTATCTAGTCAATCCACTAGACATTTCAGAGGTTCACCTAAAGATTTGTTCAAGTTATGTAGATCTATGTCTTAACAGTGTCTTTGTGGTCTCTATCAGTGTTCTTGATTGAAGTTGGTATAATTATAGTAATTCTAGTTGTTGTGGATGTTTCTCTGTTGTTTCTTGGTGATCATGGATGTTTCTAGATTGTGCTCTATCTTTGTTGCACATCCACATTGATCGGTGTGGTCATGGTCAAAGATTTTTTCTCGGTATGTTTGGCTTTTCATGTTCTTGGTTGACATGATAGTTGTAACGTGTTGTGGATCCTTGGTGATTAAAATTTGAATGTTTGGAATGCTCAAGGATATTGTTTTGGGTCTCATCATAATATTGATCCACATTGAAAATTTATTTGTAAATTTGGGCTAACATTGAAAATATGTTTAATATTTCTGGTCGACTAGGTTGTTGATGTAATTCCATGTTACGGCTATATAAGAGCGATTGTTTGAGCAAAGTTAGTGTGTGCATAAGAGAAAGTGCAGATGTGTGAATAGTGTCCAAATCATTCGATTGCAGAGCAGAGTGAGAAGAAGTTTGAGCAAAGTGTGAAGAAAGTTTTTTGTGCTTAATTGGAACTGTAATCAGGCTTGTGAAGAAGCTATTTCCTTAGTTCATACCCTATGGATCTTCTAATCTATATTGTTGTGTATTTCTGGGCAGTGATCCCTCTTGTATTTGAGCAGTGAGCTCTAGGCAGTGTGCTTGAATGCATGTGCATTCCCATTTTTTTTCTTATACTTTTAACAAGGTATAATATTGTGCACTAACATCCACCATGGTTTTTCCCCTAAGAGGGGTTCCACATAAAATTCTTGGTGTTCTTTGTGCTTCTGATGTGTTTTCTGTTCATGGTTTATTTTTCATTCATCAAATCTAAAATTAAGTTAAGTAGAGCTTGAAATTTTTTAAATATTTTGTGACAACTGATTCACCCCCCCTCTCAGTTGTTTGTCCTTGTTTTTCCAACAAGTCTTTCTTCCTCTTTCCTTCCCTCTTGGTGCCTAAGAATGTTGTGATGGATTGTACTACTAGAGTGATTTCTTTCTACTAGGTGCTACAATTGATTTCTTATTTAGAGGTGAAAAATGCTCTTATTGAGGTGGAGCCTTCTCCTATTGTGGCGGAGTTGCATATTGTAGGTTTAGTCGAGAGTTTACTTTTCTCCTGCATGTTCCTATAGAGGTGGAGTTTGTTTATGCAGGAGATTGGTGGCTTTGGTGGTGATGGCTTTCTCTTCATCCTCTCCTATAGAGGGGAGCCCTCTACTATTGAGGTGGAGTTTGGGTTGGTTGTTCAAGTTGGTTCGAGCTCTAAGGAAGTTGTTTCTTTTCAATGATTTTTGGTTCTCTCTTACTTTCCTTTTGAGGTGGGGAGTTTGGGTTGTTATGGCTCAATGCTGCTTACATTGAGTGGATGGTTTTTTGTGGTCTGGCGGTTGCATACTATTGGGTTTTCGGTCCCTAAAAAAACCTAATTTTTTGTCTAGGTTCTAGGTCCCTATAAAAACTTGATTGTAAAGGGTTGAAGGTCTCATCAAAACCTATTTGTTGCAGCTTGAGTTGACTTGAATATTTGTGTTTGGTTGTTGTCAATGGGTTGTATTTAGTTTGATGATTATTTTCCTTATAGTTGATCTACCTTGTAAAGGGTTTTAGCTCCCTTCAAAACCTTCTTGTGGGTAAAAGCAAGAAGTTGGGTACACGAAGAGGGGAAGTTTCGGCCAAAAAAAAAATCTCGCAGAAAACGCGTACGCGTTATTAAAAAAATGCGTATGCGTTTAGGATCGGGTACCCGATCCTAAAAAACGCGTATGCACTATCAAACGCGTACGCGTTATAACGCGTATGCGTTTGATAGTGCATACGCGTTTTATAACACATGAAAATTAATTATTTAAAAAAATAAATACTTTTTAGAAACGCGTATGCGTTTTAGAACGCGTACGCGTTTTGAAATCAAAACGCGTACGCGTTTTAGAACGCATACGCGTTTTGAAATTAGAATGCGTACGCGTTTTAGAACGCGTACGCGTTTCTAACAAATATTTATTTTTTCAAAATTCCCAACCCACATGCTGTCTTGGTTTTAGGCTCGGAAAAGGCTTGGCAATCCGAGCCTTAGCCTTTGACCTGCAACTAAAAAACTAAGGTAGATTGAAGAATAATGTCTAACTTTGACAACATAGATGATGGACTTTTTTTCTGAATGAGTCTATAAAATTAAAACCCATTAGAGAACACAATGTCTACTTTGTAAATATATATTTTTTGTTAAAATTGGATTATGTTTGGTATTTTTTAATTAATTTCTAAGCAAACTAGTCCTTAAACTTGAAATATTAGGTTTTTTTGGTTTTTTAATAACTTTTTATTGGGTGATTTTCTTGTAAAAAAAATTATATGGGACCAAACTTTAGACAATTCTCTACACAATGAAAAAAAAAAGAGTCAAAAAATGTTTTGTTTAGGTCCAATTATGTTGTCCGTACACGTTGATTTGAAAAAACATCAATTAAGGCCAATAAAAATTTAATAAAAAAAAATATATTCAACCAAAAATTATAAAAAAAAATCCAGACCAAACTTCATGTTGTTAGGTCTCTTTTCCTAAAAGGAATTAGCAAAATAATTTTATTTGGGTCAAAAAGTGTTGTCCGTACACCTGCTTGGTATGGTAAAAAAAAGGGACTTTTAAAAAGTGGTTTTTATAGATCCTTATCAAAATGTGATTTCTATAAACTGGGTATTTTAATAATTTATATATTTGGAAACTAGATTCAAAATGCTAAATTTCATATTATTGAATTTTTTTAAGATTAATTGTGGAAGTGCCTCAATTTTTCAGTCCAAGTGTGACAAATTATGAAAAACAGTAAAAACATTTCCACTTTTTGAGCTTTTTGTGTACCCAACTTCTTGCATCAACCCTTGTACTAGATTTTTAGTCCCATCAAAACCTATTGATTGCTAATCAAAAACATATCAATAAGATGAACTCACAATATAAGGCTCAGGAAAATTAGAAAAGGAGTTATAAGGAGTTCCAAGTAGGAGATGAAGTCATGGTTCATTTGTGAAAGGAAAGGTTTCCAGTTGGTACATCCAACAAGTTAAAGATGAAGAAGTTTGGACCATGCAAAATCCTGAAGAAGCATGATTCAAGAAATGCTTATGAGGTCGATTTTCCTAGTGGAATAAACATTTCTCCTATGTTCAATATTGTGGATTTGACAAAGTATCATGAAGGTGATATGGAGGAGGGGTTGATAAAAAAATAGTGGAAAATTCTAGCACCTACTTTAGAGAAGGAAGAGATAAAAGAAATCTTGGATAGCCATGTGGGTAGAAGCACAAGAAACAAACAATATGTAAACTAATTGGTGAATGAATAGGAAGGCTTGCTAAAGATTAATCATGGTTATATGAGGCTGAGGTTAATCATCTTGGTTTCCCTTTAACTCCTGAGAAGTGACAGAGTCACTTTTCAAATTACCTTGGGTGTCTAATGCAAGAGCACCCAGGGGTGTAGCGAAATCTTGTATCACCCAAAAAAAAATTGTTTTCTTTATTCTCTTTTTTTTTTTTGAGTTCCATGATGGAACTTAGGGGGTATAAGAGTACCAGGCATCAAAAATAGTGAAAACCGACACTTACTATATTTTGTAAGCCAACCTAAATGGGATCGTATAGACGTGAAAATTTACCTCGGAGACCAAAGTTGAAAAACATTTCCAATCGTGAAAGAATCACCTCAATACTCTACATGGTTTGAGAGAAATTAAATTTTCCATTTTGAGAAATTCTTCCAATGTAGTTTCAAATTCAAACATAAAACTTTAGAGGCCCCAAAACAGCTCAACAAGTGGTTGAACCGACCTATGGTGGGTTCATGTGCTATGCAGCTCATTGAGAGCTTTCCAACAATATGCAATAATAGTAAATTAGACACCCGGATCAAAAGTTATGGCCCTACGAAGTTGGTCCTCAAAAAAATGAATTTTATAAAAATTTCTTCCTAGGCTAGAAATAAAATGGCGAGAATTTTGGCGCCAAAACAAAAGGGGAAATTTAAACTTTCTAGAACATTCTAGGGTAGTTACTAGGGAAAATTAAAAGGGTTAAGTGGGGGTTGTAGAAGGTGGCTCTGATAGTGCAGATTGTGGATCCGAATAGTAGATTTTCTTTTCAAAGTTGATTTTATTGTAATGAATTGGAGCCCATGAGGTTGTAGCATGTAAGCTTTGAATCTGTAAAATCATTTTCTAAAAATAATTGAAAGTGAGTCATTTTTTTGTCTCACATCTTTGTTGGTATCTATTGTTGTGATTTCTATGGGTTTTGGGCAGTGTGGCCCTCATTAGTACTCTAGGCAGAGAAGCAGGAAATAGTCTGATATATGCTCATTTAACCCAAATTTCCATTCATGAATACTGAAAGCATTATTTATCGGAAATTCAATGATGTTTTTTCCATGAAGCTTGTCAGAATAATGGAAGGTGAAAAAGCTAAAAGATTGTCTCTGGAAGCACAAAGAAATATTAAACAGGTTGGATGCTAGTATATAATTTAGTTTCCCACTTTCACCTACATTAGGGTGGAAGGGTTTGAAGGATATCCTTTCATTTTTCCCATGTACCCTAGAGATAAAATAGTATTATTAGAATTGGTAAGACAACTGAAGCCATCTCATGCTCTTTACAGTGTGGCACATAAGAAAAATTCTCTCAGATTTCCCATTGTAATGTGAAACTATAAATGCAATGCAATTAAAGTAGCCGATTTGTGTGAAGAGGAGTTAAAGATGTACAAACTAGAGTACTTCCCAAACCAAATAATCAACTATGACCTAGAAGGGAATATTGCCAAAGGGATAGCTAGGAAGCATGGTCATGCTTATCATTTAGAATATTGTTGGCTCAATTATGATGATGATCATAAAGTATGAAAGATTGTCATTATGATCAACATGAATTCTTAAAATCCATGACATTCTAGATTAGTTGGAAGAAGATGACGAGCAAGTGTTGAATCTAGCTTATAATGAAAATAGTGTCTATGATGAACCTATCCCTGATCCAGATTATGAAAGTAGAGAAATAACATCTATTGAGGAATTTTTTGAACTAGTTTTATTGTAGACTCAACATTAGATAAATGATTTTTGTAAAGATTTGAGAAAAGTTGGGATAAGGCCCACATAATCATTTGATACAAAGAAGATATGAAGAGAATAAAATGATCCTGAGCATGCAGAGCCTACTAAGAAAAAGAGAAAATCTAGTAAAGCAGCTATAACTGTGCACATTGGAGAGAAAACCCCTGATGCTTTAAGCCAAGGGGTTTCATTGAGACTAGCTAGTCAAGGAAAAGAAATTGGACTAGGTAAGGTCCAAGCAATAGTAAAGTCTAAAGTGGTGTCTTCTTCCATGGAAAAACCAAAGACTCATCCTATGACTGATGAATAGGTGGGTATGGCAGAGAATACCGGTACATAGACAAGGTCTACATCCCAGAGAGTTGCAACATTATTTACCTCTCCCCTTTCAGTCAATATAGTTGCAATAAAACAAACACTGGGAAAAACTCCTATGGCCTTAGATGAAATTTCTGGCTAGGTTAAGCTCAAATCAAGGAAAAAATCCGGATAAATTGGGTGCCATGTGGGAAAGAGTAAAAGAAAAATAAATCTAAAGATAAGCCCATGGTACCACCAATGGTGGAAGAGATTCCAGATATAGGGTCAATTCCTATGAAATTTGAAGAAGAAGAATTCATAAGAGGAACACTTGCCTTAGAGATGGGAAACCCTAAATTTCTTATTGAAATGGAAACAAGGGAGATTGAAAGATAGGATCCCACTGAGGATATTAATATAGAAGATATAATTGATTCCCATCCCTCACTAGGGAATGATCAAAATGATGTTGAGCAATTGTAGGTTTCTAAAAATTCAAAAGAAGACAGGGTTGAAATTGAAAATAAAGAATCTTCACTAACCTTGAGTGATGGGGTAGAAGATGAAGAGAATCCTGATGGGACCTGGGATATGAAGAAGGTGATGTCCTAGGAATTGATACTGAATTCCTAAATGGATAGGAAAATACAAGTCTTGGAAATGAAGAGACAATGTTGAATCTCGGTAATCTAGAATCTATGCCAGTGAATGCTGAAGATGTTCTAGTTTTAGAGGATGTGACAAATAACGTTGAAAATGTAAGAGAAGTTCCTAAGCATACTGAAAACTAGAAATAGAGAAATGTTACAAAGGTAGGGTATAACGATGATACACCTAATTGGTTGATCAAAGAATTAGTTTCCCCATTGGAAGTGGAATTAGTACCTCTAGATCTAAGAAGTTTAATGCAAGAATTCTAGAAACTCCTAAACCTAGGAAAAGAGCTAAAACGAAACATGCCATGTAGAAAAATGAAGATGGAGGCTAAACACTTCATATAGCTACTCTAGTACTAGATAAAAGCATACATGAAATAACACCTAAGGAGTATAGAATAACAAGTATCAATGTTGGACATTCATCCTAGATGCAAGAATTGGAAGAAATGAAGATGAACCTAGATACAATTGTTGCCAGGGTGTAGAAAAGTAAACAAAAGAAAAGAGAGCTAAAAGAATGAATTTCCAACCTAGAAAATTTTATAAAATCATTATCCCAATCTAGTCAAGCATAGACTGAATTGCCTCATAATCTAGTAACTTACTTATGTCATAGGAGCAAGCTGATGCTATCACAACACTATGCCACAAAATGAATATATTTGAAGAATGGATTGAGTATTGGGTAAGAGAAGGAGAAGAACTCATTACATATGCAATTGGGAAGTACAAGGAGGCATACCATTGATTCAAAATGTCTAAAAGATTGGAAGGAGAATGCAGATTTCACCAAGAGAAAATTGATGCTGAAAGATGAAGCTTAGAAGCTCTCATTTAGACAAATGTCTAGGAATTGATAGGAGAGAAGATAATCTTAGAACAAGAAGTTCCGATATGTGAAAAATGGAAGAAACAATTAAGTTGGGAAGGTGACACTTTAGAACAATGTATAGAAGGATTTGAAAAAGTCACCGAGAGATATAATAAATTGGTTGACAAAGATCAAGATTTCATTGAAGTGCTAGCATGACAAGATTTTGATCGCCAAACACTAGAATAAGAGGATAAGGAAGTAAAATATTTTAAGGAATGGATTGAAAGAATAAACAAAGATCATGTTCAGCCATTTTAAACTAGGAAGTCATTGATGAGATTATACACTATAGGAACACTATGTTTAAGTATGAAACAAATAAAATGTAGAGCAATACAAACATCCTCCATACATCAAGCTCAAGTATATTTGGAAGGCAATCCAAGGGATTTCAAAAGAATGTGTGCATGAAGTATTGACTACTTTCTGAGAGTATCAGTTGAAGAAAGGTGGAGAAGGGTTCCCAGAATCAAAACTTGAGATGATGCAATGAATCACCGGATATCAGATTCTAGAAGTATCACAAGGATATATTGAAGTTAATTTTGTAGGTTGTTCTTGGTCCCAGTAAAAGTTTCTCATTTAGTATTCTAAAGAATACTGATGGTCTTGTTTTGTGCAGAGCATTGCGTATCGGAGCTTGAAGTTGTAAGCTGTTGCTAAAGAAGTCAAAGCTTTGACTTTGTCTAAAAGATTATAATGACAACTACCATCTGCGACATGCTATCTTTTGATTTTTTTTTTTGATTCTCTTGATAGACTTTAAGTTGAAACTTTTGGGGCCTTGTTCCTATAAAAGGTTGTTTATTGCTTTACTTTTATTTTAAGTTCAAAATTTGTGGATGTTAGAAGAGCCAAAACTTCTTTAAGTTTTATTCTTTTTTCCTGTTTTTTGAATCATTCTGGACTAAAAAATTGTATGCACATAGAACTTAATTAATATCGAAGCCAATTTGAAAGTTGGGTAAGTGCACCAAGATGGTTCCCAAAAAAGGGGCTTAAGTGGCCACTTTTTTTCTGAAATCAGGAAATACTGACCTTGGACGTGAAATTGAGGATAGCTACACTCAAAATTTTTTGATGGAACAAAAACAAGGACCGTAGTGCTCCGAGTCTACTTTCTAAACTACCAATTTATTTTGAAAATGGTTGAGATTAAGGGGTTCAAAAGAGGGACACACACAAATTGCTGTTGTTTTTGTCAGAAAAACATAACATAGCAACTCTTGTGTGACCCGAGCACGGTGGACTTTTTTGTAGTATTTTTAAAATCGCTCCGGTCAGAAGTTAGATAACAGTATGTAGTAAGGACTAGATATTTTCTGATAATTTTTTAATGAATATTTGATTTTTTATTAATTTTCTAAGTGGGCACTTCCTAAAAAGCAGAATTTTGGCCGTGCTCCCCCTCAAATTTTTTGAAACTAATAGATTTTTTTAAAATTTTATTTTTTAAAATTGTAGAATGGAGTCTAGTTTCTAGAAATATAATTTATTTCAAATTTCGATGAACGGTTAATTTATAGCAAAAAAAATACCAAACACTGCTTTTTGAAGAAAAACGGACATACAATCAAAAGAAATTATGGATGAAAGGTTTAACATTGTTAGAAAGTGAAAAAAATTACATCGTTGGAAAGCTAATAAAGAACCTAACATTACCCATGTCTTCAATTTTCTTGATATTGAACCAGATGCAATCTTGATGGTGAGCACGAACTCGATTATGTGAAAATTTGTTGAATTTGGAAAAAAACACGTGTCTGGTCTTTGGGAATTCCCTCCAGGCCTTTGGGTTGGTATTCCAAGGAAAATACCAAAGCTAAGGCTCGAGGATTTCCAATGCAATATATAGAGCGAGCGCATTATAATGCGCACCATTATGTCTTGCTTTTCACATTTTC